>CM054146.1:48956112-49037123 GCA_028751875.1 Rapana venosa | reverse complement strand
AGAGCATTCTGTTTTGGTATGGGGTTTGTAGTTGTTTGAATTATGCAGCAGATCAAAACGATTAAAAATATATGTATTTTCTTTTTTTTTTTTCCAGAAATATTCCAAGGACGCTTCAAGTCAGAGTGTGTTGATGTGGAATGGAACGAATCAACATGGCTGGGGTTTGGGAACGAAGATTCAAAACCCTCAAAAACAGAACTGTGTTCTAGTGCTGCAGTCGCTTGTCAAGATGACGTCGATTTGCGTAGGTAAGTACAATAGGGACGATTATACAACAGTTTGTTAATAGTGTTAAAACCCATACATACGCACATATATTTTGCAACACACTAAAATCTGAAACCCGGGTTCGATTCCCGTTAAAGGGGGTATTTTCCCTGGAGTTAACATCAGTGCAGACTCCACTCTCCCCAAAAGTCATTCGAATGAGACTATAAACCGAGGCCACGTGTGCGAACGCACGCAGAACATCTTGCGCACACGTTAAATCATGTTCCGCTTTTCCTAAGAGTAGGCCATTGTGTGCCGGTGGGAACGGTGACAGAATTTACAAAAACCATATACACACGGGGATTGGATGTAAAAAAGCACAGTGTGCTTATTCCATTATCCTCGATATGAAAAAAGAATAAATTAAATAAATAAATAAAAAACCCCACACAATTGCGTGTGTACATGTGCACACTACCACACACACACACTACACATTCACATGTTTCACCCTCGCCAATAAAAATGTCTGTGTTGCACATACACACAGAGATTTTTTTTGGCATAAAGGTGAAACAATCTTACTCGTTTGAACACAAGGGGCCCGGCAAAGTGATTAAGTTTCACCTTCTTTTTTTTCTCTTTCCCTCAGCTAGAGCTGTGAGGTTCACAGTGAAGAGATATTGTATATGCAACTGTGTTTGCCACCATGAAGGTAGCTGCATTCAGATTTTGGGGGATGCATGCTGGGTTTTTGTTTGTGTTTCTGTAACTGACACCAACATGAATGACGGGTCTTTAATGTGCATGTTTGAATCATCTTTCATGTGTATATATTTACATGAAAAGGAATTAAAGCACTGGCAGGTTGCTCTTGGAAGTTGGACTTGGTTTTGGGTGTTTTTGTTTAAATTTAAATCTTCCCAAACCAGTTTAAATTCACCAGTTGCCATTGAGAGTGGGAACCCATGACCTATGGACCTGTAGTATTGAAGTCAGTCTTAACCACCCGTGACCCACCATCTGATCAGATGATGTTCTCCATGAAAACTGTCACAAAACTACTTACCAGGATTATCAGTAGAATACCTCGTTGTGTGAATTTAATTCCTCTTTTCCCCATTTGCAAAATGCTCACGAATACTTTGAAGGAGGGGGAGATGTAATCAATTCATGAAAAGCAAATCATATCCAAGAAACTAAGTTTTCGACCTGAAGGGAGAAAAAAGGTTATTTGTTTGAATTTTATCTTTTTTGTATTTTTAATGTTTTATGATTTTGCAGAAAATTCTTAGGTTTGGAGCATATGCTAACTATCAGTGCACTGTTGAGCCAGAAATGTGATATTTGTTTGGGGTTTTAGAGAGGGACTGGGGGAAGGGTTTGTTCTCAGTAGAGCTCCAAGGTTCACAATGTGAGATTTTGCGTATGCGACCAATTGTTGCCCCCTGAAGGTAGCCACATTCTATTCAGGGTCTTTTGTATTTGTTACTTTTGCAGGAGGGGTGACGATCTTCCGTAAGGGAAGCAGACGGGCACGCCAAAGTACACCAAACCCAAACAGGCATGACGGATGCTAACAGCAAGAAACAAGGGGGACATGACAAAGACAGGGGTCTGCCGAGGTTCGTGGACTGGTAAAACAAGTGTTACATGCGAGAAAGAAATAAAGGTGATTGTAATGTATGTTTGTGATCATCATTTGGTTAAAAAAGGAGGTTTTCCTTTTCTTCTTTGTCAAAAACTTCAGGCAGGAGCTATTGCATGTCACTAGAGTGAAATCTGTGGAAACTACCTTTAAAAGCGCGGGGACAGGTCAGGCCCAGCACTTTGACTTTGGTGTGAAAAGACTGTTTCAAAAGTTTGGTTTCTGCAGGGTTTTTTTTAAATTTTGTTTTTGAAAAAAAAATGTCCTACACTGTACCAGTTTTTTACTATTATTTGGGAATATTTTTTGGTAGGTCTTTATGTTCAGTGCATTTTGAATTTTATTAGTTACTAATATTCATGGTGATTTATCTCCTCAGAAAAAACCCACATACCATATTATAAAGTTTCCATAGGTTAGCGCGGCAATGAGATGCCAAACCTAATAAAAACCATTTTAGGAATGATTGCAAAATAGTGACAAATTCCTGTTAATTAACTACCCATCCCAAAGAAGAAAGTGCGCTTGTCAGAGATGCTCTGGAGTCATGATTCATGAATCATGTGAGCCTGCGGGAAGGTGGAATAGGGCTCCCTCTATTAAAGCAGGACAAAGAAACGCCATAAACACAAAAATCTGTCCTCAAGGTTAGATTCTTTTTTTAAAGTCTTTTTTTCTCAGTTTTATAAGTCTTGCAGATGTTTTAAATCTGTTGCATAGATGCGGGCAATCTGTGAGAAAGGCTTCTGTGAAAGTATAAGTACTTGCTATTTAGTTTTAGTTTTTGAAGAGCGGGTTCTTTGTACTTGTGTTTGGTACTGTGTACTCCCTATAGAATATGAATAAATTCAGTGATTTTCTATCTGCCCCCAGTGTCTCTAGGGGGAAAGGAGAAAAATGGACTAAACACAAATATCACCTCTAAAGTCAAAATGTGTGGGTTATTCCGTATGTACTACACACAATGCAAGTCTAGACTTTTTTTTTTTTTAAAGCTTGAAAAAAATCATTTAAGAATCAAAAAGAGAACAGTCCCTGAACACTTGGTCTTTCAAACCTCTATTTCATCACAGCTGTAATTTCCCCGCTTTCAGTCTCTCAGCTGCTATCCATTCCATCCCAACTGATGCTAATCATAGCTTTAAAACTGACTGCACTTGGACTTGGTTTAAAGGAAGGGGCACACTAATTTTAGCACTGGGCCCTGGACCCTTGACTGTGTGTGCTGTGTCTGTCAAATATTGTTCTGTAACTCTGCAGTATATGTTTCAGAGATTGGGTGGTTTTATTGATTAATTTTTATTTCTTGGGACACAGGCCTATTCACGCTGACCAGATTTGAAAGGCAACACGGATTCGGATACAGCAGCGCCATTTACACTCGGCAAAATCCTAACGGAAACCGGTATGGGTATGAATGCCCCGGAGGAGCGGGACTTTCTACCCCTCTGGCTCCAACCCTGTGGAAAGACATTGCCGTCTTGGCCCAAAATGCGTCCCTGTGCAGGTGAGGGTAGTGGTGGTTCTTTTAATATGTTCCGTAAGTGTGTGTGTTGGGGTGAAAGTCAAACTTTTATTTTAGATGGTACATAAAAGTTTGTTTTGTGTGTCAAAGTCAAACTTTTATTTTCAGATGGTACATAAAAGTTTGTGTGTGTTTGTTCAAGTCAAAGTTTAACTTTTATTTTCGGATGGTACATAAAAGGGTTTGACTCTTTGTGTGTTGTGGATAACCAAACCACCATACAACACACCATACCACACAAAGAGTCAAACTTTTAGTACATCCCAAAATAAAAGTTTGACTTTTGTGTGTGTTAGTGTGTGTTTGTGAGTTCTTGGTTAGAACTCCCAAAGGGTTTCCTTATGGTTTTAATTTTTTGTGTCTTTTGTGACATTTTTAACCTGCATTCTGACTTTGTAACGATGTCTAAACACAACCCGTGTGCAGCATTCTTTTTTTTTTTAAATGTGTCATCTGTCCTTACCAGCATGCTTTATCACTCTTCCGAAGGCAGAATGGATTTTGCGTTAGCAAGTTTGTTCTCGCGGTGTGTTTCGCACTGGCACTCAGTTTATTTTTCATCCGAAAAAAGGACTTTTGGGGGGAGTGTGTAGTCGTACGGATTGTTTTCTACAGCCGAAATTCCCCAAACAAGTGCTAAGAGGTGGCTCGAACCTCAACCATCAGATCACGAGCTCAACGTTAAACCACTGGGCTATTCCCTCCTCCCCACCCTCCCAAACGTTAATTCATTTTCTTTTTTTTTCCTTCTGAGGTTTACCAATGGTGGTGGGGTTTTGGTGTTTGCAACCATTTTTCCCACCAATAAAGGTAGCCGCATTCGACTTAAGGGAAAACTTCTAATCAATATTCAGGTTATTAATTGCTACAGCATGTAATTTTCCATATCAAGTGTTTGATTTGGTTTTTGCAAGTTATAGTGCTTTTAATTCCCTTTTATTATTACACCCAAAATAATAAAAAAAATTCCTTTAAATTTCATTTATTATTATCAATAATATCAATAGAAAATATGCGCATATAAATTCATTTTAATTATCAAAATTTTTCAATAAAAAAAAATTGCGTATATAAAATTCCTTTATTATTACAAAAATATCAATAAAAAATAACGTATATAATTCATGTATTTTTATCAATTTATAAAAAAAATATAGCGCTATAAAATTCCTGTATTATAATAAAATCAATAAAAATATAGGCTTATAAAATTCCCTGTATTATTATCACTAATATCAATAAAAAAAATGCGTTTAAATTCCTGTATTATTATCAAAGATATCAATAAAAAATTGCGCTATATAAATTCCATGTATTTTATCAATGAATCAAAAAAATTAGCGCTTATAAATTCCCTGATTTCAATAAAAAAATAGCGCTATATAAATTCCCTGTTTTATTATAATTTAAAATTTAATAAAAAAAAAATAGCGCTATATAAATTTTCCTGTATTTTTTTAAAGTTCAATTTAAAAAAAATGTGCATATTTTTCCATGTTTTTTTCAAAAATATCTAAAAATATAGGCTTTTATAAAAATTCCCTGTTTTTTTTTCAATAATATAATAAAAAAATTGGTATATAAAATTTATGTTTTATTATCAAATTAATAAAAAATATGTGCTATATAAATTCCTGTTTTATTTAATAATACAATAAAAAATTTAGGCTATTTAAATTCCATGTTTTTTTTCAATGTTAATAAAAAATTGCGATATTAAAAATTCCCGTTTTTTTTCAAGATTAAATTAAAAAATATATAGCCTTATAAATTCCCTTTTTTTATTAAAAAAAATATGAATAAAAAAATTTTCGCTTTTTAAATTCCGTATTTTTTTCAATAAAATCAAAAAAAAAATTTAAAGGGTATTAAATTCCCTGTTTATTTCAATAATATCAAAAAAAAATATAGCGCTATAAAAATTCATATTTTTTCAATGATCAAAAAAAAATTACGCATTAAAATTTCCTGTATTTTTATCAATTATCAAAAAAAAAATTTAGCGCTAATAAATTCCTGTTTTTTTTTCAAAATATCAAAAAAAAAATTAGCGCTATTAAATTCATTTAATTATTATCAAAATATCAATAAAAAATAGGCTAAAAAAATTCCATGATTATTATTTGTATCAATAAAAAAATTTTAGGCTATAAAAATTCCCTGTTTTTATTATCAATATATAAATAAAAATATAGCGTTATAAATTCCATTTATTTTTATCATAAATCACAAAAAAATTGGCTTTTTAAAATTCCATTTATTTAAAAAAAAATATGAAAAAAAATTTTTAGCTATATAAATTCCATGTTTTTTCATGATTTAAATAAAAATGCCACACCCATACCCGTCCAGGCTTCAAGTCCGGCCTTTTCGGGGAATTGGGTTTAGAGAGTAAGGGGGGGGCCCCGCTGGGGGAAAAGGGCCCCCACTCCCAAGAGCAACGGGGAAGCGGGTGCTGCTGCAAACTACCTGGAAAAAGCCCCCCTGGCCCACAAGCTTGGGCGTTGTTTGTGTGTATACCCTTGCGGTTGTGTTCGGTTTGTTCTTTTTGTAGGGTGTTTTTGGGTTTGTTGTGTTTTTTTTGGAGGGGGTTAGGTTTTTGGGCCCCGGGGCAAAGTTTTTCCATTATGGATGAAAGCTAAGTCCCAAGGTTGTATCAAAATTTTTTTTCGTTTGGGTGGGGGGGTGGATGAAAATTTGTCAGTTTGATGTAGAAAAAGTGTCAAACCCTACTTTTAAAAAAGTTGTCCGTGTTAGAATGTTGGATTATTTTCACCCGACAGTTTAGCATAATGCCCTAAAATCTTGAAAAGGAGGAAAAAATATCCTGATTAAAGTATGGTTTCCCTTGCCAAATACTTTTTTTTTTTAAAAGAAAAAAAAGCTAACGCAGCTTTCACCCAGTGTGTTCTTAACAGTCTCACAGTAATTCCCGGGTGTGATGAGTGGGGGGGCGTATTGTGGGTGACCCCCAGGGTGTAAAGCTTTGAACAGAAAACAGCAAAAATGTAACCATTAGACATTGCCCCCATAAATTTTTTAGAGAAACCCCATCTAAAATCATCATTGCAGAGGAAAGGGGACAGGCAGTTAAGAAAATTTACCCGCCTAACAAGAAAATGTGAGGTTCTGGGGTTTTTGATTCCCCAAACTTTCGGAAGAGACTCTAAACCGGTTTGGCCCGTGGCAACGTAATTGAAGTCAAAAGAAACCCGAAGTTTAAAATAGGGAATAACGGGGGGTACCTCCTGTTCCTTTTTGGCCAAAGGCAGGTTTAATTCCAACCAATCCCGAATCGAAAGCGGCTACCCTTTAAAGACTTGGTTAAAACGGTTTGCGCACGACAATCTACCCCTGATAAACTTGGGTTATAGTGAGGAATTTTAAAAGATAAAGTAGTAACAACAAAAAACCCCTTTTTTTTTTTTTCGCGTTGCAGGCTACCTAACAAAAACCGTGCGAGGGGGGCGAGCAGAGGAGTAGCAGTATGTGTGGGGGGTGCCCTCGATGCCAGGACTCACTCGGAAACGTGTTGCTAAATGCCCGACCTGATGTCTGAGGCCCCGGGTCAAAGGGAGGAGTGTGGTTGGGATGTGTGTTGTGTGAAATTGTGTGTGTGTGTGTGTATGTGGGGGTGTGTGTGTAGTGTGTGGGGTGTGTGTGCGTGTGTGTGTGTATGTGTTGGGTATGTGTGTGCGTGTGTGTGTATGTGTGTGATGTGTGTGTGTGTGTGTGTGTGCGTGTGTGGTGTGTGGGTGGTGGTGTGTGTGCGGTGTGTATGTAGTGTTTTGTGTGTGGTGTGTGTGTGTATGTGGGTGGGGTTTTGGGGCTGTGTATGTGGTTGTGTGTGTGGTGTGTGTGTTGTGGGTGGGTGGGTGTGTGTGGGTGGGTGGGGTGTTGGGGGTGTGGGTGGGTGGGTGGGTGTGTGGGGGTGGGTGGGTGTGTGTTTGGGGGGGTGTGTGCGTTGTTATGTGTTGTGTGTGTTTTTTGGGGGGTGTGTTGTGGGTGGGTGTGGTGTGTCTGTGTTTTTATGTGTGTGTGTGTGTATGTTGTGGGGGGTTTTGTGTTTTGTGTGGGGGGTGTGTGCGTGTGTGTTGGTGTGTGTTTTTTGTGTGTGTGTGTGTATGTGTGGGGGTGTTTGTGGGTGTGTGTGTGTTTTGTGCAGGTGTTTGGTGTGTTGTGTGCTCGAGGTGTTTACATTTTGGTGGGGGGGCCCGTTGTGTCTTGGCTTCGTACAGTCCCCCAGTTTACCAGCGTAAAATGGGTCCGCCTCTTTAGGGTAGGGAAGGTAAGCGCGAGGGGGGGAGATGGGGGGCCGCTTTCCTCATATGTGGCCCCTAGAGAAGCTAAGATCTTTGATGCCTCACTCCCTATGACTCCCTGGGTTTAAATGGGATGCTTTATTGTGTGTGGTTTGTCCAATTTCATTTTAGGTCTCTTCACAAATTGTGATATTCGACATTTGTGTGCACAAACTGGAAAACAATGCAAATAAAATGTAGACAATCAATATTGGTACTAACACTGATCCATGGTGATAAACTACACATGCTTGCATGTGCATTCGCGCATACATTCTCTTTCTCTCTCTTTCCCTTTCCTCTCTCTCTCTCTTCCCTCCCTCCCTCAATTTTTCTCCACTCCCTTTTTTATTCCCTCTCAACCCTTCCATCTCTCAGTTCCTTCTCTTCTCTCTCTCTCTCTCTCTCTTCTCTCTCTCTCTCTCTCTCTCTGTCTGTCTGTCTCTCTCTTTGTATTTTTTTTTGGTTTGGAGGTGGGGGGTGGGAAAAAGACTTTGACATTGGCTTAACTTGTCTTTTTAATCTAGACCTAGATCTTCTCTTGAATGTGGAAATGCAATTTGGCGTTCATTGGTGGCTGGTTGGCTGGCTGGCTGGCTTTCTGTCTGTTTGTCTGTCTGTCTGTCTGTCCTCTCTTCTCTCTCTCTCTCTCTCTCTCTCTCTCTCTCTCCCCTTTTCCCCTTTTCTCTCTCTCTCTCTCTTCTTCTCTCTCTCATTATACTATCGAGGGAAAGAAAAAAGACTTTGATATTGGCTTTTTTCTCTCTTCTCATCTAGATCTTTTCCCCCAACTCTGGGGATTTACAAATTTGACTGTGACCTCTCTCTCCCCTCTCTCTCTCTCTCTCTCTCTCCCCCTCTCCCCCTCTCCCTCCCCCCCCCCCCCCCCCCCCCCCCTCTCTCTCCTCTCTTTGCTGTTTTCAGGAGTGCTTACTACAGATTAAGTGCAAACTTAAGGTGAATATTTAATTCTTTCTGCCAAACGTATTGCTTATTTGTTTTGTTTCTCTTCCTTGAAAAAATAGAAACTAAGAGTATGACAATACTGCTAGCAAGAAATACTTGTCCCTTTTGGGGGGGGGGGGGGGGGGGGAGGGGGTGCCCCTTTTTTTCATTTTGGGGGGCCCTTGGGCCCCTTTCTTTGAAATCCTAGAATAAAACATGGTTTAGATAATGAATGAAATAACTGACATTAGAAGTGCACAACTGAAACCCTCAACCGTTTTTGGGACGATGTTGCAGATCAAATCATCTGGGCAAGGGGCCCGACGGAAAAAGCATTGACCTACGACTGGAAATTACCGTACTTTCCATTGGCAGCCCAAACGCTGCGTCTTGAGACTGAGGGGTGTAAAGGCATAGTACTTAGCTAAGCACACCCGTGAGGATGCCGGGGGCTTTTCAGTACAAATAGCGCCCCCACTTTTTAAAAAAATTCTGTGCTAGAAATTCTTTCTTTTCTATCCCTCTTTTTGCTTCTGCTTGTTTCTTGTTTTGCTTTCACCTTTCCTGTCTATTTTCTGCCTTTCTTGGTCCGTTTCTCCTGCCTTTCTTTCATCGTCATCATCAGCCCGTGACCTTGGCGGTCGTGGGGGAGCCGAAAGAGGGATGCCGTGGTAAGCCTCCTCCATCCATCTCGGTCTCGGCTTGCGCAGTAGTGCCGAGTCAGTCATCCTGGTCCTTCTCTGATGTTGTCATCCATGACTTGTTCTGTTTCCCCTTTTTTCTGCCACTTCGAGTGTTCCTGCAGTACTGTTTTGGGCAGAGTGTTGTGGGGGTGCGTGGCCGAACCATGTCAGCTTTTTCTTCTTGACGATGGTGAGAGGGGTTCCTGTGGCCCTCCCCAGCCGTGTTATTTGACTCTAGAAAGACTTACAAGATGTTTAATTCTCTCCCTCACCAAAGTGGATGTGCTGGGCCTGACTTGCCCGGTGTTTAAAACCAGCAGCGCAATACATTTTTGCTCATAGGAAAGATAACAATCGGTGCTGTCTAGTGTTTGGCGAAGAAAAAGAAATACCAAAGCACTGTCCATCACTGTAGGATGTATCCCGCAGTAGCAGCCCTCCCCCCGTTTTGTTTTGTGGGCCCCTCTGTGCCATGTCTCGCCCCTGGGTTTCTTGATGTCATCAAGCCATTTTTTTTATTTTCATTTTTTATTTTATTCTTTTTATCGAGGATAATGGAATAAGCACTTATGTGCTTTTTTACATCCCGTCCCCATGTGAATGCGGTTTTGTCAATTCTGTCATCTGTTCCCACCGGCACACAATGGCCTACTCTTACAAAAAGCGGAACAGGATTTAATGTGTGCGCAAGATGTTCTGCGTGCAATTTATTGTTATCTGAGGACTTTGGGGGAAGTGGAGTCTGCACTGATGTTAACTCCAGGGGAAAATATCTTCTTGAATGGGAATCGAACCCGGGTTGTCAGATTGCGAGCGCAATGTTCTGACCACTAGGCTATCCCGTCCCCCTGCCATCTGGTTGCCAGTCTGTCTGCCAGGGGTTCTGTAGCCATATTTTGGCTGCCATCTGTGCAATACCTTTTTTTTCCCCATCTAGTCTTCATAAAGTACATCACATTTCGATTCTTCGCCCATGCTACAAGCTGTGTCAGATACTGATGTAAGCAAAGAAGCAAGGGTCTGTGTCAAAATGGTGCTATGCTTTGACAGGTATTGTTGAGATTGTCTTCATCCATTACAAGCTACTAGCATAACAACCTGTGTCTGCCATTAAAGGAAAAAGAAATCTTTAGTCAGAGTGTGGCTGCCTGTATGGTGAGGTAATGAAAACAGTCGTACATGCAAAAAGTATTTTACTTTATTTTTTTAAAATATTTATTTATTCTTTTATATTGAGGATAATGGAATAAGCACTTATGTGCTTTTTTACATCCTGTCCCCGTATGTGTGCGGATTTGTGAATTCTGTCATCTGTTCCCACCGGCACACAATGGCCTACTCTTATGAAAACGGAACAGGATTTAAGTTGTGCGCAAGTTTTGGTGCGTTCGCCACGGGGCCTCGGTTATAGGTCTTCATAGGTGTGTATTAGTTTCAAATAATTTTTAAGTGAGACTTTTAAGTAGAGGTGCATATTGTGGACGACCTTCTTGGATGCTTAGACCCCAAAGAATGTCAAAAATGCCCTCTCAGTGTCGGGGATGGGGTTTTTTTGTGTGTTGGATGCATGTGATAATTTTTAAAGTGCCTCCAGCTTCAACGTGTGAATGTTCTGATGGAGTACAAAATTTGTTTTCAATTTTTTTTTACTAGATTAAGAGTGAAGGGTTTCTCTTTTTTACTAGATAAGAGTGAAAGAGTTTTCTTGTGTATTTTGGGTTTTAGGACAAATTTAACAGATGATTTTACCCCTCCACCTTTAAACCCCAAACCCAAAACAATGAGCTGTAAGTTTCATTCCGGTTTGTGAGAGAGAGAGAGAGAGGAGGAATTTAGAGAGTAGAGGGTGAGGGAGAGGGAGAGGCATACAGTTGCATACATGTGTGCATGTACATAAGCTGGGCGAAAAGTAATATTACTTTTGTATGTTGGTAGGTGGATGGGTGGGTGTGCATGATACATGAATGATTGCTTCCCACATCTATATATGAGTTTGTGTGTTCGCACTTGACATGTGTGCATTTAATGAGCTGGGTGAATTTAAAATATGTTTTGAGAAATTGCTCTACCGGTTTTTTGCACACCATAAATTTTTGGTTGTACATGTGTTATTTGTGGTGTTTCTGTGTCTGTGCGTGCATTGTCTGTGTGTCTGTAAATCCACATATGTATGTCTGCAGGATGACCAAATCTCCAGTCCGAAAAATTCCTTACGTCAATATTGGCGGGAAATCGACGTGTGTTGTGTGCATGTGTGTGGTGTTTCGTGTCTCTGTGTCTGTGCTGCATCTGTTTGTGTGTCTGTAAATCTACACATACCTGTATGTCTGCAGGATGACAAATCTCCAGTCCAGCAAAACCTTACGTCAATATCGGCGGGAAATCGACGTTTGTGTGTGTGCATGTGTGTGGTGTTTCTGTGTCTGTTCATGCATCTGTCTGTGTGTCTGTAAATCTATACACATACTTGTATGTCTGCGGATGACCAAATCTCAGCCCAGCAAAATCCTTACATCAAATATTGGCGGGGAAAGCGACGTGTTTTGTGCTTGTGTGTGGTGTTTCTGTGTCTCTGTGTCTGTGCCTGCATCTGTCTTGTGTGTCTGTAAATCTACACTTAACTGTATGTCTGCAGGATGACCAAATCTCCAGTCCAGCAAAATCCTTACGTCAATATTGGCGGGAAATCGACGTGTGTGTGCTTTGGGGTGTGGTGTTTCTGTGTTGTGCGTGCTTTCTGTCGGGTGTGTCTGTAAATTCTATACACATCCCATGCTTGTCTGCAGGTTTGCCCAAATCCCCAGTCCAGCAAAACCCTTACGTCAATTATCGGCGGGGAAATCGACGGGTGTGTGTGCATGTGTGTGGTGTTTTCTGTGTCTGTGCGTGCATGTCTGTGTGTCTGTAAATCTACACATACCTGTATGTCTGCAGGATGACCAAATCTCCAGTCCAGCAAAACCCTTACGTAAAAATCGGGGGGGAAATCGACGTGTGTGTGTGTGCATGTGTGTGGTGTTTCTGTGTCTGTTCATGCATCTGTCTTTTGTGTCTGAAAAATCTAAAACACATACCTGCATGTCTGCAGGATGACCAAATCTCCAGTCCAGAAAAATCCTTAGTCAATTTCGGCGGGGAAATCGACGGCCCTTCGTCTGGCCACCCACACAGCGCAGTGGGCCCGATCTTTCAGGACAGGAGCCACGTCTTCAAGTGCGTCCTCGCCCGCAGCAGTGCAGGGCTCTCGCGTCTTCAACCTGAACGTGCGAGGCAAGGAGGGAACATCGTGCAGGTGTACCCCGGAGTGGAGTACGATTTTGCCCCACGAGATGGAAATCAAAGAGGGAGACCTTGTGCACGTTCAGTGGACTGGTGAGTTTTTCGTGGCAAATGTTGACCAAAATCTGGTTTTTTTTTTTTTTCATTTGTTTGGGTGAGGTTTGTGGGGGGGGGGGGGGGGGGTCCTTAGAGTTGCAGGATTCTCCAATTTTGAGATTTTTGCATATGTGACTTTTTTTCACACCCCCACCCCCACCCCCCCACCATTAAGGTAGCTGCATTCCATGTTTGGAGATACATTTGGGAATTTAAACAAACCCAATTTTGCCAGGACAGTCGAGAGGTTTTTCCCTGCTTTTTCCAATTTTTTGCTGTGTGTGGGTTCTTTTGACTTGCACAAGTCCATAGCACACAGGTCAGATGGTTTTAGAGTCTTTTCCAAAAGACTTGACAGTCACTTTGATCTTGTTTCAGTCAAACGGGGGGAAAGGATGAGGCGGGGAATCGAAAACCCCGAACCCCATGGTTTGTTGTTAGTTGGCAAGTGAAAGTCTAAACCCCCCTGCCACCTTCCCTTTCCCCAAAATTGGTTTGAGGGAGGGAGGATTGAGTGAGGGACATAATGGTGAGAGGGCAAGTTCAAGAGTGGATAGCCTGAGGGTTTGTGGTGTATTGGTAAGCTTTTCCCCGTTTTATTTATTTTTTTATTCTTTTATTTCGAGGATAATGGAATAAGAACTCATGTGCTTTTTTCATCCAGTCCCCAAAGTGTATGCAGTTTTGTCAATTTGTCATCGTTCCCACCAGCACCCCATGGCCCTACTATGCGAAAAGCAGAACAGGTTTTAATGTGTGTGCAATGATGGAGGGGTATGTGTGTGTGTAGCATGGGGAATTTCTTGCGGTGTCATGAGGCAAATTGAGGCAGTGAGCATTCTTTTCAATTCTTACAGGAGGTAGGTAGGGACCTAAGGAAGGCACTAGTATGTTTTGCCTAGACCAGGTATGTTTGATGGCTGTCAGGGGCAGAGAGTGCTGTCCCTTACTTTCAAGACAAGCAGTTTTCCCCCTTTTTAGACAAGCATCTGAGCAAAACTCCTTCGTTGATATTGGCAAAAAGTGTGTGGGTGAAGTTTGTTTGGGTTGTAGATTTGCATGTTTGTTTCTTCCTCTTCCCTTTTTCGCCTTTCATGTTCCCTGTGTATGTTTTCTTTCTAATCTTCAATAGCTTATTAGGAGACAGTCCCCCGAAAATGTCTTGTAAGTGAAGTTCAGTCCAAAACTGGTTGGTTTGTTGGGGTTTGGTTGCAGGCTCCAACAGTCACAACAATGGAACCGGCAGGAGACGGCCCGGCTGGCAGTGATGGGGAGGGCACAGCTGGTAGGTGTTTGTTGTTGATGGCTGAAACTCTTGTGTTGTTTCATGACTGTGTCGACATGTTGCATTGTTGTTTTGCATTTAGTGGACATTTTCCACTGTTGTATTCGCAAGTCGTTGGAGTTGCGCTTGAGTTACTTTAACACTGTAGCTTATTGTGTGGCGGTGCGATTTTGGCCATTGTTTGAAAAAATCAGTAAAAAGTATTTAATTGCAAAAAACAGACATATACGAGTTTAAAAGTTTTATGTTGTGTATTTTTATGTATGCAAAGATGGGGGTTATTTTAAAAGAGCGTGTATAAAATATATCCTTTTGTATTTTTTTTTTAAATTTTAGTAAACTCCATGTATATTTTTTTTTTTAAATTAATTTTAAGTCATTAAGTGCTAAAAAAACAAAACAACCCAACTTAAAGTTTTGACTCGTATACTTGCTTTGACAAGGTGTATCTAACAGCTGTTCACAACCAAAAAAACAGACTTGATTGTACACACAGTAAAGCTTCTCCAGCCTCAGGAACCAGCTTTGAGGTAAACGATCTATATCCACATTGACTGAACCGTCAATAAACTTCTTTTGTGCTGGCATCCTTTTCGAGAAGATTCTGTAATGGTCAGAAGCAAGTTTTCATCTTCATCAATGTCATTTAGAGGATGAATTTGACAGCTTTTGAACAAAACTGAAAATGCTGCTGCAAAAAATGAGACCTGTTGCGTTTTTATCTGTGACAAAATTAAACACCCCCTTCATGTTACAGGCACGGACCGCACCAACATAGTTCAAATTCTTTGATCGTAACGACAACTACCCCGTACCGTTTGAGCAAAGCTTCATGTGGGGTAATGCAGAAATCAAGTGGTATCTACCACACCAAGACAGGGGTCAGGCCAAAGATCTGGCGTGGATTTGGCCTCTGCGGGCTATTACAGGTACCTCACTGTGTGAACACTGTTGGGCATCATATATCAGCCTACTGTATTACAGTGTAATGGCCATACCACGTGAAAGCACTGGTTCTAGTCCAATCACCCAAGTTAAGCAGCGCATCGGGCCTGGTTAGTACTTGGATGGTTAACGCCTGGGAACACCGGGTGCTGTGGGCAACCCTTTTTTGGGGTGTGCGGAATAGCTGGTGGTTAGAGTGATGGGCATTGCGCTCGTGATCTGCTGACCCGGGTTCGAATCTCGTTCAAGAGGATTTTTCCTCTAGAGTTAACATCAGTGCCGACTCCACTCTCCCCCACAGTCCTTCAGATGAGACTGTAAACAGAGGTCCCGTGTGCGAACGCATGCAGAACATCTTGTGCACACATTAAAACCCGTTCCGCTTTTCGAAAGAATAGGCCATTGTGTGCCGGTGGGAATGGATGACAAAATGTTCAAAAACTGCATGCACACAGGGACTAGATTTAAAAAGCACACAAGCGCTTATTCCATTATCCTCAAAATAACAGACTAAAATAAATCAAAATAGATACTTTGTGAAAGATTTTGGCATATCAGGTTATTTCAGGTATACTTTGTGACAAAAATTTTAGGTATCCTGGATGGTTATTTATTGCTCGTTTATTAATTTTCTTCTTCGTGATTTATGCTTGGGATTTTTGACATATTATGTGTCTGCAAATTTTGCGTCAATCTTGAATGGCTTGTGTGTGGTGTATGTGTGTGTTTGTTTTTGGGGGGTGTTTGTGTCTGTGTTTGTTGTGTTTTGTGAGGGTGTGGTTGGGGGTGTGTATGCATTGTGCACATACAAGCATAGTTTCATTGGGTGGGGTGTGAAAGCACTGGTATGTGCAGCGCATGGGGGTGTGTGTGTGTGTTTGTTTATGTGGTTGTGATTTTGGGTATTGGGGGTTTTAAATCCACTTTTAAGGCCTCAGAGAAACAAATTGTTTGTCAACGCATCTTTTATTATCAAGTCATTTTTACCGAAGAGATTTGGCCTGAGCTATCATTTTGTCTGTTAGGTGAAATCCGGCGACGGATTGCCAGTCCAGGGCCCACAAGTGTCGGACTTTTGTTTGTGGAAACAAGAGAGCGAGGCTCAGTAAAACAAGAGGGCCCCCTTACGAAGGAGTGGTCCTAATTCCCCGCAAGGGGTTACCATTAATGTGCCCCGCAACAACAACTTCACCAATCGCAGTCAAAAGGGAAATTTTTTGAAAGTGAATGTGAGAAGATTGGGGTGTTTTTGGTTGGGGGGGGGGGGGGGGGGGGGGGGGGGGGTGTTCTTGTTTGGGGGGTGTTTTTTTTTTCCCAAGTGAATGAGTGTAAAACCCCCGTTTTCTGGCTGTGCGGATTAAAATTTTTTTGTTGGAAGTTTGGAGGTATTTTTTTTTGTAAGGTTGTTTTTGGGGGGGCTTTGTTTTTTTTTTTTTTTTTTGGTTGGTTGTTGTTTTTGTGGGTTTTTTACTTTTGGGGGGGGGGTTGGGGGTTTTAAAAAGTTTTGAGGTGTTCCTCTTAAATTAAACCCCTGATTGCCTTCTTTTTAGAAATATTATTTTTATTGTAATGTTTGGGTAGGTTTTGGTTTTTGTTGGGTTTTTTTTTTTTCCCAATGTGTTGATTTAGTTTTGTTTCAAGAATTTGGGTTTTCGTTTTTTTTATTTTTTTAAAGGGTGCTGCAAAACTTGAAATTTTAAAATGTATTGTTTTGAATTTTCAAAAATCTTCTTTTATTTTTTTTAAAAATTTTGAACAAATTCCCCAAAAATTATTTTCCTTTTAGCTTTTGTACTGTATTGTTTGTATCCTGTACGTATTGTATTGATAATAGAAAGTACGTCTTGGAGATTTATTGCTGCATAAATTTAGGCTTTATCACTGGAGAGGGGAGTTTCTCTAGTGCGAATATTCCCTTTGTCTCGCTGTTGGGGAAAATTTTTAGTTCCCCGTGAGAGTGGCTTTTTACAACAGAATTTAAAAGGACAATATGTTGTGGGTTCTTTTCGGTACGCTAAATGTTTGACCTTCGTTTTCCCGTCATCTGAAATATAGACCTTGCAGGGTTTTAAAGGGTTTAGGGGTGCGTTCAGATGTCCATGTCCAATTTAATGATTTCGCTTTTTTTTTTTTTTTTTTTGTTTTTAAAAGCTGACAATTTTTGTTTAGATGGTGAAATTTTTATTTATCAAAAATTTGGGGAGTTATTTTTTGAAAAATTTTAGTTTTTTGGAGCACAACTGCAGTGAAGTGGGCATTTTCAAAAAAAATACAGTGTTTTTCAAAAAACCCCCCCCCCCAAAACACTCCAGAGAAAAATATTTTTACGTACAATAATTAATTATTAAACAAATTTATTTTTTTTTTTGGGTGTACTTTGCCATAAAAAATTGCTCAAATGTTTTTTATCTTTAAAATATTAAACTTGATTGATGACTGATTTTGTTTGGTTTGATTTGTTGGGGGGGGGGGGGGGGGGGGATGTTTTCAATCGTTGGGATTTTTGTGTGTGTGTGTGCTGTCGTTGTATTTGCTGTAAGTGCATGGGTATACATTATTATGGTGCATACAAAATTATTTTTAAAATGTACAGGTTAGACCACCAATTATGCATTCTCACATATCGTACTCTGCAACAGAAATGCTGGTGTCAAGATTTTGATTTTCTCAGATAGAGAATGTGTGTGTGTGTGTGTGTGGGTGCATGCATTAGAATGTGTGTTTGTGAGAGCGTGTGTGTGTGTGTGTGTGTGTGTGTATTGAACAAGATAAGGTATGGAGGGGGAAGGGATTTTTCGTGACAGGTCCTAAAAGAGAAAAGAGTTAGATTTATTTTTTTCAAAAGGCGCTGAAATAATATCAGTTCTGGTGCTAAGTTTTCTTACACTCTCTGTATACTCTTTTTGTATGCTCAATTTTGTATCCCCATCCTTTTTCAAGCAGTGATAATCATTTTTGAAACTTTAGCATTCATTGATTACTCTTGTTTTTTAAATTAAAAAGGTGATTTATTGGCGTCACCATTTCCTACAACTTGCTGATATTTACAGACTTTGTATTCCGTTCACATGAATTAACTGTTTGTTGTCCAAGACAGAATTGTACTAATTTGTGTACTCTTTTTGATGTAATATGAAGTAGTCTGGTTAAGAGAAAAAAAATTGCTGTGGGAAATGTGAAATGGTAGAGGTATTGTTGGCCTTTGCTTGTTTATTTTTGCTTCGTTGTGTTTTTTAGGTGGGTTTATTTTTTGTGGAGGTTGTTTCTTTTGGTGAATGTTTTTGTTGTTTTGTTTTTATTGGGGTTTTGGGGGTTGGGATTTTTGTTGTTGTTGTTGGGTTGGGGGTTTTTTGGAGGGGGAGTGATCAGAGCTGTATTCTTTTGTAACATAAAAAGTCCAGCAGGGTGAACCATTTTTGCTGGGGGAAATAAAAAATAACCTTTTTTTTTTGGGGGGGGGGGGGGGGTCATTTTGTTTTTGTTTTTGCTGTTCATGCTGTATGTTTTGTATATATTTTTCACATGACTTACATTTTGTACCAATGAAGAAAAAAACACATGCTCCCTGCTGGTCAGAGGTTGCAATGAAATGACGTTTGTTGTCTGCTTGTTTTCATTTGCGCGTGTTTGTGGTAGCAGCAGTTCCAAGTACAATACAACAGAAAAGAATACATGAGCTTTGTCTCAAAGTCCACCATCAAGAACACCAAGCCAAAAAAATCTGAAGGACAGTTTATTGAACTCTCACTTTCCATCACTTGCAAAGACATGGTAAAAATCAGCTGAATAATTTAAAAGTTGAAACCAGAGAGTGAAATGGTTATGATCTTTTTCAACCTAAAAAAAAAAAAAAAAAAGGTATGATCTTTGTTTCAACTAAGAAAATCAATTTTGCAGTTTGGTGTTTTAACAAAAAAGTAGAAAGTCTGTTTTAAATTTAACTATCTGTGAAAAGATGATCTTTGTTTCAACACAGATGATCCATTCTGCAGTTTAGTGTTTCACCAGGAAAGTAAATTTTCAACTGCATTTTTCCTTTAACTTTCTGTGAAAATATTAAAAAGTGATTCAACATTATACAACATGTCCTTCAATCTAATGACAATACACACTATACATTAAGTTTATACACTTTCAGTTTCACTCTCACAGTTTCAGCCATGCATTCTTCACTGAATAAAAGGTTTTTCCCCCCAAGAAGACAAGAGGGGGGAAAAAAGCAATTTCTAGGTATCCTAACAAACCATACATATTTTACACTACACTGTTTTCAACAAACTTTCACCAACTTCCCCAAAGTGAACATCCCTGTTTTTGTTTTCTTTTTAAGGGGTAGGGGAGTTACATGGCTTTACACCACCATCTGTATACCCAGCCTATAACTTCTCTTTCAAATTAAATTAGAAATATAATCAAATTATTAGACATATATCAATAACTTGATACACATTAGTGTACACTAAGAAAAAAAATCTTTCCCCCCCCCAATCCCACTGTATATTCATAACTGACAGAACAAGTGAACAAAAAAAAATTTCTCACAGAGAAAATGTCCTCAAACCAAGATGTTTGTCATGATAATCACCTAATATCTACTATCTTTTAACGAAGATTCCGAATTCAAAGCCGTATTCTGTTAATCAAACCCTGTTGTTCAAGCAACAACAGCACACCCCAGCAGCTAAGATACTACGTACAACACACTCAGACGATGATCTCGGTGTCTCCCACCTCCTCATCAGACGGCGTTCAATCTTTGCTGGGGTCGATGTAGTCGGCGCTAAACCAATGGCAGACCTTCTCTTTCTCTCCTTCCAGCCCGGTAGGCTTCTCGAGAACACCAACCCAAACTCCTGCAATCAGAAAATAAAAAAATAGATTTTTATATATTATGTTGTTGTTGTTGTGCAATGCCAACTTAACCCTTTGTTGTTGGATTCTACAAAGCTAAACTGCCTGTAGATTTTGAATTCTTTATGGTTTTACCTCATCTACTTGCTTTACTCTAAGAAAATTGTGTGTGTGCATGAAAGTTTCAAGCTGAATTTTGTCACAGCTGGAATTCTTTGTACTTGCATTTGGGCGCAAGTTTATGTGTCTGGTCCCCAGATGTCTTGTCATTGTCACCTTATTGTCCCCAATCAGGTAAAATAGGGGTATATATGATAAACGCAATCTGCATGGGTTTTTGACAATAGTTCAAGCTTTTTATGTCGAATAGGAAGTGATACCAGTGATGTGTTTACCAATATTATGTGCAATAGTACTTCAAGGATGTGTCACACAATGTCCCATAGACTGTTTTTATGTATGTTCGGGGACAGAAGTTTTTTTGGACTATTTTTCTTTTAAAACAAGTCAATTCAATCCCCTTGGACTTTATACTGCAGTTATACTGCGTGTGCTCCACATGTTTGTTAAGTGTCAGAAGTGTATTATTGTACTGCTGTACACTGTCCATTGTCACGCAGGTTTTGACAAATTCGAAACAACCGGGAATTGTAATCTCACAATTTTAATGTTGGTAGTTCTAAAGTAGTGTAGTTGGTGCCAGGTAATACTCACAAAAAGCAAAATTATGGATGTGTGTGTGGGGGGGGGGGGGGGGGGTACCATGCTCACCTGTGAACCTTTGGGAGACCGAGATTTTTTAAATTTCTTTTGCTATTTTAATTATCAGATATTGTTCGTTTCTCCCAAATTGCAGTTTCAAGAAAGTGTGGTAATAATGAGAAAACAGTCAAAAGCATCGTTTTAGGATCTATGCCGGGACGGCGGGAGGTAAATTTTCACTTGTGTGTGTTAGCTGGTAAAGTTTTGTGGTTTTGTTGTAGCACATTATTTTTGGCTCTCTTCTCCTAATGCAGCTTTTCCTACTCCTCTTCCTCGTAATGTTTTAATATCGAAATCACTTAACAATTCTCGGTCAAATGTTTCTCCTCCAAAGCAAAAAACATTCAATTTATGTTCGCTATAGATGAATGGTCTGGTACTAAAGATAACGCATTTTTTCGCCAACTGCACCATTGAAAAGATTTTGTCGTGGCTGTTTTTCTTCCTTCCCTCCCACTAACGCCTTTTTAAGTTTGTTTAAAATTTATACTGGATCCTCTGATGCCCTCCCTGCATGCCCACCAATTTAGCCACAGTTGAAAACCCTTGAGGCTTGTGTGTGAGGGAAAATTTACTGCCCGGTGGGAGCGCAAGGTGGGGCTGCGGTGGTATTGGAATTAGCGGCAGCCTCCGTTACTGTCGGTGCAGCGGCGGGGACAGAAGGTTTTTAACATCCTGGAGGTCCCCCAATTGACTCAGCCCTGGATATGCCGACATAAATACATGGATGAAAAGGTGTTGTGTTGTGTGGCTCTTTTCAAGTGCCTTGCTATATAATATATATATTTAGGCAGGTTACTCCAACTTGACTTTATACTGAGGATCAACATCATACCGACTTATTGATTTCTAACCCAGTTTTAAAAAAAGAAGAAGAAAACAGAGCTACAGCAAGAAACATGATCAAATGGCCTGGCCTAGACTTTGCTTTCTATCACCACACATAGTTTGTATGAAAAATTAGGCAAACAAAAGGAGCAGAAAAATAAAAGGACTGACAATGAATCCAAAATGAAACCAGATCAACTGATCAGTGTAGAACTAGTTCCAATGGAAGTTCAGAATCGGGAATGGCAGCAATGATAGGAATCCCATACCAGCATCCTCTGTGATGACTAGATGATTCATCTGGTTTACGGGATCTTGATCAAGACTTTATATGGACAGAGTGCTCTAATATATTACAGAGCTCCAGGTTACCAATAAGGAGATTTTTTTTTGTTTTCATCAATACATGCACAGTGTTTTTCCCCCACCATCAATGAATCGTATCTGGTTGGGGGGGGCAACACTCTATTTGATCTATACATGTAGAAATGTATAATGACTTCAAAATAAGAAGGGGGAAAAGGGAGACAATATCTTCTGCTCTGGCAACTCGGCCTAAATTTCAATGCATTTTGATTGTTCTAGGTATAATTTTCTATTAATTTGTTACCAATCATTGTGTGTGTACATAGACTCAACAATTTTGTACTCACTTGTGGTCAGGCTGGTAAGCTAAGATGAAGGCCCCAGCAGATGCAGAGAGTGACAGTGATGAACATGGTTTACATGATGAGCGAAATGATCATTACTCCCGGGTCTCCCGGTTGTATCCATATGACACCCAAGTTCTGTGGAGGAACACACACACAAAATTTCTGTCAACCTGCCTGTAAAATTATTAAAAAACAAAATATTTAGTCATGGAAATCTTCAATTTTTTTTGTTTTTTTGTTGTTTTTTTCATTCCTCAGTTAGACCTGGCGATTCCTCAATGGTGAGGGTTTTTGCATTTTATATCTGAACCATTTCTGCCCACCATTTCAGTACTTTATTTTTTGGGGATATATTTTACGCATGCAGAAAATAAAAATGCACATTATAATTTTATCAATTTTATTTTTAAAGATCTTGTAATTCTGTCAGTGTCAGTGTTTGGGGGTTACAGTTCTAAACAAACATACCCAGCTTGCAACCTGTACAAGACTGACAGGCTTCACAGTTTCAACTTGCCCCCGAGACAGCCTGAAAGTTATCTGCTGCAGTGTCCCAGCGATCCTCAAAGAGTGAGATGGAAGGAGAGTGAAGCTTCAGAATCAGATGCTAAATGGTTTTTTTGGTGTGTTGTTTTATTAGGGAGGGGGTGCTTGCTTTTCCCTCTTTTTTTCTAAACCCCAATCATGTGGGATGAATTACACTGATTACAGAACTTTTAACATTACAAATTTAATCTTCTCTCTTTCTCTGAGGTGTGTGTATGTGTCATTGTGTGGGTGTGTGTGTGTGTTTACACGTGAAAGGACAAACAACAATACACTGGCAAGTACTAGTAGTACTACTAACTTAGTAAACTTTTTTATCAAATGCTCAAACTGTCAATTGCCATATCAACAACTTGTGTTGCGCTGCCGTTAAGTGCCTGACAAATATGGCCAGTGCATCCAAATTCAGTGTGAGACTGAGAGCTCTCTAGAATGTTAATGTTATCTTTCAAGTCTTTCTCAGTTTCTGGAAAAGGAGGGAATGGACCAAGAAGGCAGGGAAATGGACAAGGAGGTGACAGGAAGAAAATTTTAAGAAATTGAACAAGGTAAAAAACAAAGAGGGGGTAGAAAAGAGGAAACTCCTAGAAAATAGTTATTAATTTCCAGAAGGTGGGGATGCTATAATTTTATATGACAATAGTGACAGGCCTGGCAACCCCCCAAAGGAACTGAATATTTTAAATAGTAATGTACTATAGATACATGTATATTAATAATAACATTATTTACAAATTGACCATTACTAAAAACACGTAAAAAGTTTTAAAAATCACGCCTCAATGCCCAAATGCCCCAAGAATAAAACCTGCCCCCCAAAAAGTAATTGATTTTTTACATTATTTATTAGATCATTAGGTCAAACTGATGGTTTACGCCCACGAAGAAAACCCTTTAAGTTAAGTTAGATTAAAACTTTAATTTTAAATTTCAACTTTGTTTAAGAAATATGATATGTACAAAAAAAGCCACTCATTCCACTGAGACCTAAATTCCATTTCCCTGGTAAAAAATATCAAAATTTTTTTTATTTTTATTTCTTTTTTATTCTTTATTTTGGGATGATGGAATAAGCCCCCCTTTTGCTTTTTTTCTCCAGTCCCGTGTGTTGAGGTTGTAAATGTTGTCATCCTTTTCCCCACAGGGCCTACTCTTTTGAAAACCCCAATGGGTTTTAACATTTTTGGGGCAAAATTTTGCTTCTTGCACACGGGACCTCGGTTTATAATTTAGTTTCCGAAGGGATTTTGTAGTTTTAGGGAGAGTGGAGTCGGCCCCTAAAGTTAATAGGGGAAAAAACTCTTGAACGAGAATGCCGGGTCAGTAGTCACAAATAACCCCTCTAACACCGGCTATCTCGTCCCGATTTTAATTATATGTCTGTTTTGTCAATTCCAATAATTGATGTGATGAACATGGTATGATTTTTGGGGGGTGATGTGAGAGAGTGACTCAGTTGAGAGGGATCAAGAGAGGGGGAAAGTGTGTGCAATGCATGCATGCATGCATGTCTGGTATGAGCATGTGCATCTGACTATCTACATGGTTGTGTTATGTGCATGAGAGGGAGATTTGGTGTGGCCGGGGGTGGCCCTGGTGTATGTCTGTGAGTTTATGTAGAGTCTGATCAGAGGAGAGAGAGAGGAGAGGAGGGTGTGTGGTTTGTGTGTGTGTTGTGTTGTGTGTGTTGTGTGCATTGTTTGTAAATCGTGTGTGCTGGAGAGGAAGTGAACTGTGGTTTTGCATGTGTATAGTGTGTGGTACCCAATTTTTTCTTGCGGTTTCAACTTTTAAGTGTTCATAAAATTTTTAAGGTTGGTGGGGAAAAGGAAAAAAAAATCCCCCCATACAGGCTTCCCCAATTTCCCATCGTGTGGAAATAACAAGGGGGGAAAAATTTCGGTGTAACGAAAAAAAATGTACCTTGTCGGCATCGGGACTGGAGTAGGAAGGTTCTTAAATTTTTTTGCAACTCCTCGACTTTGGCATAGGTTGCACAGGGCTGCAACATCTTTGTTTTTTTTTGGGTTTGAAAAAAAAACATGCTGGTTGAAAAGTAATTTTGTCAAAACTAAATGAAATTGACTTAAAGCCGACCTTTGTCGGGCAAGTGCCTCCCACAGCAGCCATGTTTCTCCTTCGCTCCCGAAAGAGTCTGGAATTTGTCAAACATCCCGTTCAATTTTTTTTGCAAACCCGGAATGTTTTTTTCCCCCCCTGTTGGTCAATGCGTGAAAAATGGGCCCCTATTTTCATATGAGCTTCGTGTAATATGCCCCTTGTTTCCCTTTCTCTATGCTTTTCTCAACGGGGTTTTGTCAGTTTGTTGCAGCTGTAAGAATCCCACGAACAGCAAGTTTTGTTGTTTTTTTAACTAATGCCAAACAAAAATCGAAAGAGGGCTTTGTATTTGTAAAAAAGAATGTAATAAGGTTAAAATCGGCAGAGAACCCCTTGTACTGGTAACCATGTAACCATACCACCGCCCTTTTGGGGGAGTAAACCAACCCAAAAATCCGATGGAGAGGGATGGGTCCGCCGGTTTGATTTGCCCAAGAAACCCCCTATGACAAAGACAGCCAAAATCCCCATAGGGATGGTCGTGCCCGGGTTCCCAAGGACCGCCCCTCGTTGTACGACAGATTCGAAAGTATGTACTGATGTAAAAGCAGCAAAATGTGCCGACACAACCCCTCATTGGCACATGGAATGTAGAACATAAGGCTGCAGGCAAAGTGGAAGAATGACACATGAGTGCCCGAATCTTGGCACATCTTGGGCTCTGCGAAGTCAGGGGGAAAAACATGGGAAAAAACAACGCCCAGGAGACCCAATTATCTACAGTGGAAAACAGGATAAACTGAACACGGCGTGGGTTTCTCGTTCCAAAGACACCGTAAAACCCCGTAAGGCGTGCCTGTGCCCCCGATTTTACCCCCCCTGAGAGCCCCCTTTAACAAAAACTATAGTACAGGCATGGCCCCTACATCAGACGAAGATGAAGCCGTGGGAAGAATTTTAAAAGCTAAAAGGGTTTCTGAATAAAACACCAAAAAAGAACCTCGTTGTGAAAGGCGATGGAACGAAAAGGTAGGAAAAGATGCAGGAAGACTGGGAGGGCGTTTGGGGGCCCACATTGTAAAAAACCCAAATAAATAAAGGGGTTGAGACCCCTGGGGTTTGAGTAAAAACCCACTCATAGTGAATAATTTTCCCCACAAAGAAACCCAAAAAAAGGAAATTGGCATACCCCAAAAAGGAGAACACCCAACCAAATGATTACTTCGGGTAAAAAAACGGTTTCAGTCTAGCGAAAAACATCGCCAAACGAAGTTTTCCGGAGCAGTAGGAGTGATTGATTTTGTGATGAGAATTTCCCGATATTAAAAAAAAATCCCAAGCGGAACAACGTCAGGATCAAATTTGACCCCAGAAGTGAAGGACCCGGGGATTAGAAAATTTTTCAAGCAAAAGGGTAGGGGGAAAGTTTTCAGACTCACGGAAGATCGAATAGAACATGCGAAAAATTTAATACAGCATGACTGAAAAGCAAAAGAGTTTTTGGCAAACGCCCCACAGTCAAAAAACCCTGGGTAACCTAAATCCCACAAAAATGGAAAGGAGAGAGTTGAAGAAAAAAAAAAATGAAAAAAAAGAAAGGAGAAAAATATAGGGCAGTAAAAAAATCAGGAAGTCCCTGACGGAGGCAAAAGAAAATGGATCGGGAAAAGTGCCCAAAAATTGAAAAGGGAAAATCAAGAAAAGCAAAAGCAAAAAAGCTATCAGCTGGGAAAAAAAATGACTGCCGAAAAAAAGAAAGGTTTAAAAAACCAAGACAAAAATGGGAAAGTGTCCACTGACGACCCGGGTTTCTGAACAGTGGACGAAAACTGCTCCGGGCCGTATAACTATGAACCGCAGGAGATCCAGAAGTCCTTAATGTACCCCAAAGCAAAGACCAGCAGGTCACCCTTCCTCCGAGAAAAAGTGGAAAAAGCGTCAGTCGCTTTAAAAGGGGAAGCACAGGGGTGACAACATTCCCGGGTTGGTCCCCAAATGGGGGAAAACATGATCAGCGCCTATAAGAATCGCAAAAAATCGGCAGAAGGAAAATGGCCAAAAACCCCCGGACGCAGTGTCATCCACCCTCCCAAGAAAGGAAAAACTAAAAAAAAGCCTAAAAACCGCACAAAACGCCTCATAGCACCCAAACGGTCATGCTGCAGTAAAATTGAATAGATGAAGCCCCAAGCAGAGACATCATTGTTTAGGAAAAAACGGTTTCGGCAGGGGCAGCAAACGAAAGATATTCAATAGAATATTGTGAGCGGTACCTTCAAAATCAACAAAACCTATACCCCGATTTATCGATTTTTAAAAGGCATTTGCAGGGGTGGCTGCAGCTTTGTGGGAACCAGAATTGACAGCATAATGCAAACCCCGATCGAGTATCAAAAGCGTACAGCGAGGCCCCAGGCAGTTATACAACAAAACTTGGAGAAGGTTTCGAAAAAACGTTGGGGTAAGGCAGGGCTGTTACTTCACCCCCCCTTTTAAATCTTCCTTGAGGATATGGCTGTGCACGGAACATAGAAGGATCAGTGCATTGGTGGGAGAAAGATCACAAACCCCGCTTCGCAGTGCATTGATGGAATAGCAGGATCAGAAAAAAAAAGGGTTTCCAGCCAACAGAACACTTTGGTAAAGGGCCCCAAAAAAAATAGGCTGGAATCAGGCAGAGAGACCCAAAATGTGACAATAACACCCCAAAGGATTAGCACTGTATCAGGGTTAATGACCAGAAGTGAAAAAGTTTAAAGTTCGTACCCGGGAGCTTGATCCGACCGGGACCAGCCAGAAGTAGTAGCGGAATGCACGACAATAACAGCTTTGTCAAAATAAACACCACTGGAGGTAAGAATATCTCAATATTCCAAGATGATAATGGTCCCTTTTCACCATTTTTTGATGCCGTGAATCATGGACCCCGACTGAGATTTGGGAGGAGGTACAGGGGGAGATGAGATGCTTTCGGGCTCCCTTGGCACTCCCACAAAGACCACCCAAAGCACGAAAACGTGCTAACAGAATCCAGCAAACATTGGACCTATGAGAACCTTTTTTAACGATCGTGAAAGGTAAATTAAGTGGAAAAGGGGTCCAAGATCCAAGGAATTACAAAAAAACAGTTTTGCAAGGCCCTGTCCAAGGAGGAAGAAGAAGAGGCAGCCAAAGGGGGTGGGGGGAAACATCGTGAAAGGACAGGCCTAGAACTCAACAAAACCTGAAAAGGCAGAAAAGAGAGAAGAATGGAGGGAACTGGTTGTGAGTTTTGAGGGGCCCCCCGGTGTCAGACTTAGGGACAGATAAAAGATAGATGAATAAAGGTCCCATCAGTTATTAAAGTTGGAGAAAGGGTTAATCACAAAACAATTTAGTTTTTTCATTTGAGGATGGAAAAATTTGCATCGTGCGCCTTTACATTCGTCCCCGTGGTATGCAGTTTCTTTTTAATTTTTTTCATTTTCCCCTGGGATCAATGCCTTTTCTTCTGAAAAGAAAAAGGGTTTGAAACGTGTCAAAATGTTTGTGTGTATTTACAAAAGGGCTTTGGGTTATAGCCTGGTCTATCCCAAAGGGCGATCAAAAAAATCAACAATGAAGGGGTGTCCCAGAGTTTTTTGTTTTGTTTGGGTTTGTTTTGTTTTTTTTTTTTTTGGGGGGGGGGGGGGGGGGGTTTTTGTTTTGGGGTTGTTTTTATTTTTACAAACCAAAGGGAAAAAATTATTGGGGTAAAAAGTATTCTTTGGTCTTAAAATACTTTATCGAGGGAATTCTTGCTGTCATGTCAAAAATTTCTTGGTGGACCCCAAAGGAAAATTTTACAGTGTCCTTTTTTTGGGTTTGTTTTAAAAATTTAAAAGTTTATGTGGCCAAAAGGTTAGTAACAAACGCCCTTTTCAATACAACATTACCCAAGTTGGTACATGGTTTTAAAAAGCGTTTTGTTAAAGAAGTTTTTGCAGTATCGACTTCCCTTTCCCAAAATTTCATTGAGAATTCATATTGAACTATTATTTCATACGAATCCAATGTAAAAGAAAACAACATGTTGTAAACATTGCATACATTCTGGAGAAAATAAAAACGGACAAGAGCGTGATAACATCAAAGTGCACTAAGGGAAGAGATTTCTTGTATAGACTACTCCCAGCCATGTTGAAAAATAAAAATCAGCCTTCTCCACTCCTTCCTTTCATATGAAAACATACTCCCAAACAACCTCAATTTAGCACAATAGTTTGAACAATTTCTGAGGGAGAGAAATAACTGAAAAATGTTTATTTTACCTGGGTGTTTACTTAATCTAGATTCTATTTCATTTTTCCTTAGCATTTCTGTAGAGCACAGGGGAGCGTACCACTTCTATAACAGTAATTTCCTGATCTAATGGAGCATTGTCTCACTAAGTTGATCCTTCTGAGATGTCCCTGTGACAACAATGTAGGTGAACACCCACTGTCTCGTGGCATGGTAGAGTTACCCTCCAAACTTGCAACAAAGGTTCCTGTCATGATGACAGTTGTTATCCCCACCCCCCCCCCTCCTTGCCTTAACAACTGTCATCATGGGACAGTTTGCTATTTGGGAACCTTTCAAGAATATCTGACTTCATTCTCTCTCTCTCTCTCTCTCTCTCTCTCTCTCTCTCTCTCTCTCTCTCTCTCTCTCTCTCTCTCTCTGTGGAGTTAATATCAGTGCCGACTCCACTCCCCTTAAAGTCCTTCGGATGAGTCTGTAAACCGAGGTCCCGTGTGCTAAAGCACGCAAAACATCTTGTGTACATGTTAAAACCCGTCCTGCTTTTCATAAGAGTAGGCCATTGTGTGCCTGTAGGAATGGATGACAAAATTTACAAAAACTGCATACACACGGGGACTGGATGTAAAAAAAGTAATGAATGCCTATTCCATTATCCTCAAAAGAAAAGAATAAATTAAATAAATCTCTCTCTTGCTGCAAGTTAATGCCACACAAATTCTTTTTTTCCCCTCACTATACCCCTTATCCCTCTTTCAGCAATGTTGAAAGTTTCACTGCATGCCTTGCATTCTCCAGAAACATCAAGTTACCTCCTGCAAAACAACTGGAGGAGACAACAGTACTGTCACTGCGTTATGACTGAAAACTGTACCAATAAAAAGCAGCAATATAGAGCAACAACATACTCCTATCAGCTCCTGGAGTTTCCTCAAGAAGCCTCTGTGTCAGATCAACAGGGACAGAAGATGGGCAGAGAAGAGGAGAAGGACATTGACAGCCCAGAGACAAGAATGAGAGGCAAGCATAAAAGCAGTAGTAGAAGGGGGCTCTAGTACTTTCGATGTCTGGCAGCTGCACTCTACCTGGTAGGGTGGTCAGGCATCACTGGTCCTCATCCATCTCCTGAGTCTCTCACATGCTGGTTCCCAACACAACACTCTAGGAATCTTGCTTCATCAGGCGTGCTAAACCACGTGACGTGAACCCGGCATCACTGGGTCTATGACCTCCACGATGCAGGTTACTGGCCACAGTGGATGAAGTTTCCAAAGAATCCCAGTAGCTACGTGATCAAAGCAGATGGAGGACATTGACTGCGGTCTGGCATGAAGAGGGCTAGGCTCTGCCATGACATTGTCCAAGACACACCATAATAAACTATAAGATCTGTACCCTCTGTTACAAATGTCTCCACAAAACAGCACCCTCCTACCTCTGTGAATGTCTTCACCTGTACACTCCTTCTGGTTCCCTTCGCTCTGCTGCAGATTCCTTGTGCTTTCGAATACCTAGATTCAGCCAGTCCACCATGGGTCGCTCTTTCTCTGTTTCTGGTCCATCTATTTGGAATGGCCTTCCTATCTCTCTTCCCCAAAGGCCTTCTTGTGACACTTTTAAATCTGGCCTCAAGACATATTTGTTTCAAACCTAAGATTTTCCTCTCCTGTTTCATTTCATAGCTCTCCCTGCTTTTCAACAGCCCAAAACTCCATCACCCTACCAAAGTGTATAACCTGTGTGTGTGTGTGTGTGTGTGTGCATTTGGACTTGTTAGAACTATTACTTGCTATTGGATACATGACTGTGTAGAATGAGTTGAGTGCAAGCGCTTTGATTTGTCTGTGCAAGATACAGCACTATATAAATTCCATTTATTATTATTATTATTATTATGACCATATGAGAATGACAACCACTATGCAATCTCTCTCTCTCTCTCTCTCTCTCTCTCTCTCGTTGAACCTACTACTTTATGACATACTGGTACTATCACTTTCCTATCTCTCTTTCTTTCTTATGTGTAGATTAATTGCCACTGTTGCTCTATCTATGTCGTGTTAGTTTCTTTGTTATTGTTGTTGCTGTTGTTGTTGTTGTGTGCATGCGTGCGTGTATGCTTGTGTTTTTAGTAATTTCTTTATTTTGTTGTGTGAAAATTTTAAACAAACTATTTTTTTTTCAAGATTTTAAACTTTGTTTGTTTTCATATCAATACAATGTAAACTGATCAGTAGTGATGTATATAGACTGGAATGTTTCGTTTTTGTTGTTGTCGTCATATATATATTATATATATATATTATATATATATATATATATATATATATATATATTACAATTTAACATTTACAAATAACCTTTTTAAAGTTTCGAAAAAATATAAATGTTGTCATTTCAAAGTTTTAGAAAGTTAGAATACCAAAACAGCAATGTTGTTACAATAAATTTTGATGTGATACATTTTTGTATATATGCCTTCATATTTATTTTTCGGTGCATTTCAGTGAAATATATTAAAGCAAACGTTATTTGTTCATTTTTTTCTCTCTCAAACCCCCAGATAATCACAAAAATTAGATCTAGTGTGCAGTTGTCATAATTTTCCCCAAACAGTCACATTAACTAGATATGTATTTTTCATAATTCTTTTAGTAAACAATCTCATTCAAAAACTGAGTATTTGATTTTCCACGTAACTCCCGCTGACTCAATGTAGCTACTCGGTGGCTGCTCAGCATTTTGCAAACGACAATGAATGACATTGAAAGGAGACTACACTGAAAAATATCTGATGCTAAAAATCCCTTGTGTGTGTGTGTGTGTGTGTGGTGTGTGTGTACAATCGCACGCGCATGTGTCCACATGATTGATTTCTATCAAATTAATAATGTCCACAATTGAGCGCCGCTTCTAGTTGAAATATTAAAAAGTTGCCCTGCAAAGAATGCATACTATATGAGACCTATTCATCGTTGACAATACCGCCCCCTCCAAAACCCCCAAAGAAAACAAAACTACACGAATCGATTCGATTTCAAGAGTGAGTGCAAACAGTTTCACAGTAAGGTTGGTGAACGGATGTCGTGCAAATAATCATCTTCAGTTGGGTTATTTTCGTTATTAAGTGAAGAGAATAATATTTTACTTATGATCTAAATATTTTTTTTAAGTCACAATAATACCAGCCTTATTTTTCTATGTAAATGGGAAAACCGATTATTTTTTGTGTCATTTTATGTTTAAATGTGGTCATTTTCTGTTAGTTCACTTTAGTTCCGATTCGATATATTCATAAGTTTTGTCTGTCATGATGGCGGAGTGTTTGAAAGGTTCAATACATCAAAGTCTTCACGATTTACCTAGATAAATCGTGTTTGCATTGTTTAAGGCGGAAGAAAAAAATTGATGTAATTTTAATTGGAGTTTAGTCATTGTAGTAGTAGAGTTATAGTCAACTGATGTGCTGTGTCACTTGAGAAGTCCAGTCTCGAAGACTGAAACTAAGGTAAACTTACGAATTGAGAGCCATTGAAATCACTGAATCTGACTGAATTCCAGCTCATACGAAGTAAGAACACGTAAAACATCAGATAAAACGCATATATACTCAATTATATAGCTAAAGTGAAACAATTGGAGGTCCGATCTCTTTTCTCTTGGAAATAATATATATATGATAATGATTTTGAGTTTTTGTGAACCCCACAAAGTACCAAAGTAAAAGTTGATTTTCATAATTTTACAAACCATTGAAGTAAATTATTTATAAACATGCAAGAAAGTACAAATAATTGGGCGTCAGCATAGCCTGAATTGATTTTTTGATTATTTAATGTCGCAGCTAATGGCAACAAATCCACTTTTCCACAGCTACAATAAGAGAGAATCTTGGACAGATTGTGGTTTCTCAGCCATCAACCAAATCAGGCAAATGGCTCAACGACCAGGTGGTAAGAGGGATGGCTCATCAGTACCGCATGGCACTGGAGGAACTCCACAGTCAAAGAGACGCCGTTTGGGCAAACAAGAGCCAGAGGAAAGTGGAGACTGGGATGACTTGGAATTCACGCAACAAGATCTGGAGAATCTGGATGTTATTGCATCCCAAGCAATTGGAGGGGGAGTTGCTGAAGGTGAAGCATCAACATCCAGACAAGGTGCTGGAGGTGGGCAGATTGACACAGAGCAGACACAGGAGCTCGAACCTGCGTCACTGAGTCGCTCATCCTTTGCTGAGCGAGATCAGTCAAGTGTTTTCCAAGCACCTGCTCCAGGTGCAGCTCTTCGATTGAAGAACAGGTCATCAACATCGTCAAACTCTGACTCATCCGTGTATCCACAGTCTTCTGCTTCTTTTAGGTGAGTATAGTAATTGATGTAGTACTAGTATAGTAGTAAGCTGGTGCAGTGAACTACTCAACTAGCAAGTCTATGGGTTTTGCCAAATCAAATGTTATCATGATTATGATTTGAACATTACAAAATTAAAATGACATGAAATACATTGTACTTGAATATTTTTGTAACTGTAAGTAACTTTTTCACACTAAGTATAGTTTTCCAAATTCAAATTTTAACGGATTAATCAGTAAGGGTTAAATAACTTTTTACCAGTACTGTAGTCACTGATGGCATGTGATGTAGCAGGTCTGAGTTCAGATTGCAGACTTTCTGAAAAAAAAAGTTTCTTAGTAAAGTTAGTTCCTATCAGTAATAGTGCATGGTGGGTAAATTATGAGGGATATGATTACTTATTACTTCAGACTGTGTTTAGTGGATCCATGAGACAGCCTTGTTCTTCGTCTGTAGCAGTGATAAACTATACAAATTTTGGTGAAGGATATAGATCTCTGCACACAGCACAGTCAATAGGCTAGCACTAATAAAGTAATATTTAGTATTGTACTTGTAGTACTTACTAATAGATCAAAATCTGACTTTATGTGAATTGAATAAATGTTGTTATTTTTCAGTTTCATGATCTTTGCCTGTAATTATAAGGTAAGCATTGCATGGCACGTGGATTCAACTGATGCTGAGACAATGAGAGAGTGCCTGGTATTTAGTAGAATAGTAAGTACTAGTAAAAAAAAAAAATCAATATCTTTATTACAAAGCTAGAAATTCTTAATTTTTTGTAACTTGCAAGCAAGATCTGAAATAGATCATATAAAGTGTGCCTTTCTTGTCAAAGCTTTTGGCAATGTTTCAAAGTAAGCCAAGGACATGATTGATAAAACTATTAAAAGTGGAGCAGGAAAGTAGGATGTACAGGTAATACTAATACTAGTAATAGCATGAAACAGCCTGTAACATAGTGACTTTTGATCAGACTTGCATCATAATCCTAATACCACAGGCACTTCATACAATCATAGTAAAATTAGGTATTACAGTAATACTTAATAGTATTTGCTGTGATTACCTGCCACCATGGTGCAATGGTCAGCACCTTGGATTTCGGACTGGAAGGTCGCAGGTTTGAATCCCATAAGAGTGATAGGGATTTTCCGGACTGGGGCCGGCTCCTATCCACAGTGTGTGTGCTGAGGGCTCAGTGGGAAGACTGAGACCACACAGTCGAGCTTCATCCACTTTACGAATGCGAGTTTGAGAGTGTTGCTCAAATTACCAGACCAACACTGAAGGTGTCTTTATCTCTCTGGCCCAGTTGACGCCAGGATATATTATGATAGTAAGCGTAAAGCACAGCCCTGTTAAGTAGTCTCAAAGCACATGCACCTCATCATTATGTCATCTTCATTGTCATTGATAATCATGCATTAACAAAAATTGCCTCTGATTCGGTGGTCCCAGTTGCTCTGGTCTCATAGTGACCTCAGATTCGGTTTCCCCATACACTTCTGTGCCTGTGGTGAGTTTGTGTCAAAGCCTTTGCCGGCTTTGGGGCTGGATGTTCACAGGAGGCGGTCCTTGGATGGACGTTGTGGTGGTTGCCACCTCTGGTGGGCAACTCACTCAGTCTGCTCCGTGACTGAGCTAATACTGTCATTAATAGGGCTCTTAGTAGGTGGTGTCCTGCGTATGTTAGCTCAGAACAGGCACCACTGAACATCACCAAAGTGACCCAGCAGCAATGCAGGTCCCCTCTGGCTGGTGGCCCTACGGCAGCCTGATAGTAATACTGATAGACTCCCTGTGGACTTTTGACCCTGGGAATAGGACATAATGAATCTTGAGTGTGGCTGTGGCAGGGAGATTGAGATGAGCGGCGTGGGAACAGCAGGACAGGGATGTCAGTGAAGATTACTGATTAGGCAGCAAAAAAACAATAACAAAAAAAAAATGCTGTGATTTCATTGTAGAAGAACCATTCATGTCTCCTTCCCCCTCCCTTGCCGAGTCTTGTTTGCTTATTTGATTGTTTGGTTGGCTGGTTGGTGTGATTTGGAATTTTTGGTTTTGTTGGTTTCTCTGGCTGTATTATATATTATGCATCCTGGCCTCATTTTACTGATTTTAGCCTTGTAACTTTTATGGCTTGTGATTTTGAGAGCTAGAAATTCACCAGTTTACTTGAACAACAGTGTGTTGCTGGCAGGTCAAAAGACAAATCAAGGCCATTTTAGCTATATTATATATTGACAACTGAATCTGAATATCTTTATTAGAATGCGCCAAATGTGGCATACTTCTTTCAAGTGTAAAGACAGTATAATATTTTAATTATTTACCTGAAAGGGGGAAATAAAAGATTCTCTATTTCCACACTGACCATTGTCCTTGTATACAAGCCGCTGAGACGTTATTAACAATTAAACCGTTGCACTTGCAGTTCAATTTTTTCCAGAAACACGCCCAGTTCCGAAGTGTCCACTGCGGCAGGATCTCTGACGTCCAGCAGTGCCAGGTCCTTAAGCGGACAGTCGTCAGGGGAAGTCTCTACTGGTGCAGAAGCTGGACGACCTGTTTCTCACCAAAGTTCTGTTCAAAACCGGAGCTGGTAGTGGCAGCAGCATTGTTACCATAACTCAGCTCCGGGAAGACCTGCGGAAAAAAGAGATTGAGGCAAGTGAATGTGTGTGATGTGATTGGTGGAAGTGTGTGATTAGGCTAAAGAAAAAAAGAGAAGAGGTTTTTGAGTGTTTATTGGAATAGGTGCGTGTGTGCTTTTTTTTCTTACATCCAGTCCTTGCATGCATGTGGTTTTGTAAATTTTGTCAACTGTTCCCACTGTACTTAGTAGCCTTCTCTTCCAAAATGCACCCAATCGGTTTTTGACACAGGTAGGCATAAGGAACTGAAAAATGTGTGACAGTGCTTTAGTTAAACACATGAATGCTAGTCTTCAGGTCCATCATAGGCTATCAGGAAATTCACCCACATAGACGCTTCCCTGAAAAGGTTTGGCCTTATCTTTGGTCCAGGAGAGAAGATGAAGCTTCAAGTTTTGATGAAGGGAAAAAATAAGATTTTTACCTCGATTATTGCAGACAGCAGAATTCACCTACAACACTGGATTGCCCAAACAGCACACTGTTGTATTTGTCGAGCTGTTTCACTATTTTGTGTGATGCTGGTTACTGAAGCATGTTTCCTTGTTGAATTTGTTGGGCAGTCAGTGTGTGTGATGCTGGTTACTGAAGCATGTTTCCTTGTTGAATTTGTTGGGCAGTCAGTGTGTGTGATGCTGGTTACTGGAGCATGTTTCATTGTTGAATTTGTTGGTCAGTCAGTGTGTGTGATGCTGGTACTGGAGCATGTTTCCTTTGTTTGAATTTGTTGGTCAGTCAGTGTGTGTTGATGGCTGGTTACTGGTGCATGTTACATTGTTGAATTTGTTGGGCAGTCAGTGTGAGTGATGCTGGTTATGAGCCTGTTTCATTTGTTGAATTTGTTGGGCTGTCAGTGTGGTGTGATGCTGTTACTGGAGCATTTTTCATTGTTGATTTTGTTGGGCAGTCAGTGTGTGTGATGCTGGTTACTGGAGGCATGTTTCCTTGTTGAATTTGTTGGGCAGTCAGTGTGTGTATGCTGGTTACTGGACAGTTTCCTTGTTGGAATTTGTTGGGCAGTCAGTGTGTGTGATGCTGGTACTGGAGCATGTTTCCTTGTTGAAATTTGTTGGGCAGGTCAGTGTGTGTGATGACTGGTAAACTGGAGGCATGTTTCCTTGTTGAATTTGTTGGGCAGTCAGTGTGTGTGATGCTGGTTACTGAAGCATGTTTCATTGTTGAATTTGTTGGGCAGTCAGTGTGTGTGATGCTGGTTACTGGAGCATGTTTCATTGTTGAATTTGTTGGGCGTGAGTGTGTGTGATTGCTGTTTACTGAAGCATGTTTTACTTGTTGAATTTGTGGGGCAGATTCAGTGTGTGTGATGCTGGTTACTGGAGATGTTTTCCGTGTTGAATTTGTTGGGCGTCAGGGTGTTGTGATGCTGGTTATGGAGCATGTTTCTTGTTGAATTTGCTTGCAGGCAGTTAAGTACAGTGTGTGTTGATGCTGGTTACTGGAGCATGTTCCTTGTTGGAATGGGTTGGGCAGTAGTCGTGTGTAGATGCTGGTTACTGGAGCATGTTTCCTTGTTGAATTTGTTGGGAGTCAAGTGTGTGTGATGCTGGTTACTGGAGCATGTTTCCTTGTTGAATTTGTTGGGCAGTCAGTGTGTGTGATGCTGGTTACTGAGCATGTTTCCTTGTTGAATTTGTTGGGCAGTCAGTGTGTGTGATGCTGGTTACTGGAGCATGTTTCCTTGTTGAATTTGTTGGGCAGTCAGTGTGTGTGATGCTGGTTACTGGAGCATGTTTCCTTGTTGAATTTGTTGGGCAGTCAGTGTGTGTGATGCTGGTTACTGGAGCATGTTTCCTTGTTGAATTTGTTGGGCAGTCAGTGTGTGTGGGGAATTTTTTTTTTTTGGGGGCCTGTTATGAAGCATGTTTCATTGTTGAATTTGTTGGGCAGTCGGTGTGTGTGATGCTGGTTACTGGAGCATGTTTCCTTGTTGAATTTGTTGGGCAGTCAGTGTGTGTGATGCTGGTTACTGGAGCATGTTTCCTTGTTGAATTTGTTGGGCAGTCAGTGTGTGATGCTGGTTACTGAAGCATGTTTCCTTGTTGAATTTGTTGGGCAGTCAGTGTGTGTGATGCTGGTTACTGAAGCATGTTTCCTTGTTGAATTTGTTGGGCAGTCAGTGTGTGTGATGCTGGTTACTGGAGCATGTTTCCTTGTTGAATTTGTTGGGCAGTCAGTGTGTGTGATGCTGGTTACTGGAGCATGTTTCCTTGTTGAATTTGTTGGGCAGTCAGTGTGTGTGATGCTGGTTACTGGAGCATGTTTCCTTGTTGAATTTGTTGGGCAGTCAGTGTGTGTGATGCTGGTTACTGAAGCATGTTTCCTTGTTGAATTTGTTGGGCAGTCAGTGTGTGTGATGCTGCTTGGTTACTGAGGCTGTTTTCCTTGTTGAATTTGTTGGGGCTGTCGGTGTGTGTGATTTGGGGGGGCTTGGTTACTGAAGCATGTTTCCTTGTTGAATTTGTTGGGCAGTCAGTGTGTGTGATGCTGGTTACTGAAGCATGTTTCCTTGTTGAATTTGTTGGGCAGTCAGTGTGTGTGATGCTGGTTCATGCTTTGTTTGGCCAGGCACAGGAAGCACGCAGGGAAGTGTACGCCAAAGACGGGGAAGTCAAGTTTCTCAAAGACTCGCTTCATAAGCAGGAAGCAGAACTGGAAAGGTTGAGAGCTGAACGAGAGGAACGGTAAATTGCCTATTTTTTTTAAAAACCCCTATTTGGGTGTTATGTGTGTGTCTGTGTCGTGTTGTGACTAATAGTCAAATTTACACATTTTGACTATGCAATGTATTTGCTTTTCCAAGGGAAAGTCTGTCGAAATGTATGCGTCTTGACATTGGTTTTGAATGTAAAGAGAGTTGCACTGGTTGGAAGCAGTGCATTCCAGTTTTTTAAAAGTTAATTTAAAGAAAAAACATCTTTTGTGTTTGTTTTTTGAATTGTTCATTATCAAAAGAAGATGATTGTCATGTCATGAGAACAGTGACAGACACTATAGCCAAGTGTTAAGATCATTCAACTTAAATCCCATGGATCCTTTAAGTCATGGGTTTGAATCTTGGCAGCGTCTGATGAATTAAGGATGGGAATTTTTATGATCTCCCAGGTCATCTTCAAGTGCAGACCTGCCAGTGTCTTGATTTCCTTTTTGTGTGTGTATATACACATGCAGAAAATCAAATGTGTATGCTAAAGATCCCATAATTCATGTCAGCATTCAGTGGGTTTAACACAGACATTCCCAGCATGTACCCCAAAGTCAGAATGTGGCTACCTTCATGGTGGGGGAAAAATGGATGCATGCCCAAAATCTCACCATCGTGAACCTGGGATAACTCTAGCGAGTTTAAACACCCCCTCCCCCCTTCCAGGAAAAAAAAATTATCAGAAAGCTGTGATATCTTTACTGCAGTGAGAAAACAACAGTAGACTAAGAGATTTTCAAGCCAGTAGCAGCTTCAGTCAAAGAACGAGCGTCATTTACGAAATGACATTGCTCGTTGCAGGAGGATACGGAGGAGCTGCGGCGGAGTTAGGGGAGCGAGAGAAGGAGTGAGAAGGAGGTGGAGCGACTCCAGGCCCAGGTTCAGTTCAAGGCCCAGGATGTTTTGCAGCTGCAACAGCGATGTCGCACTTTGGAAACCAAAGTGGTGCAGCAGGTAACAGATTTTTGTGTATATGTTTCATTTCTGTTTCTGTCTGTAGAATCTGTCCGTAGTAAAGCAGCAGTGTGGCAGATAAGAGTGGCAATGTCCCTTGTTTTAACAGACATTGAAAATCGCATGTGTTCCCTGGCGAATTTTCCTGAGGTGCTAATCGGGTACGATGAAGATCTGCAGAGGAGCTGCCAGGGTAGGTGTAACATCATGGAAAGCTGATCATTTCTTTCCTACTTTTAGCCCACTACACTAACTTCATGTTTATTAACACTTTACATTCAAGGTTTGAAGGTTGTTTGGTCAGTTGGGTTTTTTTTTGTTTGTTTAGTTTTTGCAATCCTGGGCTAGAGCTCCAAGGCTCTCTGATGGTGAGATTTTGCGTATGCGACCGTTTTTACCCACCATTAAGGTTGCAGAATTTCAACTTTGGGGAATGGGTTGATGGGTTTATTCATTTGCATAGATTGAGAACGACAAGCAGGAGTCGAAAACCTGCATATGCAGAAAGATGATAATTCTTTTCGTTGTTTTACAAATTATGTAAGGTTTGACTTTCTTTTATTTGCAGACCTCATCCCCATCAGAACCTCAACCCTCCACATCTGCAGGGGGAGCCACATCCTCCCAGATATCCCGCAGCCCGGAGAAGAGCCCCAAGGTACGGAGAGTGGATCTCCGGCCCGTCAGAACACCGGAGAAAGGGGCGTTCCCCAGTTTCCAGTCCTTCATGTCTCCGACAGCTGTGGCCGGTGATGGTGCACAGAGTGTGGGGACGATGACGGAGGGTGACAGTTCACAGGACGCTCCGTTAGCTGATCGAGGGAGAGAGAGACGGCGTCGTCGCTTCAGGCTGAATGTGCAGTGTGTTAGAGGTAATGAGCGTTTAGGCTGATGCTTTGTTGATATTTGACAAGTTCTTGTTTGTGCTCGTTCTAATGGCACAGTGTTTGATTTAGTAGAGTTGAGTTTAACAGGATTCATGTAAAGAGTAGTAGGTGGGATTTTGGTGGGTTTTTTTTCCCAGTAAACATCAAACCATTGTGCAGCTGTGTAAAAGATTCTGACTTGACTTGACTTCTTACCAAAGTACATGAAGAGGCTTTGGGACGCAGCTCTGAATTTTTCAGGCAGCGTCTTTGGTAAGTTGAAACTGGCAGAGCGCATCCCTGTCCATATTGCTTGGTGCATGCTGGGTATGTTCTGTCATTATTCCCGCGGTCTTGTCTCACCTATTCTTTTATGAAAGATGGAGGGTTTACATCTATGCTAGAGCAAAACATGAAAAAAAAAAAAAAAAAAAAAAAAAAAAAAAAAAACAAAAAAAAAAAAAAACACAAAAAAAAAAAAAAGATGTTCTCTGTCTGTGTTTCAGTCAGCAATTAGTATTATGAAGGAAAGTACATTGCGCTGCCGTTAAACGTCTTAACTAGTCAGGCCCAATGCGTCTGACTTTGGTGTGGAACTCCTGCCAACATGAGTGGCTATGGAGACTGCTGAGTTGAGTTTAGAAGAAAAACACAATTTTGTTTGTTCCTTTTTTGTGTGTGTGTGTTAAAACTTCAGGGGCCCATATATATATTCTTTTAAAATTAAGTATTTGCCTGACTCTGAAACAGTCAGCACATTTTGTTGCATGAGAGAAGTAGAATTTGGGAATCCTACACTACAATATAACAAACACATAGATTTTTGTGCGTGCACCATTTTCCTCAACCCCTTCCTGATGTTAACTTATATGTCCAGATGTTCTTGCTTTGCTTCCAAGGGAGGCTATCGGGTCCTCAGCTCGTCTCCCAGCTCCTTCACTGCAGCTGCAACAAGAGTGGGGGGTGGAGGATGGGGGCATTGTGGGATTGCTGCAGACGTTGCCATCGAGACATGACCTGACGGGGCTGAAGTACGAGAGAGACAGCGCCACTTCTCGTCTGTCTCCTGTGAAGTCGAAAGCCAGGTGCGTTGGTGTGGTGCGGAGTCGCTGGTTCGTAAATTGTATGACTTGCGCTGTTAGGTTGCTCTTGTTAATGATGTTCAGTTTGGTACATATACACTCTTATATGTGTACACACACACACACACAAAACACACACACACACACTCTCACTCACTTACTTTCACACCAACACACATACAACACACCACAAAAAAACACACCACCAACACTCTCACTCACTCATAACACACACAAACGCACGCACACACACACAGACAATCCTCCACTCACTCACACACACACATACACACAACAACACTAACACACACTCTCACTCACTCAACACACCCAACAACACACGGCACTGACAACCCACACAACACACTCACACACACAGGGACTGGATGTAAAAAAAAGACATGAGTGCTTATTCCATTATCTCTTCAAAAATAAATGAATAAAACAATCACACACACACAAACACCTCAGTCCATACCGCTACGTCATTATGGTAACTCCTCTTTAGCGAAAACTGTCCCTACCTTACATGTGCGAACTCTCTCTGTTCCCTACCCCAGACGGATCCTGCCAGGGACCAGGGCCTGAAACAAGCCCACCACCGGCCACTAAGCACATCGTGGCGCAAGAAAAGAACCATTTTCTACAGGCCGTGCGGGGGTTGCCGGCAACTGATAGACACCACGGCTGCCAAACATCCACCACCACCACCGTCTTCAAAACCAGACTCACCGGCACCTTGCCTTCCAGCCAGAGGCGCTGTTCTGCTGCTGCCCATGTTGAACGACTACCTCCAGCATTACGCAGACATCCTCAGCTCTCGTGAGGTCACGCCGGGCAGTCCCAACCTCGCCTCGGGCTCCAACAGATCGAGCAGCTGCGAGACCGCCGGGAGTTCCCTGGAGTCGCTGACCAGTTCCCTGGAAGTGCTGCTGCAGCAGGGAGCGGAGTATGCCAACACCGTGGAGACACTGACGCTGTGCGCGCTGCGCGTGTTGAACGTGTTGGTGTCGGTGTGTGAGGATGTGCGGTCGGTGTTGGTGACGTCCAGAATTGGGGCGGTGGCTGCTGGTGTTGGTGGTGGTGGTGGTGCGGGGAATGCTGGTGGGGATACCAGTTCTTCTACGGTGGAGACTGATCAGGAGAAGGAGAATGTAAGGTTTTTGTGTTTGTGTGTGTGTATGCTTGGGGGGGTGGGGGGGAAGGGGGGGGTGTTGAGTGTGTTTGTGAGTGTGTGGTGGGGGGGTATGGGTGTGTGTGGTGTTTTTGAGATGAGAGAGAGAGAGTGTATGCATGCTAGCTTCTATGTATAATTGTGTGTATGAAGCTGTTCAATCATTGTTTTCTGTTTTTTCTTCTTCTTTTTCTTCTTCTATCTTTTATTTGTTTGTTGAGTGTAAACTATTAGTGTGTCTCTTTGATGATTTATTGGCACTCTGAGCTCATGAGACAAGTTAAAGGGAGATATTAAAAGACATGATTATTATTGTCATCATTACTGATTATCATTATTGTTGTCATTGTTTCTGTTGAAGCTGCTGCCATTGCCTGCTGCTGCTGCTGCTGCTACTCTTATCATTATTGTCACCAGCAGCAGCGTCATCATCATTATCGCTATAATGATAACAATAGCAGTACTGCTGTTGTCTAAAACAACACAATTAACAACAAACACAGCAACAAACAACTAGCAGCAACTAAAATAATAATATAAATGATAATGAAAATACAGTTACTACTTCCATTGCTAAAGACAATGATGATGATGATATTCTTCTTCTTCTTCTTCCTTTTTTGTCATGTTTCTCCCAGGGGAGGTTTGACATTGATGAGCCTTCTCCATCTCTCTCTGTTTTGAGCTTCCTCCTTATTTATGCTGCCCCTTTCTCTAAGATCATCTGCAATACAGGCAGCCCAGGTAGATAATGATAATAATTATTACTATAATAAATTAAAAAAATAATAATGAACCATTTCTTTGCCTTCTGACCAGCCCAACGAGTCAGGCATGGAAGGCGATGATGAAAGGAGCACAGTCAGCTCGAAAGGCTCCTCTTTTGTCATCAGCCCCACAGGGTCGCTGACCTCTCCGGCAGGCAAGCTGGACGGCCTTCACCTTCTGCACAAACTGGTCCGGCTTGCTTCACCTAGCCAGGAGGTATAGTGGCTGGGATGAATGTGTTTTTTTGCCTCGCAAATCAGTTGTTTTATTTTATTTTTGTTGTTTTTGTTTCTCGGCTAGAGCTCCAAGGTTCACAAAAGGTGAGATTTTTGTGTAAGTGACTGTTTTTATCACCTTGAAGGTAGCCATATTCTGACTTAAGGGATGTTTTGCTGGGTATGTTCACGTTTTCTGTAACCCACTGAAAGCTGATGTGAATTATAGGATCTTTAATGTGCATATTTGATCTTCGGCATGTATACATGAAGGGAGAGGTCTGCTTTTGAAGTTGACCTGGGGGTCTTAAAAATCCCCACCCTTAATTCACCAGACGCTGCCAAGATTCGAACCCATGACTTGATGGACCCGTGAGATGGAAGTCAAATGATCTTAACTACTTGGCTATAGCGTCAAAGTCAAATGATCTTAACCCTAGTAGCGCTAAATAAACAGCAACAAGCCTCACTTCTATTGGCTGAATTAACATTGGCTAGCATTGTTTTGGAGCAGGGTGGGCTCCTTCAAACAACCCTTGATATTGATATATAAACTGAATTAAAAAGTGTTTAAGTATAGATCATTGGAATGAGAGATAATATGCTTTTTAAATGAGTATAATTTTATAATAGTGTGTAGTGTTTTTTGATAGTAAAAAAATCCCCCCCAAAAAAATTCATGTGCGCACTACAGATCGCTGTTCACTGTAGGGCTCCGGATCGATTTTAACAACATAAGCAAAGTTCTTGCGGTGCAATAATGTCATGATTAGTTAAACACTATTTCTTGACTTAGTTTTCAAAAAAATAAGAGAGTTAGTATCCACTTTATCGGTCACCAAATACTCAGTAAAATTCAGCGACAGAACGAAGCCATCGCGACGTCATGGCGGAATGTGCGAAGTGTAAGTGGTGGCTTTCTTATGACAAAAAATACAAAGATCGCTTGATTTTCATGTGATGCAAAGTACTCAGCAGCATAGCGATTTGACTCAACAACAGTTATTTCGAATAGCATCGTTGCGTCAAAATAAGTAAAAACAATTCTGTGACGTCGAATCGCCCGTAAGTAGCGAAAGAAGTCCATCCAGCCCAAAAACTAGCACCCTCGATTCAGTCCGATCGCGAGCGAATTGTTTACCAAGTTTTTTTTCAAAATATCCAACAATCCTTACCTTCATAGTCCCTCTATCCATTTTTTATTTCAACCAAAATCCAGCGTCTAAAATTCCTCCTCGCTGTCAATTTTGTAAAAAAGCTCGAAAAACGCGTTGAAGAAAAATTCTAGTGCAACGCTGGCCGCCATTTTGTTTGAAGACGATCTCGGGATGGGACGAGAAAAAAAATTAAATTACATCTTAACAATCAGATTCTTCGTTGCTTGTGTGTGTATAACGACACTTCACCCCTTTCTGCGGGCCTACAACGGCCCTTAACATTCATTGGCTGACCTTTGAAAGCGAAAGTAAGCTTTCAACTATGATCACCCACGTCATCCCGGAATATTCCGGGATCCGCCACACAGCCTAGACCCGCCTTTACCGGAATATTCCGGGAACCGCGCCACTAGGGTTAACTACTTGGCTATAGCGTCTGTTATGGTTAAAAATTTTTTTTTTTTAAAATATGTGGGATTAATTCAGTGACTGAAGTGGTAGATGAGGCCTTTGCCAAGTTTCTTTCATGAGTCAGTAGAATGATCATTTCTGATTCTATGGCAGTATCGGGAAAGAATCAGTCTTTACTTTGTGTTTTCCTTTGAAGTCAAGAGTATAGCTGCCAATATGGAGAGCCCTACAAGTTTGGAGTTTTGGAGGCACCACCATGCTGAAGAATTTGGTTTTTTGTTGTTTTTTGTAATCAAAAGTCGTCCTTTTATGTTGGTTGTGTGCCAGAACCACCATTTTTTGTGTGTGGTCTGCCTCTCCCCTCTTCTCCCCTCCCACCCCCCTTCTCTGCCCCCACCCCCCTCCTTCTCTGCCCTCCCCCCCCCCCCCCCCCCCCCCCCCCCCCTCCCCCCCCCCCCCCCCCCCCCACCCCCCCCCCCCCCCCCTCCCCCCCCCTCCCCTCATTTCTAGCCCCTTTCTTCTTTGACAGTTTGCTTGCAGATTAGTTTTAGAGACCATCAGAATAAATATTTGATGGCCGTTTCCGAGTATTTTCTTTTCTTGACTGGAGTTCAGTCTAAAATCGTTATGGGGGCTACCTAAACCAATATTCTGTGTGATGTGATTTGGTACACTTGTTCATCATTGATGTACCTTGTGTATCTTGTATTTCAGATTCTTTGATAGCACTGTACCTGTAAGGCTTAGATTTTTATCTTTTTTCCTTTTTAGTTTTTAAGTTGTACCAGTGTCTGTGTCTTGCATGCATGCATACAGGAATGATGGTCTGTCTGACTGCAGAGTTCTGGCTTCAAAGTTCCTGTGGTAGAGGCAGCCCTGGATGTTCTTCACTCTCTTGTCGTCAACTTGCCAAGTGCTGATGTGGAGAGGTGAGGAAGCTTTTCTTTTTTTTTCTTGCCTCTGTGTGTGTGTGTGTGTGTGTGTGTGTGTGTGGTTTCATCAGTCTGCATTTTCCCCATGTGGATGCCAGGGTCTTGTCAGTATAAATAGGAACCCCACCTTCTGGAAATTCTGTGCTAGGAATTTCCTCTTTTCTATCCCTCTCTTTGTGTCTGCCTTGTTCCTTTTCTTCCTGTCCTCTCCTTCTTGTCTATTTTCTGCCTTCTTGGTCAGTGCTCCTGCCTTTTTTCCAAAAAGAACTTAACTCTTCTACTACCGCGTTCCGTTTCTCTTACTTACCACTGTATACCAAGTATTTTCTGCAGTGTCTTTCAGTTTCACTCCTACTGACTTTAAAAAATAATAAAAAATCGAATAAAGTCAGATCTACATGAAACATTACTGTTACTTGGTTATGTTGTAGATATAAAAATTCTATTTTTCTTAGTTTGACTATTGTGTGACTTGTGTTTGGAATGCTGATGGCGATGATGTTGCGGTTGTTGTGGCTACGGTGGTTATGCAATAATTTTAAAATTTGACTATTTCAAGAGGTAAGAATTGTAAAAGATGTAGTGAAAATTAAATCAAACATGGCAAAATAAGTAATAATGTTCAGATAATTATTAGAAAAACATGCAATCACACTTTTCCCACAAAACAAGCATACAGGCTGGACGAAACAAACAGCCATTGAAATCAGGTCACGGTTTGTTCCAATTTTATTTTGCACTTCGTCAGTGAAAAACAAGAAAAATAAAAAAACAAACCCATCATACTACCACGAGTCACTAGAATCATTTTGCAAGTTTCTGGAGCCACAATTTTCACGAAATTCTTTCATTTTAAGCAGTCACAGTATATGCCCCTCGGCAGGATCGTTGTTTACACCACTGTCATAGTCATCTTCATCACTCAAATCACCAATAAACACAGCACATCGATTCCACTCTGCAACTCTTGAATCTCTGGTTCAGCTTCTAAGTCCATTTCAGTCCAACATAAGTCAGATTCTGCCATTATTTTCACAGGAAAATCCTCCAAAAAGTTTCGTTGAAGCAGTGACCATATTGAGGCAGCTCCTCCAAAAATTTGTTTACTCGATGACATCGCCGTAAATAAAAAAATCGGCACCAAAATCGATCACTGAAGCGAAAATTGCAAATGCGGCAGATACACTATTGGGAGCTCACTGCGCATGTCTAAAGCGTTAAGGGGGTTGAGACCTTGGTATATAAATAGCGCAAAGGGAGACACAGGGTGTCCCCAGGTATTCGGCGGGCACACCCGCCCGCGGCTTCGCGGACCAAGTAGTAAGAGGGCGGGTCAACCCGCCGACGGTAGTAGGAGAGTTAAAAAGATCGAAAAGATAATTTTCTCCTTCATTGAAGTTGGATGCATTGGTCCTGACTTGTCAGACGCTTAACAGCAGTGCAATACATTTTTGTTCATATGACTGACAATAGCTGCTGAGCGTTGGAAGAAGAAGTTTGCATAGACACAGACACACACATTAGTGATGGACACATTCTGTATGAATATTACATACATCAAATATGAATTAATCGGTGATTGTGCCACCTTTTATTGTATTGTATTGTATACCACTTTAAGTCACAGCAGATTTCTCTGCGTGAAATTCGAGCTGCTCTCCCTGGGGAGAGCGTGTCCCCACAAGAGCAGCCCCACTCATGTATATACACGGCTGTTGAAAAAAACCCGTTCTTTCTTGTCCTTACTGCGTGTGTTGACATGCCGGACTGTTGCTCCAGGCTGACTGCGTGTGTTGACATGCTGGACTGTTGCTCCAGGCTTACTGAGTGTGTTGACATGCTGGACTGTTGCTCCAGGCTGACTGTGTGTGTTGACATGCTGGACTGTTGCTCCAGGCTTACCGCGTGTGTTGACATGCTGGACTGTTGCTCCAGGCTTACCGCGTGTGTTGACATGCTGGACTGTTGCTCCAGGCTGACTGTGTGTGTTGACATGCTGGACTGTTGCTCCAGGCTTACTGCAGTGTGTTGACATGCTGGACTGTTGCTCCAGGCTTACTGCGTGTGTTGACATGCTGGACTGTTGCTCCAGGCTTACTGCGTGTGTTGACATGCTGGACTGTTGCTCCAGGCTTACTGAGTGTGTTGACATGCTGGACTGTTGCTCCAGGCTTACTGGGTGTGTTGAAATGCTGGACTGTTGCTCCAGGCTTACTGAGTGTGTTGACATGCTGGACTGTTGCTCCAGGCTTACTGAGTGTGTTGACATGCTGGACTGTTGCTCCAGGCGGACGGAGTGTAATGCTGGACTGTTGCTCCAGGCTTACCGTGTGTGTTGGCATGCTGGACTGTTGCTCCAGGCTGACCGAGTGTGTTGACATGCTGGACTGTTGCCCCAGGCGTACTGAGTGTGTTGACATGCTGGACTGTTGCTCCAGGCTTACTGCGTGTGTTGACATGCTGGACTGTTGCTCCAGGCTGACTGCATGTGTTGACATGCCGGACTGTTGCTCCAGGCTTACTGAGTGTGTTGACATGCTGGACTGTTGCTCCAGGCTTACCGTGTGTGTTGGCATGCTGGACTGTTGCTCCAGGCTTACTGAGTGTGTTGACATGCTGGACTGTTGCTCCAGGCTTACTGCGTGTGTTGACATGCTGGACTGTTGCTCCAGGCTTACTGCGTGTGTTGACATGCTGGACTGTTGATCCAGGCTTATCATGTGTTGACTGCTGGGACTGTTGCTCCAGCTTATGCGTGTGTTGAAAATGCTGGACTGTTGCTCCAGGCTTACTGCGTAGTGTTGACTTGCTGGCTGTTGCCTCCAGGCTTACTGCGTGTGTTGGACCTTGCTGGACTGTTGCTCCAGGCTTACTGCGTGTGTTGAAATGCTGGACATGGTGCTACAAGGCTAACTGGTGTGTTGAAATGCTGGACTGTTGCTCCAGGCTTACTGAGTGTGTTGACATGCTGGACTGTTGCTCCAGGCTTACTGAGTGTTGAAATGCTGGACTGTTGCTCCAGGCTTACTGAGTGTTGAAATGCTGGACTGTTGCTCCAGGCTTACTGAGTGTGTTGAGATGCTGGACTGTTGCTCCAGGCTTACTGCGTGTGTTGACATGCTGGACTGTTGCTCCAGGCTGACTGCGTGTGTTGACATGCTGGACTGTTGCTCCAGGCTTACTGCGTGTGTTGACATGCTGGACTGTTGCTCCAGGCTGACTGCATGCGTTGACATGCTGGACTGTGCTCCAGCTTTTACTGAGTGTGTTGACAATGGCTGGCTGTTGATCCAGGCTTACCTGAGTGTGTTGCATGCTGTGACTGTTCGCTCCGGGTCATACTGCGTGTGTTGAATGCTGGACTGCTCTTGCTCCTGGCTTACTGGAGTGTGTTGACATGCTGGACTGTTGCTCCAGGCTGACTGCGTGTGTTGACATGCTGGACTGTTGCTCCAGGCTGACTGCGTGTGTTGACATGCTGGACTGTTGCTCCAGGCTGGAAGCATGAGTTTGACATGCTGACTGTTTGTCCAGGCTTACTGAGTGTGTTGACATTGCTGGATGTTGCTCCAGGCTTAGCTGCGTGGGTTGACTTGCTGGACGTTGCTCAGGCTTATTGAGGTCCGTGTTGACATGCTGGACTGTTGTTCCTCGCGCACGCGCTCCTGCGTGTGTTGACATTGCTGGACTGTAGAGAGAGACACCAGTTTACTGGCGCGCGCGCGCGCGACATGCGGACTGTTGTCCAGGCTTACTGAGTGTGTTGACTTGCCTGGACTGTTGCTCAAGCTTACTGAGTGTGTTGACATGCCGGACTGTTGCTCAGGCTTACGTTGTGTGTTGGCTGCGGACTGTTGCTCCAGGCTTACGCAAGTGTGTTGACCATGCTGGGACTGTTGTCCAGGCCTTACTGCGTTGGTGTTGACATGCTGGACTGTTGCTCCAGGCTTACTGCGTGTGTTGACATGCTGGACTGTTGCTCCAGGCTGACTGCATGTGTTGACATGCTGGACTGTTGCTCCAGGCTTACTGCGTGTGTTGAAATGCTGGACTGTTGCTCCAGGCTTACTGCGTGTGTTGAAATGCTGGACTGTTGCTCCAGGCTTACTGCGTGTGTTGACATGCTGGACTGTTGCTCCAGGCTGACTGCGTGTGTTGAAATGCTGGACTGTTGCTCCAGGCTTACTGCGTGTGTTGAAATGCTGGACTGTTGCTCCAGGCTTACTGAGTGTGTTGACATGCTGGACTGTTGCTCCAGGCTTACTGAGTGTTGAAATGCTGGACTGTTGCTCCAGGCTTACTGAGTGTGTTGAAATGCTGGACTGATGCTCCAGGCTTACTGAGTGTGTTGACATGCTGGACTGTTGCTCCAGGCGTACTGCGTGTGTTGACATGCTGGACTGTTGCTCCAGGCTGACTGCGTGTGTTGAAATGCTTACTGCGTGTGTTGACATGCTGGACTGATGCTCCAGGCTTACTGAGTGTGTTGAAATGCTGGACTGATGCTCCAAGCTTACTGAGTGTGTTGAAATGACTTACTGAGTGTTTGTGTTGAAATGCTGGACTGTTTTGCTCCAGGGCTGATGCGAGTGTTGACATTGCTGACATGTTGCTCCAGGCTTACTGAGTGAGTTGAATGCTGGGATGTTGCTCCGGCTTACAGAGTGTGTTGACACGTGGACTGTTGCTCCAGGCTTACTGAGTGTGTTGACATGCTGGACTGTTGCTCCAGGCTTACTGCGTGTGTTGACATGCTGGACTGTTGCCCCAGGCGTACTGAGTGTGTTGACATCTGGGGACTGTGCTCCAGGCGTTACTCGAGTGTGTTGACTTGGCTGGGGGACTGTTGCTACCTGGCCGTTATGCGTGTGTGACATGCTGGACTGTTGCTCCAGGCGTACTGAGTGGGGTTGACATGCTGGACTGTTGCTCCAAGGCGTACTGGTTGTGTTGACATGGCTGGGGACTGTTGCTCCAGGCGTTTACTGCGTGTGTTGACATGCTGGGACAGTTGCTCCAGGCTGATGAGTGTGTTGACAGCTGGACGTTGTCCAGGCTGATGCGGAGTGTTGACATGCTGGGTACTGTTGCACCAGGTTACTCACTGCGGAGTGTTTGAATGCTGGATGGTGTCCAGGCTGACTGAGTGTGTTGACATGCTGGACTGTTGCTCCAGGCTTACTGAGTGTGTTGACATGCTGGACTGTTGCTCCAGGCTTACTGAGTGTGTTGACATGCTGGACTGTTGCTCCAGGCTTACTGAGTGTTGAAATGCTGGACTGTTGCTCCAGGCTTACTGCGTGTGTTGACATGCTGGACTGTTGCTCCAGGCTTACTGCGTGTGTTGACATGCGGGACTGTTGCTCCAGGCTTTATGCGTGTGTTGAAATGATGTGACTTGGAATTTTTGGTTTTGTTGGTTTCTCTGGCTGTATTATATATTATGCGTCTTGGCCTCATTTTAGCCTTTTAACTTTTAAGGCTTGTGATTTTGAGAGCTAGAAACTCACCAGTTCACTTGAACAACAGTGTGTTGCTGGCAGGTCAAAAGACAAATCAAGGCCATTTTAGCTATAGTATATATTGACAACTGAATCTGAATATCTTTATTAGAATGCGCCAAATGTGGCATACTTCTTTCAAGTGTAAAGACAGTATAATATTATGTAGTTACTGAAAGGGGAAATTAAAAGATTTCTATTCTCACACTACCATTGTCCCTTGTATACAGCCGCTGAGACGTTATTAACTTAGTAAACCGTTTGCACTTGCAGTTCAATTTTTCCAGAAGAACACGCCCAGTTCCGAAGTGTCCACTGCGGCAGGATCTCTGACGTCCAGCAGTGCCAGGTCCTTAAGCGGACAGTCGTCAGGGGAAGTCTCTACTGGTGCAGAAGCTGGACGACCTGTTTCTCACCAAAGTTCTGTTCAAAAGGAGCTGGTAGTGGCAGCAGCATTGTTACCATAACTCAGCTCCGGGAAGACCTGCGGAAAAAAGAGATTGAGGCAAGTGAATGTGTGTGATGTGATTGGTGGAAGTGTGTGATTAGGCTAAAGAAAAAAAGAGAAGAGGTTTTTGAGTGTTTATTGATTAGGTGCGTGTGTGCTTTTTTTTCTTACATCCAGTCCTTGCATGCATGTGGTTTTGTAAATTTTGTCAACTGTTCCCACTGTACTTAGTAGCCTTCTCTTCCAAAATGCACAATCGGTTTTGACACAGGTAGGCATAAGGAACTGAAAAATGTGTGACAGTGCTTTAGTTAAACACATGAATGCTAGTCTTCAGGTCCATCATAGGCTATCAGGAAATTCACCCACATAGACGCTTCCCTGAAAAGGTTTGGCCTTATCTTTGGTCCAGGAGAGAAGATGAAGCTTCAAGTTTTGATGAAGGAAAAAAAACTAAGATTTTTACATCGGATTTATTGCTGACGCAGTATTCACCTACAACACAGGATTGCCCAAACAGCACACTTGTTGTATTTGTCGAGCTGTTTCATATTTTGTGATGATGTATTGCTGGTTAACTGAAGCATGTTTCCTTGTTGAATTTGTTGGGCAGTCAGTGTGTGTGATGCTGGTTACTGAAGCATGTTTCCTTGTTGAATTTGTTGGGCAGTCAGTGTGTGTGATGCTGGTTACTGGAGCATGTTTCATTGTTGAATTTGTTGAGTCAGTCATGTGTTGTGTGATGCTGGTACTGGAGCATGTTTCCTTTGTTTGAATTTGTTGGTCAGTCAGTGTGTGTTGATGGCTGGTTACTGGTGCATGTTACATTGTTGAATTTGTTGGGCAGTCAGTGTGAGTGATGCTGGTTATGAGCCTGTTTCATTTGTTGAATTTGTTGGGCTGTCAGTGTGGTGTGATGCTGTTACTGGAGCATTTTTCATTGTTGATTTTGTTGGGCATGTCAGTGTGTGTGATGCTGGTTACTGGAAGCATGTTTCATTGTTGAATTTGTTGGGCAGTCAGTGTGTGTATGCTGGTTACTGGACAGTTTCCTTGTTGGAATTTGTTGGGCAGTCAGTGTGTGTGATGCTGGTACTGGAGCATGTTTCCTTGTTGAAATTTGTTGGGCAGGTCAGTGTGTGTGATGACTGGTAAACTGGAGGCATGTTTCCTTGTTGAATTTGTGGCAGTCAGTGTGTGTGATGCTGTTACTGAAGCATGTTTCATTGTTGTTGAATTTGTTGGGCAGTCAGTGTGTGTGTTGCTTGTTCTGGAGCTTGTTTCATTGTTGAATTTGTTGGGCGTGAGTGTGTGTGATTGCTGTTTACTGAAGCATGTTTTACTTGTTGAATTTGTGGGGCAGATTCAGTGTGTGTGATGCTGGTTACTGGAGATGTTTTCCGTGTTGAATTTGTTGGGCGTCAGGGTGTTGTGATGCTGGTTATGGAGCATGTTTCTTGTTGAATTTGCTTGCAGGCAGTTAAGTACAGTGTGTGTTGATGCTGGTTACTGGAGCATGTTCCTTGTTGGAATGGGTTGGGCAGTAGTCGTGTGTAGATGCTGGTTACTGGAGCATGTTTCCTTGTTGAATTTGTTGGGAGTCAAGTGTGTGTGAAGGCTGGTTACTGGAGATGGTATCCTTGTTGAATTTGTTGGGCGTCAGTGTGTGTGATGCTGGTTACTGGGCTGTTTCCTTGATTGAATTTGTTGGGCAGTCAGTGTGTGTGATGCTGGTTACTGGAGCATGTTTCCGGGAAGGATAAAATATGAAGTTGTGAAAGATCTTTATTGAAATTTCTCATTACAGCGCAGTACAATATAATAAAGCTTATGAGTACAATACAACTTCACACAATATGGAGAAATCCTTTCCTGACATCCATGTGTATTTGTCATTGGTTGTTTCATTGTTTTAAGAATACAAGACGAGCAAAAAGAGACCCAAGACAGGAAGGAAGGTGGCAGGAGGGTTTAGATGTTCACCTGCCTAACAGGAAAACTGTGAGGTTCTCGGTTCAATTCCCAGCCTTGCTCTTTCTTCCCAGTTTGACAAGAAAATCATTTTGGACGTCAAAGCCTTTAGGAAGAGACTCTTAAACCAGTCAGACCTGTGTGCTTACACACTTGCGCATGTCAAAAGAACTCGTGACAGTTGAAAATTGGAAAGAGCAGGGAGGTACCTTCCAAATGTCCTGTTCAATTCCTAACTGTTTCCCTGAAGTTGAAATGCAACTACCTTAATGGTGGGGAAAAGACGTCGCATACGCAAAAATCTTATTATTGGTGAACCTTGGAGGTCTAGGCAAGAAACACTAAAAAAAGACCAAAAACAAAATGAACAGGTGTGCTCTGGGGGAAGCTATGTACATTATTGTTGTTAAACATTCAATGCTATCTACTGCTTTGTTGGTTCATTTTTTTTCCCCTCAGACTCTTGCACACTGCTGAACATTCACCTGGTGTTGACACGACTCTTATCCACCTGCGGAGGAAAACAGGAGTTACAGCCCTTGTTGTTGCACATCATCACCAAGGTGAAGCATTCCATGCCAGTCCTCATGGATTTTGTAAAAGTAGCTTTATGTTCTTACTGTTGAAATGTTCAGAGTAGATTTGTGGCAATAGCAACTACGATTTGATCTGATGGTAACTGAGGGTGCAGGTTTGTGCTTCCTGACCAGTCTAGTCTGCAACCCCTCGTGGTGGAGGATGCGTTTGGGACGGGAGCATCCCCAAAGTTGGAATGTGGCTACCTTCATGGTGGGCAAAAATGGCTGCACACACAAAATCTCACCAGTGGTGAACCGTGGAGCTCTAGCTGAGGAACCGAAAAGGAACAAAAACCCACAAAAAAGACCAACCAAGGATGGCAGTGCATTGTACTCCCAATCTGCAGACCTGGGTTCGAATCTCATTCAAAGGGATTTTTACCCTGGAGTTAACTAACATCAGTGCCAACTCCACTCCCCCCCCAAAAATCCTTCAGATGAGACTATAAACTGAGGCCCTGTGTGTGAATGCACGCAGAACATCTTGCACACATGTTAAAACCTGTTCTGCCTTTCCAAAGAGTAGGCCATTGTGTCAGTGGGAACAGATGACAACATTTACGAAACATTACAAGTTTTGTTATTACACTATTATGTATAACAGAGGATTTTTCTCTGATCCAATCCATGATGCGGTTAACAAATGTCAGATTGCCTTTTATCTTGTCTGCATAGCATCATCACCATTTTCATAAATCATTTTTTGAAAAGGAAGGTAGAAAAGAAGGTATAGTGTTGTAAGCACTCGTAGAAATACATGCGAGCACACACTCACACACATGCATGCATACACACTCACACACATGCATGCATGCACACACACATGCACGCATGTGCAAACGCACACAAACACATCTACACACACACACTCACACACACACACACACACATATATCAGAACACACCATTTTTGTAATGATAATAATAGTAGTCATGGTAAACAGCAGCAGTGATGGTCATGGTGTTGATGATGATGATGATGATGATGATGATGATGTAGTAATAATGGTGATAATGATTATAATGAAAAACAAACTTTATGAAAATTGTGATGATGATAATAATTATGACAATGGAAAAAATTATTGATTACTAATGAAAATGGTGATGAGGATGAAAACAAATGATGATGATGATAATAACAACAGTGATGATATAAATGATAATAACAATGATAATTAAAAAAATTAACTAACAGTAACATTGGTGATGATGATGATGATGATTATGATGATAGTAACAAGAACAATGATGATGATGACAGCAAAAATAACAATGACAATGATAAGATGGTAATGATGATGGTAATGACAATGATAATGCTTATACTGATAATAAACAGCAATGTTGGTGACAGGTGATAGACAGCATGTCATCAGTGGTGTCCTTCCACAGGAATGGTGTTCTCATTCTCACTGACAACAACTGTCGCTGCAGTGGGCAGGTAGGGGATGCATGTGTAGTAGTTGTGAGTGTGTGTGTGTGTGTGTGTGTGTGTGTTTGTGTCTCCACACATGCACATGTGTGCTTTTGTGTGTGTGTGTGTTTGTGTCTGTGTGTCCAAATGTGCACATATGTGTGCTTTTGTATGTGTGTGTGTGTGTGCATGTGTGTGTGTGTATGTGTGAGTGTGTGTGTGTGTATAATACCTCTCCCACACATTTTTCAGACATTCATGCAAAGAACATCACTTTTGTTGTGTGTGTGTGTGCATCTGTGTATGTGTGTGTGTGTGTGTGAGTGGGTGTGTGAGTGGGTGTGTTTGTGTGTGCATGCATATTTGTGTGTTTTTATGACTTTTAAACACACAGCTGTTGGGAGGGGAAGGTTGAAAGAGACAAACCAAGCTTATATCCAAACTTAAGTACAGTTCCTAGGAAGAGAGAGAGAGCCTCTGTTGTTAGACAACTATTTGAATTTCCTGTGTTGCGTGTGTCTTTTGATTTTCCGTAGTTAAGAAAAAAAAAAATTTCTGTAGCGTTTTATATTTTCATCATGACAAAAGGTGATATGAGCAATGATCAGGATTAGTTGAAAACTTGCATTGTTTGAGAGGTGTGGGTGACTTTGCTGTGCTGTTTCAGATCATTCCTAGTCTGGTGCATTCCATGTTCTATCTTCTCCGCGATTACCAGCTGTCAGCCAGTGACGATGTCTTCCGTATACTTCGTAAAGGTGGGTGCGTTCTGTCATGTTATTCACTGGTGGTCATTTGGTCAGGCTGTATTTCCTTTGTTTCATCTGTATAATATGTGTATGTATGAAGAAAAGGAATGAAAAAGTAGGCTGTCTCATTGTTGTGTTAGGCATTTTTGTCTGTATTATAACAGATTTTTCTGTGTGAAGTTTAAGATTCTCTTGTCTGTACAAGTTAATTTTCTTCTATGCTTGCTTACTGTTAAAGTGGTTCCAGAGGCTGCATTCTTATTGCCGTGGGTTTTTTTAAATTTGCTATAAATGTAAGCAGAACACTAATGTCTTCAAGGCTATGAAAGTTGAAGTGTGACGCTGAAACCCAAGAAATGATGAAGAAGATGCAAAGTGTACACAGGGCCTCTAGTAGTCGTTTCTTTAACGACTAGCACCCAGACCATCACATTTGCTCAAGTGTTGTTGTTTTAAATCCAGAAATAAAAACTAAGAAAGAAAAAAAAATGTCCTCATTCCAAATGAGATTTGAACAACAGATCTTTTGCTTCCAACATTAGTGTTTTACCTGTAGACCTGCATTACACATTTTCTGATAGTTGTGTAATGCAGTTGCCCTGTTGTGGTATTGGTTGACAGTAAAGAGCATGATTGTTCATGTGAACTTAGCTAACTCAACTGTCTCCATCACTGCTGTCGTTGGAAGCAGCTCTGTGCAATACCACCAGGGTTCACCATCTCTCTCTGGAGTTCTACCATCTCCTGTAGCTGTCCCAGACCACTGATCTTAGTGATGATGGCAATGTAAGATGTTGGTGTTAAGTAAAGGCAGTCAAAAAATGAGGGGGAGAAGCTTGGAGAATGTAAAGTCACATTTGGTTCAAAGAAATGTATATTCAGACAGAAAACCCCCAAAACAATGCACATACATTTATTCGATACATCAAGTACCCTGTGGTTTATCATGTGCCCAGGCAACATTTCTATGTTTTTAGATATACAACATCTGGCTCAGGCCAAGTGCTCTGTCAGTTGTTGATGTAAGCTATGTGCCAAGGCCTTCATTAAATGACAATATGTCCTCAAAGTCAGAAAGCAGCTACCTTCATGATGGGTAAAAATGGTCGCAGCGGCAAAATCTCACCGTTGGTGAGCCTCAGAGCTCTAGCCAAGGAACAAAACAATCCGACCAGGGGATAGTGCAGTGTAAGGTGTGAGCTGTGCGCATACACACATATGATACAAGATCTGTATGCTAAAAATGACAATCCGACCAGGGGATAGTGCAGTGTATGGTGGAGTTTGGCATATACACTATGATACAAGATCGTATGCTAAAAATGACAATCCGACCAGGGGATAGTGCAGTGTAAGGTGTGAGCTGTGCGCATACACACATATGATACAAGATCTGTATGCTAAAAATGACAATCCGACCAGGAGATAGGCAGTGTAAGGTGTGAGCTGTGCGCATCCACACATATGATACAAGATCTGTATGCTAAAAATGGCAATCCGACCAGGGGATAGTGCAGTGTAAGGTGTGAGCTGTGCGCATCCACACATATGATACAAGATCTGTATGCTAAAAATGACAATCCGACCAGGAGATAGGGCAGTGTAAGGTGTGAGCTGTGCGCATCCACACATGTGATACAAGATCTGTATGCTAAAAATGACAATCCGACCAGGGGATAGTGCAGTGTAAGGTGTGAGCTGTGCGCATCCACACATGTGATACAAGATCTGTATGCTAAAAATGACAATCCGACCAGGGGATAGTGCAGTGTAAGGTGTGAGCTGTGCGCATCCACACATGTGATACAAGATCTGTATGCTAAAATGACACACTGACCAGGGGATCGTGTTGTGAAACGTACACATGCCCACAAAGGATGATCATCGTGTGCCCCTGTCTGGCAGGTGTGCTGCTGCTGCACGAGGTGTCGCTGCGTGACCCCAACTACCAGCAGCGTCATGGGGCAGTGGACCTCTACTACTGCACCCTCATGTCCGGCCTGACTCGCATCTACAAAGCCCGTGACGACATCCCCTCTGTGGAGGGTAGGTTCTTTTATGCTGTGTATGTATACGTATGCATGCTGTGAAAGTGAGGAGAGAGAGAAGGTGTGACATGGATTTGTAGGGGGGTTTTGTTGTATTTTAGTTCTGCTTTGTTTTGTGTCTCAGGTTCTGTTAAAAGTTGTGAAATTGGAAAGAATAAAAGGGACAAGTTTCCTGCATTTTAGATGGGTGTTTTTTCTTCAAGACCACTGACCCACTGATAATGATGATGCTGGTAATATTGATGACTGACAGTCCAGCCTAACACCACTACAAGTGAAAGTTGTAACCACATTAGTTTTGTCACATGCAAACAACCTGTCACATCAAACATATCTCTTTTTTTTCTCTTTTTTTTGTTCCTTTGCTAGAGCTTTGAAGTTCACCAATGGTGAGATTTATGCATGTGCGACCGTTTTTCCCCACCATTTAGGTAGCTGCATTCCGACGTTGGGGATGTCCCTCTTTCAGACCTCTCATCAACGTGCAGAAAAACATAAACATGTTTAACAGCTTATCATGCCTCATAGCTCAGGTGATGTACATTGATATATCTGGGGATGACACAGCTCAGTGGTCAGAGCGCCTGCTCACCCCAAACTAAGGTTAAGCAGCATTGTTGGACATGGCTCCCTCATGCCTTTTTCCTCAACAACTGCATAGGTTATGGAACACTTTTACCTATATATTGTATCTTTTGAAAACAAGAGATTGTGACAGATTTTTGTGTTTGGATCATATTATATTGGGGGGGGGGGGGGGGGGGGGCAGGAAAGCCTGCTGTTTGGAGCGTTGTGTTCACAATTGTATGGCCTGGGATAGATCCCAGGTTTGAGTTACTACTGAGATGCACATTCAAGGGGATTTTTCCTCTGGAGTCCGCATCAGTGTCGACTCCAAAAGTCCTTCGGATGAGACTGTAAACTGAGAGCCAGTGTACGAACACACGCAGAAATCTTGCACACACATTAAAACCTGTTCTACCTTTTGAAAGAGTAGGCCATTGCGTGCTGGTAAGGACTGATGACAAAATTTCTAAAAACCCATGCACACAGATGTTGTATTTAGACACCATCCCTGAAGTAAACATTTTTTTTAATGTGGTGGGAAAAAACGGTCGCATACGCAAAATCTCACCATTGGCGAACCTCTGAGCTTTAGCTGAGGAATAGAGAGGAGGGAAAAAAAAAGATTATGAAGATTTTTGTGTTCGGATCATATTATTTAATCAACATGATGAAAAGTATTTCCTGTATCTTGTGGTGTGACCGAGTGCATGATGTGTGTCTGTGTTGTGTGTTGTGTTGTTTCAGTCAGCGCACTGGAAGACCTGTGGGAGGAACTGGATGAATCAGACGCTGGCTCGCAGGACAGTGACCGGGAGGAACCCATGGTCACTGACTCCTGATGCTGGCGTGCGGTGCAGCATGGGTTTTCTTATTTTCCAGTTGTGTGTCAACATCGTTGGGAGAGCACGCAAAGTGACTAGTCAGCTGGGTGTGTCTCTTGTCTCAGCTGGATGTATCTCCTCACTGACTTGGACCGTGCCGTTTCAAACAGATGTCTAAGAAGGAAGGTGGCAGGATGGTTAAGACGTTCACAAGTCTAACAAGTAAAAACTGTGAAGTTCTGACTTTTGATACCCAGCCTTCCTCTTTCTTCCCAGTTTGATGAGAAAATTGAACTTAATGTCGAAGTCATTTGGATGAGACTAAAAGCCGAGGTCGTGTGTGCGAATGCTCGCGGAATATGTTCCGCGCGTGTTAAAAACCTGTTCCGCCTTTCTGAAGAGTAGGTTATTTCATGCTGGTAGGTATGGATGACAAAATTTGAAATACGCCTGCACACATATGTCGTGTTTGAACACCAAATCGGAAGTCAGAATGTGGCTACCTTATCAGTCAGGGGGGGAAAACGGTCGCATACACAAAAGTCTCTCCATGTGTGAGTCTTAGAGCTCTAGCTGAGGACCCCCACCCCCTCCTCCCTTCTCCCCCCCATCCCCTGAAACATTTTATTGTACACACCTATTTAGTTTTTTTATTTGGCTCTTGGAAAACAGAATCTTTCACATCTGAGAGAGAGAGAGAGAGAGAGAGACTCTGAGAGAGAGAGAGAGAGAGAGAGGGTGTATCTGGCACATGACAAGAAATGGGCTGACAACAATTTGTTACAGAACAGATACATAATTTATTTCTTCCTAAAGGAAAAGTGGATTCTTATGACCATTGACATTAATCTTGTCTACAAAGTATTCTTGGGTTGTTGTTTTTTTTGGCATAGGAAAGTTACTGAATACTCAATTTTGTTGATAATTTGTATTTGTGTATTTCAGTCATCTTGGGGTTTTCATGTTATGTTGTACCTTCTTCACTTATTTGATTAAAAAAGTGAAATTTTTTTTATCAACATGCAAGCAAAGCAAAATAAACCCCCCACCCCCGCCCCCCTCCGAAAGAAACCCACACCAAAAAACCCATAAAGAAATCAAACCCAAAGCCCTCTTTTATGCTTAAATGGAAAATAATGTTATTTTAAGAACTTCTTTAAAAGATGTTTTGTCCAAAGTTAGTCCTCCATCTTTTTTTTTTTTGTGGGGGGGGGTTCATTTTTCAGTATATGTGTGCATATAACAATCATAAAGTATGGAATTTATATAGCGCTGAATCTTGTCATGTGTGTGCACATGTAGTGGTAATTTGTATGTGTGTGTGCATTTGTATGTGTGTGTGTGTATACATGTGTGTGTGTTTGTGAATACATGTGTGCGTGTATATGTGTGTGTGTGAATACATGTGTGCATGTATACATGTGTGTATGTATGTATGTGCGTGTGTGTGTGTACCATGCAATTTTGGTTTTTTAATGGATTTGCTCAGAAGTTGTGTGGAAACATTGAGCTGTGTGATAATGTGTCACCGTATTCATCGAACATTCTTCATGTGAAATCATCCTCATCTCTGTATGTAAAGTGTTGGGATTGTGCTTGAATCACACTGGACCCTGTTTAGGCCTGTCTGTTGTCGACTCTTTTCAATATCTAAAGCGAGTCCTTGTAATTGTGTAGAGTCTGTGTGTGTGTTTTTGTGTGTATGCATGCATGCAGGTGTGTATGTGCATGTGTATTCATGCAGATGTGTGTGTGTGTGATAAAGTTTTAACAATGCAATTTTATGGGAAATAATGACATGTGCTTAAGATAAATTTAGAGGGATTGTAGTATTTGCCTTTCCACATGTTCCCAGTACAACAAGTACTTCACTGTGTCTTTCATCTTTTTTTCCTCAACTCCATTGTTGAGATGTTGCACTGAAGAGCTTTTCATGAACTTCCTCCATTTATGTTGGTTGTATATCAATGGTGATGCTGAAGTCAGATGCGCTGGACCTGACTTGTCAGGCGCTTAACGGCAGCACAATGGATTTTTGCTTCATATGACAGACAACAATAGTTGCTGTCAGAGCGTTCAAAGAAGAATATCAATGCAGGGTCTTTGCAAATGTCTTTCCTGTCCATTCTGCCATGTTGTCTGTCCATCATTTCTTCTGCCTGTCTCTTCATCTCCCTCCCTCACCAGTTCCCTGCAGGACTGTTAAGTCAGACCATTGGGTCTTGTAACGTGGCCTAAGTCAGACCATTGGATCTTGTAACGTGGCCTAAGTCAGACCATTGGATCTTGTAACGTGGCCTAAGTCAGACCATTGGATCTTGTAACGTGGCCTAAGTCAGACCATTGATCTTGTAATCGTGGCCTAGTCGACCATTGTGATCTTGTAACGTGGCCTAAGTCAGACCATTGGATCTTGTAACGTGGCCTAAGTCAGACCATTGGATCTTGTAACGTGGCCTAAGTCAGACCATTGGATCTTGTAACGTGGCCTTAGTCAGACCATTGGGTCTTGTAACGTGGCCTAAGTCAGACCATTTGGTCTTGTAACGTGGCCTAAGTCAGACCATTGGATCTTGTAATGTGGCCCTGCCAATGTAGTTTTCTTTTCTTGACTGAAGTCAGCAGCAGATCCTCTTATGAACTGATATGCTGGCTGATGATTTGGTGCAACATGTTTTGTTGGTGATATTGTCAGGGTTTCCAACGTTTGGTAACTTGCAGTAGCACTGCTTTTCCGAGACTTGCTTTCTAATCTCTAGATCTTTTAGCCTCAGTATAAACTCGTATATGTAGGCAAAGGGGTATTGATGAGGACATCTGTATTTTTCTACTGTTATTGTGATGGACATGAAAAGTTTGCACTAGCGTGCATAATTATCTCTCTCTCCATTTTGTGTTTTTATGTTTTCTTTCAACCTGATGGTGACAGACACAGTACTCCAAGATAATGTTGAGGGCAGAAGGAAAAGAGTCTACATTGGCTTTGCCAACATGATCAGTGGTTTGGGAGGTCTACAGGAGATCATAGAACTCAGCAGAGACAAGAGAGAGATGGCAAACCCTCGTGGCATTGCGTGGAGCTCATACTGACGACAGCGGCGATGGAGACAGTTGGGTTGAGTTGTGTTTCTTCTTTCCATTTCTTCAAGTTTTTCTTATTGTGTTTGTGCCGTCATGCTTCAGCTTCACGGCTTTCTGTTAGTCATCCGCTGCAGGCCAGTGGGTGGTGTCTTTCAGCAGCCTGCTAGGTGTGGGGTTGCCTATGCTTGGCTCTTTCTTGTATATAATATCTTCGTCTGTTTTTTCGGCAGGGTAGTTTGGCACTATAGGTAATGTCATACATGCTGCTTTCTCAACAGATTTACTCGACGTTTTGTGGAATTGTATGAAAAAAGGCTGTTTGCTATTATGACCAATTGTATTCTGTAAAAAAACAAACTGATATTGGAGTATCAAATGTGATTTAAAAAATTATTATTAAGTGCACATATATGAACTGTACATTTTCCCAAACAGTGAATCAGTATCCTGGTCTGCATCACCAGCAGTTGCACTCATCACATCCCTTTCTCTGTTGTTGAAAGCATCTTTATTAGCTCTGATTTTAAAGTCACTGTTGCAGTGCAGTGCATTTTTGCTCTTATGACAGACAACAATAGCCACTGTCTGAGTGTTTGACTTAGAAGAAGAAAATCAACTGTTTTTCTCTGAAGTTGACTCCACTCCCCCAGAATGAGACTTTATACTGTGTGCAAATGCACCCGGAACATCTTGCGCTCTCTTTAATAGTTGTTCCGCTTTTTGAAAGAGTAGGCCATTGTGTGCCAGTGGGAAGGGGTGACGTAAAAACAAAACAGCTTGCACTCAGGTGTCACGTTTAGACACCATCCCCGAAGTGGGAATGTGGCTACCTAAATGGTGGAGAAAAAGAACAGTCAGATACACAAAAATCTCACCTTTGGTAAATCTCAGAGCTCTATCCATGGAACAAAAAACCAAAATGTGTAGGCTGCTCAGGATACGAGCCTGAAGAACAATGCTGTGTATAATAAGTTCATGAGTATTCCTTTATGGAAAAAAATTGTATTGTATTCTTGATTTTTTACTTGATATTGACCCTCCTTGTCAATTTTGAAGAGCATAATAATGATAATTTAGTTGGTGTTGAATTCATGGATTCAAGTGGTGTGGTATCCTCTATTCATTAGAAGAAAGTGGAATTTTTAGTGTGATCCGTTGAGCATGGTTTTGGTTGCTGTGTTAATTGTAAACTGGAAAAACTGCTAGTTTTGTGGTAAGGAAGAAGACAAAGAATAAGATGACAAAATAGTATAAAATGACCAATTTATGTGTGGGTTTTGGTTGTTGGAAGAGTATACATATATATTGCATTAATTTTTAAAAGAAAATATTTTTGAAACTGATATGAATTGAAATGAGTACATATGAATTGAAATGAGTACACATCTGTGCTGTTGAATAGAATTTAATAATGATTGCAACAAATCACTTTTGTGTAGTGCAGTGAGTAAAACAAATCACTTTTGTGTTGTGCAGTGTTTAAATACCCAAGTAATAAGGGCCCAGAGTGCACCAAATGTGTACACATGCATGTTCACCATCGGTGAACTTCAAAGCTCTTGCCGAGAAACGAAAGAAATCTAATGCTGAAGATCAAATAGGCATGCATGTGTACACAACTATCCAGCAATGTTGTTACATACAATACATAAGCAATCCAGATAAATCTACATTTAGATTAGTCTTGAGATTGCACACATTAAAAACCCATTCTGCCTTTCGGAAGAGTAGGCCATTTTATGCTAGTAGGAGCAGATGACAAAATTAAAAAGCACATGCACATAGGTGTTGTGTTTAGACAACCATCTCTGAAGTTGGAATGCAGATACCTTAATGGTGGGTAAAAATGGTTGCAGACCCAAAATCTCACCATTGGTGAACTTCAAAGCTCTTGCCAAGAAATGAAAAGAAAATCTCATGTTGAAGATCAAATAGGCATGTTTAAAGATCCCATAATTCATGTTGGCGTTTGGTGGGCCATGAAAACATGAACATATTCGGTTATATATATATATATATATATATATATCTATCTATCTATCTATCTATCTATCTATCTATCTATCTATCTATCTATATATATATATATCCAGCATGCATCCTGTACAAAAAGTTGAGCTGGCCTAAAGTCAGAATGTGTTGGCCAAGGTCATTAGGCAGACTTCCTGCAGAGTAAATTACAAGCATAGTAGACCAGTCACCACCAGCCCCTCCCAACAAGGGAACACAGAGAAGAGAAGTGATATTAGTGATATTACTGATTGAGTGGGAGGAAAAGTTAGAAAGAATGTATTATTTGAATGAGATACACATGTGATCAAGGATATGTGTGTTTTGACAGCTTAGGTGTGAACACATGTTTGTGTCATGTGTCAGACGGAATGAAATGTTGATTTTTAAAACTTGTTGAAAGGTGGGATACTACTGATGTGCCATGAAAAGCGAAAAAGAACAATAAATTTTGACTGAAAATGGTGTACTTATTGACGTGACGCGATGTGTGAATAGTATTTCATAATCTGAAGAGGCTGTAGAACCTATTCTTTTTTTTGTCTGTTGGGAAAAGTGTGGCTATCTCTCGCCTTGCATACAAGTCTAAGAAAATTCTGTATGATTGATTTTTTGTGGGTTTTTTTTACAATTTTAACTTATGAAAAATTGACTTTGGGCTTGTAGTTTATCAAAAAAGTAACAGGCTGTCGGACAGGGTTTTTATTTTTTTTAAATAAAAAAAAAAAAATAGAAAAAGCATTGCAGTATTAATTCATATCATTTACATTGCATCTTTTTAGTGTCATATGAACTTGATGAAGGTTGTGAATGAATTGAATTTGGGTTATGTATATTTTTAATGCAATTCATGTTAGACATTTAAACAAAATTTTTAGGTTGTTATTTTAAAAGGAAACAACTTAGAGACGGGTGCAGGTTTGAATGAATGGGAATCAATTGATATAGGTTTTTTGAAGAACATTTACATCAAATAAAAAGGAAATTTTTGGGGGGTTCTAAAATAAAACAGCTTGTAGACAATCATTTTCAATGCCCGCACTTAAGGCTACACAGATGTATATAAAAGTCAGAGGGGAACGGAAGGAAAACTTTTTGGAAAAAGAACCCTAGGTTTTTCATACTCCGATATTTGACATGTACACAATGGAACAGGGGCAGAAGAAATAGGCAAGCAAATGTCACTATTGTAGTGGTGGTTGGGCATTCCGCAGCTTAACACCCTGGGGGGATCACCCAGAATATGCTCTCTCACCACACTAGGAAATCTCTATGAAACTGTAACTTGTACACACCGGACAAATAGTTTGGTGTATTGTGGCTGTTTCCAAGTACTTCACCTGACAAACAGCTTTTTTCCTTTGATGGAAAATACAGGTTGTTATGCCAAGAGCTTTTCCATGGATAAAAACAACCTCAGCATGATATTTCAAAACATTCTGTGGATGTGGGAAGAGTTCGGGTTCAAACAGGGATTTGACAGACACCATAGCCGAGTGGTTAAGACCCTTCAATTTGGAATCTTATGGGTCCATGAAGTTGTGGTTCGAATCTCAGCAACATCTGGTAAATTATGGGTGGAGATTTTGTTTATGATGTCCCAGGTCAACTTAATGTGTAGACCTGACAGTGCCTTAATTCCCTTCATGTATATACACATGTGGAAAATCAAATATGCATGTTAAATATCCCATAATTCATATCAGTGTTTGCTGGGTTATGGAAACACGAACATACCCTGCATACAGCCCCAAAGTCGGAATGCGGCTACCTTCATGGTGGGGTAAAAACAGACGCATATGCAAAATCTCACGACTGGTGAATCTCGGGGTTTTAGCTGAGGAACAAACAAAAAAAAGAACCCCCACCCCTAACAAACGGGGATTGAACCTGTGACCTTGTTCTATAGATAGGTGCCTTATCTCTAGGCCACTGGTCCACCAGCACTGTTCATGCAGTCAGCCAAGCCAAAGGGAAAGATCTGTTGCACTGTATACAACTTTCAGTCACTGCACATTTCTGTGTCTGTGGGATGCTTTCCCCAGGGACAGCATGTCTCCATTAGAGCAGCACCACCTATTATTTTTTTAACAGATTTTCCTTTCTGCTTGTGTATTTGTTTCCCTATGAAAGTAACATTTCCGGTTACTCTTTGGTGTAGGCCTCCTGAACAAGGCTCAATACACAGCCCAGTTCTTATGCACATTTTGTGATAATATTGTAAATATCTTATGTAAATGTATGAACTGAAACGATCTCTAATTCTCCTCTAACCCCCCCCCCCTTCCCCCTTTTCCCGTTTGTATAACACAGTGTAAAAGAAAAATAATAGATCTAATGTATTCAAGTACATACTGGGATTTTGATGTGATAATTTAAAAATTGGTGGTAAATTTGATGAATGTTTATGTCCAGAACATGTCGCATTGAAAAGGAATATACACCATGAGGACAGGAATTATGGACTTTCTTCTTGTCTGTTTTAGCTGTCTCAAATCTCTCTCTCTCTCTCTCTCTCTCTCTCTCTCTGTCAAACTATTGTCTTTCTCTCATGCATGCCTGCATGCATGCTCATACACATCTACCCACACATGCATGTGCACACAAACACACACACATACACATACATTCTCTCTCTCTCTCTGCTATTCACTTTTAAGTGAATATTCAAGGGTAGTCCATTGCTCTCCAAGTATGCCATGCCGTGTGTGTTTTACATGTAAATAAATAAAGCTGTTGATTGTAAACAGTCTTCAGATGATTTTTCTTTTCAAAATATGTGTGTGTGTGCGTGTTCAGAATCTCTCTCTCTCTCTCTCTCTCTCTCTCTCTCACGCACATACACAAATGGATCTTGTTCAGCATGATTTTATTTATTATATGTTATTACTTTTGTAAGAGAAATGTAAGTATTGGTTAACCCCCCCCAAATCCCCCCAAAACAAAAAAACTGGACACTATCACCCTTGCTTTCGACCCCAATAAACACCTTTAAAAAGTCAGCCCATCCCCCTCCCCCCCAAACAACAACAAAACTAAACCAAAAAAGCAACTCCTTCCCGTCCCCCCCCCCCCCCCCCCCCCCCTCCCAAGAAACCAATTAACAGCCATGCAGAGTTACGTTTCCCTTGCTTTTAAATGATTTAGAACAGAAGCACACTCACAAATCTATATATCATATATCTCTGTATTTATATCTCTATATCATATCTATATCATATCTCTCTGCATGTATCCTTTTTAGAGTTAGGATGGGTTTTGCTTTTTCTTCCGTTTTTTTGGTCCTGAGCCTAGAGGTCCCAGCTTTTTCATTAATGGTGAAATTTTGCGTATGCAATCCTTTGTTTGCCCACCATTAGGGTAGCCGCAATCCGACTTGGTGAAAAACGTTTTTACCCCCAGATAGGCGATCATTTATAGTTTATAAACTCAAGAAATGTCTTTGGATGCATTTCTGTTGGCTCTTAGTCTGCCGGTACGGGTATGCCACCGAGATCTTATGAACCTTAGAAAATTCACAACACACTGTAGATGGTTTGATGGGGAAAAAAAGCAACTGCACTGCTTATTCAATGTACCCATCTGAAAATAAAAGTTCGACTTTCACGCACACACACACACTGATTGTACTAGATCTAGAGCTCCTCAATTCAGCGACACACCTGCAAGGGGGTAGGAGGTGTGGGACTCTGTTTCTATACAACCCGGTAATCAGACTCTCGGGAGATAAACCTCAAACATTGGTCCTTAAAAAATACCCATAAATTTGTATTTTTGGAATAAAATTGCAGACTCTTCCGTTCATTACTTCAGAGGGTGGGCTAGTGTTAACTTAAAACCGGAAAAAAACCACCCCATGTTTTGCACGCCGAATTTTTCAAGCGGAAATAGTTGAGACAAAATGGCGACGCGTCAAGTAAAACCCTTTGTGTTTTGGATATCATAAAAACAAATTGTAAGTAGTCTTGCATTTACTGCTTTCTTTTTCATCCGCTTTAATTACAAATAAGTTCTCCACAAGTACCTCAAAATGTAGGCCAAATCAAAAAGCTGAGAAAAAGGTTAAGGCCGATTTATATTTTTGCTCATTTTATCATGTGTCAAATGTTTCTTGGTTGAAATGATGGAATGGGCAAGGCTATTTGCAAAGTCTTGGCAACTAATTTTTGTCCATCATTATTTACGTGCATAAATTATACGACAAGGCAGGCGTGTATTCAAGATTCTAGTAAGTTATTGATATTGTTTGATCGAGGTGTGTGTGTGTGTGTGTGTGTGCGTGCGCGCATGCGTTATGTAGTAGTTGTTTTAGTTTCCCCCGTAGCTAGGGATGCGTAGAATCTTTCAGTTTACCATCTGAAAATTCTGAGCTAGAAATTTTCACTTTTTATTACTCCCTCTGTTACAACCTTTTCCTAACCTCTGTATTATCTCCCCCTTCTCTCTTATGCTTATTTACTGCCTACCCAACCTATTTTTCTGCCTTTTTCAAGCAAATCTTAAACTTAATTTACTTTTCATTGAACTACCCAGAAATCGGAGATTGTCGTCTGAGGCCTGTGGGCAGACCTGCAGAGTGTCTTCCCTTAGATGAAATATACCATCCATCCATCCATCACGATCTAAATCAGACAACACAAAACAAAGTAAAATCACTTAATATATTTATTTCGAATTCAGACACCATTCGATATGCACAACAGGATTCACTCGTGCACAGCTACGATCTCAATCTTCAGCACCACTCTTTCAATCTCAGTCATGAAAAGAAACAAATTATCCACAAAAACCCCGTCACGTCGGCGCCTCAAGTTAAAATATACGCGACAAGACGCCCTAGCAATGCTCAAGCTTCTATAATTATAACCTACAGATGTTATGGATGCAACATTTGGGTTCACTTCCCCACATCATACTAATACCACATGATATTGCTACACCAAGTGCCACGACCGATGTTTTAAAACCACAAAGGAAAAAACCCAACCCCAAACAACTAGAAAATGAATCAGAAAAGTTCAGGACGCTGATATGAGTATATGTTATGCCTTACCCCGTCAACGAATGTCTTGCACTTAATAAACGAATCTGCATTAGCACAATGATATCACCGAGCTGATGGTGAAGCTATACCATACGTGCACAAACTTTTACATAACCAAGAACACTCGCATACATTTGTATGCAATCAATGGAAAATAGATCCCAGATAGTACCACCTCACACTGGAAATTTTGTTCCACTTCACAGTAATAGAATCCTTTTCTTTCACATATTCTCACACGCACATTATTGGCACTGGCTATCAACGAAATAATGGCCTATTAAAATGCTGTTACCAGAACTAGACTCGCAACCCACGGGCAGACACAAATAATCCTTAGTGTGTCAGTCACAAACGACGTCACGAGTGGAGACAAAAAATAATCCTTTGAAGTTGTTTCAGGCATAAACGACATAACAGTGGAGACAAATAATCCTTTGATGTGGTGCGTCACAAACAACGTCATAATGAAGAAAATAATCCATTGACGTGGTGTCAGTGACAAACGACGTCACGGGCGAAGACACAAATACTCCTTTGACGTGATGTCAGTACAAACGACGTCACGGGTGAAGACAATCCTTTGACGTGATGTCAGTCACAAACGACGTCATCCAAAACGAATTTTTTTTCCACATACAGGCGAACACAGACAAAGAAGGTCGCAAGATAATCCTCTGATGATGTTTAATCCCAAATAAAGGACAGTTTTTCCTTCTTGATATTATTCCACAGGCAAGCACAGGCGAAGAGTAATAAATACGTAATCCTCTAACTTGGAGTGGAATCACAACTGAAGGTTCCGAAAGGCTGGTAGCCTATGGTGGTCCGCGGCAGTAAAATGGGAAACCCATGAGGCATAGTAGCTCTTTCCCGTATTCTAGTTGAAGACGGGAGTGGTTAAAGGATGAAAGTCCACGTACATGTTCACAGCTGACGGCAGGGACATCCGAGGAAGAACATTTTCATCGTCAGCTTCACAGTCAAAACCAGGAAGATTCAAGGAAGAGTCATTGCATTGACGGGTTTTCAGTCGCAATCAAAGGAACAGTTCTTACTTTGACTGGTTTTCAGTCAGTCAGGAACGTCTAAGGAACTTAACCACACAGGCAGGATTTCCGTCAGTCAGGAATATCAAAGGGACACAGTCCCATCAACATGTCACTCCACCCAAAGCATGGTAAACTAACATCTGGTCACGCAAGACAAGAAACAATAAGCCCAAAGCCACAAAAAACAAACCATAGCTACCAAATCTTCCCAGGAAGAGATGCGGCAAGGAAAACGGCAGGATAACAAAGGTGACCTGAAACTATACCATACCTGAAGATACATTCTCAAAGTCACAAGTAGGTAAGACACCAGGCGAACTGACACACCTACACACTGCACTACTGCAAGTCTCGAGCTGTCAACCCCTCTCGCAAAGAGATGCCAAAACTAACAGCAGTGAGACACCAAAAGTACCCAGCAGCATTTACCAGAACAAAGAACTTAACTGAACAAATCAAAAAGTCGAAAACTGGAACACACTAGGAAAAAACTGACGAACCCACCAGGAAACTGCACCACTGCAACTCCTAGCAGTCAGCTCCCACTCCAAAAAAGTTCCAGAAGATAAACTACAGTATCACAAAGAAAACGAAGAACTCAGCATCGCCTGAAGAAGACTCATTCAAAGTGACAGACAAGGAAAGTCAAACCGACACTAAAACATCGGCGATTGTAGGCTAACTGCTGCAGCTCTACACTTCTCGGTCGGAGACCTGCGAACACAACTGAAGTTGAGAAACTCTTCGCTTCAACAAAGAAAACTTCCCTGTGAGGAAGAGCGAAACTCACACAACATATTTGCGTGAACACACTTCATCCGCACGTGGTGAAAGAAGAGAGAGAAAAAAAGAAAATGGTCACAGGCAGGCATAAATCTAACCATTGGTGAACTTATGAGCTCTGGCCAAACAACATCCCCCCCTCTTTCCCCCCTAGAAATGACACCTCCCCCAAAAAACCCCACAAACACCCAACAAAAAACCCAGCAACAACAAACGAACAAAAAATCCCCAAAGAAACCACAATGATTGGAGTGAAATAATAAGTAACAATGTTAAAGAAACTTGCATCTCTCTCTCTCTCTCTCTCTCTCTCTCTCTCTCTCTCTCTCTCTCTCTCTCTCTCTCTCTCTCTCTCTTTTGTCATTGTCTCTCTCTCTAGCGCTCTCTCTGCCCTCTCCCTTTCCCCTCCCCTCCCACCCTATCGCCCTTCTCCCAATTTTAGCCTGTGGCATTTTTTGGTCATGAGTTTTTTTGTTTTGTTTTGAAATGTTCAAAATCGTTATAGGCTTGTTTTTATTACTTGAGGAAAAACGTTTTATCTCCCATATTTGTAATACTGTTAGGTCACAGATATCAATGGATGTCATTACATTTTTTGTGTGTCACAGTCTCTGTCTGTGTCTATCTATCTCTGTTTACATCCTAGTTGCTCTGTCTGTCTGTCTGTCTGTCTGTCTTTCCCCTTCTGTTTGGGTGTCTGTTCACCTGTCAGGTACATCCCCCCCCCCCTCACCTTCTTTCTCTCTTTTCCGCGCATCCTCTGTTTTGTTTATCTGCACTCGTTAATTAACCAGCGACATAATCAGTCCCTCGCTAGGACGTCAAACGACGATGAACTAAAAACAGCGGCAGCAGCAGCAGCAATATTTTTAATACCTCCGCACCGTGTCACTTCATTTAGCTCTGAATGGATGATGATGAAGCATGTACCTGGCGCCTAGGCTTCACACCTGCAACCACCACAGCCGTACATGCGCGCATACGCAAGCAAGCGCGTTCACGCACGGGCGTGCATACACAAAAACAGTCGCACACGCTCTCGCACACGCACACACACACACACACACACACACACACACACACACACACACACACACACGCACGCACACACACACACCTCTCTCTCTCTCTCTCTCTCTCTCTCTCTCTCTCTCTCTCTCTCTCTCTCTCTCTCTCTCTGGGCCAATGGCCTTTTTGTGAATAAGTCTTTCGAGTTCGAGTTCTCTCTCTCTCTCTCTCTCTCTCTCTCTCTCTCTCTCTCTCTCTCTCTCTCTCTCTCTCTCTCTCTCTCTCTCTCTCTCTCTCAACAATCTTAACCATTACATCAATAAATTGCTGATATCTTCATTGATAAATTAAGAGCGGGATAGCCTAGTGGTTAGAGGGTCCCGCTCGTGATCTGACGGCCCGGGTTCGAGCCACTACCGAGGCACAAGTTCAAGGGGATTTTATCACCTGGAGTTTACACCAGTGCCAATACTACTTTCTCAAAAGTCCTTCGGTTGAGACTATAAACCGAGGTCCCGCGTGCGAACACACAGAATATCTTGCTAACATTTAAAAACCTGTTCCGCCTTTTGGAAGAGTAGGCCATTAGTGCCAATAAGAACGGATGGCAGAAAAAAACAAAATCAAAGTCCGCATGCGCACTGGTGTTGTGTTTAGATGTAATCTCCGAAGTCGGAATGCAGCTACCTTAATGGTGGGCAGAAAAGGTGGCATACGCTAAATCTCATCATTGGTGAGCCTAGGAACTCTAGCCAAGGAACAAAAATATATTTTTTTTTTGGCACGAACCGCATTCGACGATTTAAGAATGCATTTAAATTGTTCTCCAGAGTATTGTATTTCGAAAGTTTAGATAGGGATATCATTGCCACTACCACGTCAATCAGTCTTGCTGTTGTTTTGTTTGTTGTATTTTTTGGCTGCTTTTAAAAAATTGCTGATATCATGTTTCATAATTCTGACATATTCAACACTCGACGTTTGGAGAATACGTTTAGATTTGTTCCTCTGAATATTGCATTTGGAACGGAAAAAAAAGGGTGTGATCAATTTTCGTTTTGGTTAGATTTTCGAATTGTGTTTATCTTTTTCGTTCTAGTCTCCTCTCCATTTTTCTTCTTTCATTCACAGTCTCGAATATTTTTTATTTTCTTCTTTTACATTTTTTTTCATTTTTATACTTTTTCAAGCCATCTTTTTTCCCCTATCTATTCCAGAAAACAATTGTGTGTTCATATCGATCGGTTTCGTTTTGGATGTAACATATCTTAGACAAAAATAAAAAGGAAAAAACGTAGGATAAAATTATATCTTTTTCAAAGAGCTTTCACTGGCAGTGTATAGTTCCAGCATAGAATTGTTGTTGTTATTGTTGTTGATTGTCGTTCTTTTCCTCCTCCTCCTCCTTCATCATCATCATCATCATCATCATCATCATCATCATCATCATCATCATCAGCTTCAGCTTCTTCTCTTCCTTCTCCTCTTCTTCTTCTTCTTCTTCTTCTTTTTCTTCTTCTTCTTCTTCTCGTTGTTGTTGATGTTGTTGTTGTTGTTGTTGTTCTTCTTCTTCTTCTTGTTCTTCTTCTTCTTGTTGTTCTTCTTCTTCTTCTTCTTCTTCTTGTGGCATGTCAGTCAAGATTTGAACCAAGCGCCTTTAGCGATATCAGGTGCTCATGCGTTACTTCTGAACTACCTGACATTTTGTTTTCTTATTTTGTTTGTGTGTTTGTTTATTTTTGGCTTGTTTTGGTCCGCCCCAGCTCATCTATATCTCTTCCGTCCTGGTTTTGGTCTTTTTGTTTCTTGTCTGTCCATCTGTGCGTTTGTCTGTCTGTCTGTCTGTGTTTTTATTAACCTGCTAATTAACATGTAATAGGATAAGGCAAATCCACTCTGTGATCAAAGCGACAATTAATTAAGCAGTGGCAGGTAAACGTATGTTTTATCATCGCTGACATGCACTTTGTGAGATCGCAGCCTCCTGTTCGACCATTGCAGTGACGGTGCGAATGATGTGAAACAGGCGAGAGTGACAGTTTAATGTGTAACATAGTGTGTGTGTGTGTGTGTGTGTGTGTGTGTGTGTGTGTGTGTGTGTGTGTGTGTGTGTGTAATTATGTGTGTGTGTGTATAATTATGTGTGTGTGTGTAAGTCAGTCATTCTGGGTTTGTGTGCACATACATACACACAGACACGTACGTTATTGTGGGGAAACATTAATTTGCCAAGCAGCGGAAATTTGTCTTGTCATAAACTGCTGTCTACCCCATGGAGAAGCCAGGGACCTGTCAGTATAAACAGCATCCCCATCTTCTGGAAATTCTGTGCTAGGCATACCCTCTTTTCTGTCTTTGTTCCTGCCTTGTTGCTTTTCTTCCTGTCATATCCTTCTTGTCTATTTTCTGTCTTTTTGGTCCATTAACCTGCTTTTTGCCCCCTCAGAAAGACTTAAAATATATATCAGTTCTCTCCCAGCCGAAGTCGGATGCGCTGGGCTGCACTTGTCAGGCGCTTAACGGCAGCCCAACGTTTTATTTCGCTCATATGACAGACGATAGTTGTTTGAACGTTCGACGACGAAGAAGAAAATGCTGTCGTTTCTGTTCAAATTTCGAAATTGAACGTTCATATTTTCCTTTGATTAAGAATGCATGAATAGTTATGATTCAGCTGGAATGATAACTTACAAGATGATTTTGAAGAGGAGGATTGAGAGGACATGGCTCATCAGAAGTATATGATCACTTAGGCAACACGATAAATTTGAAGGAAAAAAACAAATGATACAGAGGGCATGAATTGATCCTCATCATCATCCTCATCCTTCTTGTTCTTGTTCTTATTGTTCTTCTTGTTCGTCTTTTTCTTGTTCCTCTTGTTGTTGTTGTTGTTGTTGTTCTTCTTCTTCTTCTTCTTCTTCTCGTCGTCCTCCTTGTCCTCGTCGTCGTCGTCGTCGTCGTCATCATCATAATCATCATCATCATCACCATCATCATCATCATCATCATCATCATCACCACCACCACCACCACCACCACCACCACCACCACCACCACCACCATTATCATCGTTAAAATTAATTATCATTCACAGTGGAAAGCTGGCGAAAGGCAAGACAGAACAAGGAAAAGGTGGATGTATGCAGTACCACAGAATGGACAGGCCTCAACTTTGCCCACTCACAGAGAGGTGCAGAGGATCGAGAGAAGCGGCGAACAAACACTGGTTGTCGATGAATGCCTCCCAACGACCGCTTGGTCATGAAATAGCTAGCTAAGGTGAGATGAATCGTTGGGTTGGGTTGTACTGTGTTGTCTTGTATCGTATCGTATTGCATTGCATTGCATTGTAGTGTGTGTGTGTGTGTGTGTGTGTGTGTGTGTGTGTGTGTGTGTGTGTGTGATTTTTATTTTCTTCTTTTATTTCTTCTTTTATTTCGAAGATAATGGAATAAGCGCTCATGTGTTGTTGTTTTGTTTACATTCAGTCCCTATGTGTATGCGGTTTTTGGTAAATTTTGTCATCAGTTCCCACCGGCACACAATGGCCTACTCTTTCGAAAAGCGGAACTGGTTTTAACGTGTACGCAGGATGTTCTGCGTGCGGTCGCACATGGTGCCTCAGTTTATAGTCTCAACCGAAGGACTTGAGTCATTGTGTTGTGTTGTATTGTGTTGCCTTGTCTTGCATTGTTTTGCATTGTATTGCATTGCACTGTATTGTATTGTGTTGTATTGCATTGAACCGTACTGTATAAAGTTATAGTAGATTTCTCTAAGTGAAATTCATGCTTTTCTTCCAGGGGAGAGCGCGTCGCCACTAGAGAGCAACACTTTTTCTTGTGTTTTCTTCTTCTTTGTTTTTCAGTCTGCATGAGTATTCTTTTCTCTATTACAGCGGCTTTAACACAAATTTTTTTTTGTCAGGAACAGCTCTGTTATTGCCGTGCGTTCATGTGTGTGAGCTGAATGCGTGTTGCAGGTGGGACCTCGGTCTTTCGCCTCATCCGAAAGACTAGCACCCAGACTATTACTCAAGGTGTGTAGATGGAGGGAAAGTTTGGGCACAAACGGGGATTGAACCCAGGCTTCTTGCTTTCTAGGCAGGCGTGTTACCTCTACACCACCGAACCAACATCATATAGGTTTTATGGTGTTTCATTTAGGAATGTAAGTAGGAGAGATTTAAAAAAAAATCTGCACAGTCGCACTACGCAATGTGTAGCGAAACTTTGTAGAAAAACTGTATTTTTGCAAGGAAATAAATTAACTTGAAGGCAGATATTGTCAGTAATCAAACGAGAAACTGGAACTACTTCGCACAGTGTCTTGCATGAAAAAGTAATGATGAGTTGCTTGCTGTTTATACATTGTCATCCTTTCTAGTGCTATTGTAACTCAGAGACAGGGGACGAGATAGCTCAGTGGTCGGAGCACTCGCTTTCCCCCAGCCAAGGTTAAGCAGCATCGAGCGTAGTAACCATTTGGATGGGTGACCGTTTGCGCGCCTTGGCTTCAGTACAGTCCCCCAGTTCACCTAGCTGTAAATGGGTACCTGCCTCTTTAGGGTCAGGGACGGTAAAGCGGCGAGGGAGAGGAGATGGGCGCCGCCCTCAATATGCTGGCCCCTAGAGAAGCTGAGGTCTCTGACGCATCGTTCCCCTACGACCTTATAGGTTATGGGACACCTTTACCTTGTATGTTTTCGAGTAACTTGACGCAATGATGTGTTAATCATTTGGATTAGATGAATGTGAAGGAACTGTAGGTGTTTGAGTTTTACTTTTAGATTTTACTATTAGATGAAAACTTAACATTAAGAGAATGTTCAATAAAGGTATGAGCCACCACCCCCCCCCCCCCCCCCCACAGGTGTATCTTTCCATCTCTCTTTGTGGTAAATTATCTATCTATGGACATCAAAATGAGAGAGAGAGATGAGAGAGAGAGAGAGAGAGAGAGAGAGAGAGAGAGAGAGAGAGAGAGAGAGAGAGAGAACTCTGAACTCTTAAATAGTTTAATAGTACATCGGCCTTAGGCCACAATACAACAAAAGGGAGTGATAGGGGGGGGGGGTATAATAATAATAATAATATATGGAATTTATATAGCGCGAATCTTGTAAAAATCAAACAAATCGAAGCGAAGGAAACAAAAACAAAAACAAAACAAGGAAGAGAACAATAATTTCACAATACAAAGAGAGAGAGAGAGAGAGAGAGAGAGAGAGAGAGAGAGAGAGAGAAGAGAGAAGAGAGAGAGAGAGAGAGAGAGAGACAATGACAATGACAAATTCTTTATTTCGAGGATAATGAATAAGCACACATGTGCTTTTTTACATCCAGTCCCCGCCCGTTAGGGATACATCTTAATAATAATAACCCAATACTGAGAGAGAGAGAGAGAGAGAGAGGAGAGAGAGAGAGAGAAGAGAGAGAGAGAGAGAGAGATTATGTGTGTGTTTCTGTCTCTGAAATGTCTCAAATACCAGACATCAATTATTTGATTTTTAACGTTCTTGTCTCACATCCTGTACACTCGGAGAGGGCAGGGATTATCAAGGCCCTAGCGGGTCTGCACACGAGTTGATGTGGATAGTGTCAAAATCTGTGTAAATTGACGTCAGCAGGCGCCAGCCGGGTTGAAAGGCAATGGCTTGAGGAGTCTGGAGAATCGAAATCAACACATGCTTTATCTATCTATTTTCGAGTAGGCCGCGTAGCAAATGCTTTTTTTGTTGCATGTGTGAGTGTGTATGTATATGCGTATATGTACACGCACGCACACTTATATATATATGTATGCGTATATATACATATATATATATACATATATATATCTATCTATCTATCTATCTATCTATATATATATATATATATATATATATATATATATATATATATATATATATATATATAGATATACATACACACACACACACACACACACACACACACACACACACACACACACACACACACACAACACACACAAACACACACATATATATACTCATGTATGCACGACACGACGCACACACATATCCATAATTAATTTTTTATTTCCTACCTCCCCCCCCCCCCCCCCCCCCAACCGCCCCCTCCCTTCCCGTTCCTCGGCTATAGCTACGGTGTTCACCAATGGTGAGACTTAGCGTGTGCAGCCGTTTTTCACCCACCATTTTAGGTAGCCGCATTCCGACTTCGGGGATGCGCACGCACGTTTATTTCCTTGAACAAACGCACGCGCACATACATACATACATACATACGCCACTTCGCTTGCTCGCACGTATGCAAAGTACTTCTGTCTCCGTGTCGTCTCATCCTCCTTTTGTATGTGTGTGTATGTGTGTGTGTGTGTGTGTGTGTGTGTGTGTGTGTGTGTGTGTGTGTGTGTGTATCTCTCTCTAACAGAACATCTCGCGCACACGTTAAAATCTCTTTCGATTTTCGGAAGAGTAGGCCATTATGTGCCGGTGGGAACCGATGACAAAATTTACAAAATTTACAAAACTGCATACACACGGGGACTGGGTGAAAAAAAGCACACGAGTGCCTATTCCATTATCCTCGAAATAAAAGAATAAATGAATAATAGATAAATAAATAAATAAATAAAGAATAGGCTCCTTATGCAATGAAGCAGCAGAAGATAAAGTGTATTTGCCTTCATGTTGTCCCGCCTTTAATGACATTAGGCAAAAAAATATACCCCAGCAAAAATATACCCGCTAGCCTAATGCATTTAGACTTGGCTCCTTGGATGTAGTAATCCTAATAATATCATTAGCAGTTTAGCTTTATATATCTATGCAAAGCCTTCAGAATAAGAGATATTATGATGATGATGCCATAAGTTTTGCTTTTATTGCTATCGTTGTTTTTTCACTAGAAGGAGTTAGTTTTCCTACTATGGATTTGTGTTGCGTTTATTTGTCTCCGCTGAACTTTACCGCGTATTCTAAGTCACGAATCATTGATTTGATCAGCAATCCCCTTCATGTATGGGCCAACGGACTCTTTATGAATAAGCCTTTTCAGAGTTCTGTCTGTCTGTTTGTCTGTCTGTCTCTCTTTCTTGTATTGTGGCCCAAGGCCGAAGTACAATTAAAATGTTCAGAGTTCAGAGAGAAAGTTCTGTCTGTCTGTCTGTCTGTCTGTCTCTGTCTCTCTTCCTCCTTCTCTCTCTCTCTCTCTCTCTCTCTCTCTCTCTCTCTCTCTCTCTCTCTCTCTCTCTCTCTCTCTCTCTCTCTCTCTCTCTCCTCTCTCTCTCTCTCTCCCCTTCCACTAATCCGGGCAAGGGCCAGATAAAAACAAAAGTATGGGAATGTTTATCTGCAACCTTAAAAAAAATCATTCATTTCATTCGTTCATCCATTCATTCATTCATTCATTCATTCATTCGTTCTCTCTCTCTCAGTGCCTGTCTATCTGTCTGTCTTTCTGTTAGATCCCCCCCCCCCTCTCTCTCTCTCTCTCTCTCTCTCTCTCCTCTCTCTCTCTCCTCTCTCTCTCTCTCTCTCTCTCTCTCTCTCTCGGGGTCGATTCCCGTTCAAGGGGATATTTTCCTCTGGAGTTAACATCAGTGCAGACTCCACTCTTCCCCAAAAGTCCTTCGGATGAGACTATAAACCGATGTCCCGTGTGCGAACGCACGCAGAACATCTTGCGCATACGTAAATCCTATTCCGCTTTTCGTAAGAGTAGGCCATTGTGTGCCGGTGGGAACATGACAGAATTAAAAAAT
>CM054146.1:48943612-48946112 GCA_028751875.1 Rapana venosa | reverse complement strand
AAACGTTACGTGGAATGCCGCGTACCGTATTTTGTATCCTTTATCGAGTGTTCTCCTTTCACACCATATGCCTCCGAAGAATTCTCCGGATCTTTTGGCCAGAGAAGATCTCCAATGAAGACCTACTACACCGAGATGCAGGCAGGAAGACATGGGAACCATCATCACCAGACGACGGTGGAAGTGGATTGGGCACATCCTCCGAAGAGACCCACAGTCAATCACAAGAACAGCATTGCGCTGGACCCCAGAAGGAAGGAGAAAGAAAGGAAGACCAAAAGCGACGTGGAGGAGGAGGACTGTAGAAAGTGAGATGAAGGCCATGCAGCACTCTTGGGGATCAGTGACTAGGTTAGCCCAGGATAGGCAGGAGTGGAAGCGCTTTGTTGCTGCCCTACACACCACTGGGTGCAATGGTTAATGATGATGATGATCGAATGTTCAGACAGCAACTACAGTCGTCTTGTTATAAGAGCGAAAATGTGTCGCGCTGCTGTGGCGCGCCTGACAAGTCAGGCCCAGCGCATCCGACTTCGGCGTGGGAGAGAATTGTTACCTTTTAAGTTTTTTTCCTGGAATAAAGGCAGGAGAATGGACCAAGAAGGCAGAAAATAGACAAGAAGGAGATGACAGGATAAAAAAGGAACAAGGCAGATAGAAAGAGAGGAATAGAAAAGAGGGAATCCCTAGCTCAGAGTTTTCATAAGGTGGGGATGCTGTTCATAGTAATAATAATAATGTATGGAATTTATATAGCGCTGAATCTTGCAAAGTAAACAAATCAAAGCGCTTGCATTCAAATCACTCACACGCATGCAACCAGCCATAAATATCAAGATAAACAAATATCAAATTTATATACACAACACACTTAGGTGGGGGTGGTGGAGGTGAAGGCAGCTATAGTGATAGGTCCCGGCATCCCCACGGGGAATATTTTGTATAAGAAATGTATGTGTTTAGCTTCAAATGCATCACTCTGGACCTCGATATAAATGGACCCTGATATTACCCCTTGCTGATATTACACACCAGCATTTATCTGTCTTCGAATCGAGTCCAACTCCATGTATTTTCATGGAAAAGTTTGGGAGTACTCTTTTAATATTCACACAATCTCGACTGAATTATTGTTTAATTAATATATTTTTTGAATTGCCGTTATTTTTTGTCATGTTTACACCTTTGTTGATATAAAGACAACGTGCTGAGCTGTGTGTTAAAAATAAATCTGGTTGCTTATAGAACAGGGTAGCGCAATTGAATGTTATGTACCAGTTATAGACAAAAATTCTGATTACTTAATGGAACAGGTTCGCTCAGTTGCACGTCTTGCTCCAGTTGCAGACAATAACTTTGGTTACTAATGGAACAGGGTTGCGCATTTGAACGTCTTGTACCAGTTAAAGACAAGAGAGTCACTTTACGACACCAACGCAAACGCGTCTAGTCAGCATAAAAAGAGTAGATTCTGGTAAACACTATTGACTCTGGCGTGCCACTGGTCTTTTGGGGGAAATTGGATTACTATCTGCTGCTACACCAGTTACACCGGCAGATTAATATTGTTTGTGTTACTGTCTTCGTGCGTTGTTGTACAGTCTGGTGGTAAGAGGCCAGTTTGTGTTGTCTCGGTATAGTCCTGCATTACGTTTTGAACACATTCTTTTCTGGAAGGTTTTATATGCACCGAATTTTTTTTTTAGGTGAGTAAAATTGCATGAAAGTGAAATGATAGGTAAGAGAGAGTCAGTGATGTTTATAAGCGTGATAAAGCGAATAGAGAATAAGATTAAATGAAAGAAAACAAACAAAACTAAAATTAAAAAACCTGTTTGAAATGCAGAAGTAAATAATTCGATATATAAAATAAAAACGAAAGGAGAAAAACCCAGGCAGCGAAATTTATCACTGTTTTATAGAGTAGGCAACAGGTTTTTTTCCTTCTGTTTTGCTCTCATTTTTTGTCCCATTCATCCGCTCCATTTACTTTTTTTTCATCTTTATTTTACTTTAGATATCTGATACTTTTTTAATTGTTTTTTTGTTTGATTTTGTTTTGTTTTGCTTGGAGCACTAATTGTTCAGTTCTTCAAGGCCACATGTCACGCCAGTCAGCCCATTACTCGTCTGATATCACTAACAGTAAAAAGATGTTAAATAAAATTAAAGAACGATCAGTCAGTTGGAAGCTGCACGTGAAAGTAACTGGATTGGTTTAAAGCAAAGTTCTCTTCCAGTTTTATGACGAAGTAGACATATTTTGTTATTTACAGTACACTAATATTGTTAGCAGTATACCACGCGTTACAATAATGCAGTGAATAGTAGTACCATGCTTACAGCAATATCGTCAATACAACTACTCACCCCCCCCCCCCCCTGTTTATTCCCCATAGCTCACCCAGTAGTGGTTGAAACACTGCACTTAAGTTCTTGCAGGAAGTGTCTCATGGGTAAGTTGACCCAGGCAGAGCCTGCCCCTTCCTGGCAGGGTTAA
>CM054146.1:48928612-48938612 GCA_028751875.1 Rapana venosa | reverse complement strand
CAAGGATAAAGATTTTAAGGCAAGTCTAGTCTTGCATTCTGTTCTTGAAAACATCTATCTATCTATCTATCTATCTATCTATCTATCTATCTATCTATCTATCTATCTATCTATCTATCTATCTATCTATCTATCTATCTGTCTGTCTGTCTGTCTTTCTGTCTATCTAACTGTCTGCCTGTCCGTCCGTCCGTCCGTCGGTCGGTCGGTCAGTCAATCTGTCTGTCTTTTTGTCCGTCTGTCTGTCTATTTATCTATCTCTATTAAAACAGTCTATAGAGCATGTGGAACCCCCCATCCCCCTAAGCCGACACCGCAACAGAACTAAATAGCAATACCAACACTAAACCAACAACTGCAACCACAAAAAACCACTTTTAAGAACAAAAAACACACGATGGTTGATAGCAACGTAAAATGTATGAGAAACCAACAACCCAATAAGAGTACACAGCCATATCAGCCTATTGTTTAAAAAGAAAAAAAAACACAGACATGTACGAGCAATTTCTATCCAAAAAGTCCCAGTACACAGTACACAGAGGGGACGGGATAGCTCAGTGGTCGGAGCACTCGCTTTCCCCCAGCCAAGTTAAGCAGCGTCGAGCGTGGTTACCAGTTGGATGGGTGACCGTTTGAGCGCCTTGGCTTCAATACATTTCCCCCAGTTCACCCAGCTGTAAATGGGTACCTGCTCTCTTTAGGGTCCAGGGAAGGTAAAGCAGCGAGGGAGAGGAGATGGGCGCCGCCCTCAATATGCTGGCCCTAGAGAAGTGAGGTCTCTGACGCCTCGCTCCCCTACGACCTTATAGGTTATGGGACTCCTTTACCTTTACCTTTACCTTACACAGTTAATTCTGTTATTTATTTTTAAAAAATCATCGTACATACATGATCGTATATTATGATTGTATGCTTGAAAGAACACACTCACACACACAGACACACACACAAGAATATATTTGTATGCCAACGTGCTTGTGCGTGCATGTATGCATGCGCGCGTGCGTGCTTGCGCGCGCGCGCGTGTGCATGTGTGTGTGAATGTGCGCGCGCGCGTGCGTGCCTTCTTCATGATCTGCACGATTTCATTTGCATAGATATCGTCATCGATTGTATTGACTCTGCTTCATTCTGTGGTCCCAGCAGGAAATGAGAGTTTCAAACACCATGTGTGTGTGTGTATGTGTATGTGTGTGTGTGTGTGTGTGTGTGTGTGTGTGTGTGAGAGAGAGAGTGAGTGACTGAGTGTGTGTGTGCGCACACGCGCGCGCGCTCGCATGTGCTCGCATTCTTGTGTGCACCGGTAATAACCTTTGCCATCCCATTTGCATAGATCACTTATCGAGATTATTGACTTAGTTTTAGTTTTCTCCATCGAGCAGGAAATAGGGGTGTGGGGAGAGAGAGCGAGAGAGAGAGCGAGAGCGAGAGAGAGAGAGAGAGAGAGAGAGAGAGAGAGAGAGAGAGATGACAGAGGGAGGGAGGCAGAGACAGATTCAAGTCAAGTCAAGTCAAGTCAAGTCAAGTCAAATGTTTATTTCCAGTGGGTGCATTGAATAAGCAATGCATTTGCTTTTTTCCCATCAAGCCATCTATCTAAGAACAAATTTCTTAATGATTAGAAAGAGAGTGCGTGTGCGCGTTCATGCCTGTGTGTGCAAGCATACACGTGTATGTCGCACTCTGACTGCCAATGTTTGCTGCATCTATTGTTAATGAACAATTGGGGTAAATGTTGGAGGGGTGGGGTGGGGGGTGGGGGCAGGGGCGAGGGAGGAGGAGGGGAGGGGCGGGGGATAAAAGTTGATAGCCCACACGAACGTGAGGATGAATGAATGTGGATGACATTGATTTCACGTGGTGTTGCCCCAAGTTGAGGCCAGACATGTCAACAGTGTTTCGTGTTCTATCTGCTTGTGACAACAGACCTTTGGTATAAAATAGTGATGGGCATTGTCACACTTCTGCTGGGAATTGAAGTTTTAGGGAAGAGATATCGCGCGCACGTGTGTGTGTGTGTGATATGTGTGTGTGGGAAATTGTGGCAGTAGTGGTAGTATGAAGGGTGGTGTGAGGGTTAGGGGGTATTTAAAATTTTATAAAAAAAATCTGTTGTATCGAGGATTATGGAATAATGGGTAGGAGTAGTGGGTGGGGTGAGTAGAAGGGTAGTGATGTTAAAGGTAGAACAAGTTTTGTCACGTGTGCAAGAGGCGTTTATACATCAAACCTGGGTTCTTAGTCTCGCGCAAAAGACTTTTGGGAAGTGCAGTTGATATTGATGTTAACTCCAGGGGACACAGAAAAAATAGACAGCATTTCTCATGCTCAAGCTCAAGAATAAACTACAAGAAAGATTGTTTGATTGGGTTTTCAGCATTGAAGCTTTCGGAAATTTGAGTGACCTAAAAATAGGACGTGGGGGAAAGTGGATGGTACTATAGCAAATCAGGTTTTGTAATACAGATTGAGACCAGTTTAACCAATTTGAGTAACTGTGGAAATTCAGAAACCAAATTTAACCTATTCTAGATATTGTGGAAATCATTATTTCCAACTGGAACTTATTGTGATTGATTTTGCCACAAAGGAAAATATACATAGACCATTTCTGTATTTTCTGTCAACCCTTTCAAATGGCATCGCAGTGGTGGCTCGAACCCATGCTGTCAGATTGTGAGATCAGTGCTCTGACCACTAGGCTATCCTGCCCCCCCCCCCCCCTCCCATTCTGTGTGGGGTGGGGGTGGGATGGTGGTGGTGGTAATGACCTCTGCCATGTTATTTGCATATCAATTATCGACATTATTGACTTGGTTTCCGATGATCTCACTCCAGCAGGAAATGAGAGACAGTTATTGTAGTGTGTGTTAGTGTGTATGTGTGCGTGCGCGCGCGCGCGTGCATGTGCACAAGCACACAAAGGTGCATGCAGTCTTGTGTGTGGGTAGTGACCTTTGTCGTTCTATTTACATATCAATTATTGACAGTCCATCTCAGTCCAGCAGGGAAATGAGAGACTTGTTATTGTACTGGTGTGTGTGTGTGTGTGTCTGTGTGCTTGTGTGCTTACGTGTGTGTGTGTGTGTGTGTGTGTGTGTGTGTGTGTGTGCACGCGTGTGCATGCAGGTGAAAGAAGAGTACAGTGGGGGGGGGGGGGCTGATAGCCTGCACCCATGAGGAGGAATGGGAATGACAATGATGTCACGTTGTGATGCCCCAAGTTGAGGCAAGACCTGTCAACAGTGTTTTGTGTTCTAATCCCTTTGTGTCAACTGACGTCTGGTTTTAAAAAAAAAAGCCCATTGTCACTCTACTGCTGGAAATTGAACTGTAGTATAGGAGAAGAAGAATGCCCTGTGTGATAGATTGTGGAGGGTGGGATGGAGGGGGGGGGGGAAGTTGGTGAGAGAGGTGGATGGTGTGTGTGTGTGTGTGTGTGTGTGTGTGTGTGTGTGTGTGTGAGAGAGAGAGAGCACAGGCATGAGTTCATTCTTTGATTTAATGTCTTTTCACTGTTGGTGATATTAGATGTATGGGCTGTATGTATGTTTGTGTGTGTGTGTGTGTGTGTGTGTGTGTGTGTGTGTGTGTTTGTGTGTGTGTTCATTATTTGATTGAATGTCTTTTCACTGTTGGTGATATTAGATGTACGGGCTTTGTGTGTATGTGTGTGTTTGTGTGTGTGTGTGTGTGTGTGTGTGTGTGTGTGTGTGTGTGTGTGTGTGTGTGTGTGTTCATTCTTTGATTGAATGTCTTTTCATTCACTATCAGTGGCATTAGATGTGTGTGTGTGTGTGTGTGTGTGTGTGTGTGTGTGTGTGTGTCTGTGTCTGTGTGTGTGCATGTGTGTGTGCACGCGCCTGTGTGTGTTTGTGCGTCTGTCTGTGTGTCTGTGTGTGGGTATGTGTGTGTGAGGGGGGGGGGTTATAGCTTTCCCGAACCATGAGGAAGAATGGGGATGACATTGATTTCACGGGATGTTGCCCCAAGTTGAGGCCAGACATGTCAACAGTGTTTCGTGTTCTATCTCTCCAATGCAAACACGCCTTGATTAATAGGTATTGTCATTTGTGGGTTAAAACATGCAAGAAGAGAGCCTCTGTGTGTGTGTGTGTGTGTGTGTGTGAGTTGAAAGGGTGGGTGTGTTTGTGTTTCTATTAAGGGTGAGTGAGTGTGAGAGAGGTTTTTATTTTACTTTTATCTACCTTTTTATCTTATTCTTTTATTTACAGGATAATAGAATAAGCACTCATATGCTTTTTTTTCTTAGTCCATTCCCCTTGTGTATGCCGGTTTATATTTTTTTGTCATGAGAGAGAGAGAGAGAGAGAGAGAGAGAGAGAGAGAGAGAGAGAGAGAGAGAGAGAGAGGGGTGTTGGACACAGAAAAAAAGCATTTCTCATGTTCAAGTTCAAGAGGAAACTACAAGAGTGATTGTTTGACTGGGTTTTTAGCATTAAAGCTTTAAAATTTTTTTAGTGACCTAAAAATAGGAAGTTGGGGAAAGTGGAAGGTGCTATAGCAAATCAGGTTTTGTAATACAGATTGAGACCAGTTTAACCAATTTGAGTAACTGTGGACATTAAGAAACCAAATTTAACCTATTTTAGGTATTGTGGAAACCATTAATTTCCAGCTGGTACTTATTGTGACTGGTTTTGCCACAAAGGAAAATATACATAGTCCATTTCTGTATTTTCTCTCACCCATTTCAAGAAATTAACTAGCATCAGAAAGTCAGATTCCTTAAATAAACACGACGAGAATTTTCAGTACTTCTTTTTCGTCGAACGCTCAGACAGCAACTCCTGAGGTCTTGACAAATGCTTTCGTGCGCTGAAGGCCCTCCAGGGGTCCGAAGAGTTTGTGCCTCATGGGCAGGCCAGTGGGCCAGATATTGGCCCTCGGGTTTCGGTGTGCTGGCCAGTACCAAACCTAACACAGTTACGGGCATGTGAATTTTTCATATCTGGAATCACTCGCTTCTGATATTTGACTTCTTTGCTACCTGGAATAATTCAATTTCACTGTCTGAGTTTCTCATTTCGGGAATCGTTCCATTCTGCTGCCTGACTTTTCTGCTGTCTGGAATCTTCCAGAGCCAGACCCAGCAACAAGCGGTAATGATGAATCTGTGGACTTTGATCCAGCCAGTTATGGAGCCAGCAGACTCATTCATCCTTAAAGCAAGTGTGCTCGTCTTTGTGTCTAGTTAGGATCAACCAGATGGGTGCTATAGCCGAGTGGTTAAGACCGTTTGACTTCACTCCTGTGGGGCCATGAAATCTTCAGTTTGAATCTCGGCAGCAGTGTCTGGTAAATTATGGGTGGGGATTTTTGACGATTTCCCAGATCAACACAAAGTGCAGACCTGCCAGTGTCTCATTTTCTTTTCGTGTATATACACATGCAAAAGATCAAATATGCACGTTAAAGATCCCGTAATTCATCTCAGCGTTCGGAGGACCACACAAACTTGAACATACTCAGCATGCATCCTGCACCAAAAAATTACCAGCTTTGAAGTGGTAATGTGTGGGCTGAGGCCAGCAGGCAAACCTCCTGCAGAGTTACAAGCACAGGATGAAGACCAGGCACTACACACCCCACCCAGTCTGGGAATACAGAGAAGAGAAGAGGATCAAACAACTACACTGCTGCTTGTTCAGAATAATGGATCGTTATAGACGTGAACAGGCCAACAAAACGATAAGGCCGAAACTAGTCCAGTTGCGCAGTGAAGTTCAGGATATGTATCGGACGGTCTGAACGCCTTGGTGATTCATGACACGTACAGCGCACTATGAACTGGACAGTAGGGCACAGCTGGTTTCACTTTTCTAGTATCGCCTTTTTGTTGTTGCGAGGATGTGGGTGAGGTATCAACGCTTGCGGAATGTTGACTTTTATCTTAGTACACACCGCGTTCAGTCACGACATGATAAGCCATCTCCGTTATCAGTGAACTTTGTTGATATTTATCGGGTGATTTTTTTTGGTGGTGATTTTTGACATTAGCTATTATCAGAAAGCAGTAGTAGGGTCTGTTTCTGTTTCCTGTGTTCGCTTGGAGAGGTATCTCAGTGTGCAGAAAATGCTATTGTGCTGCGTTGTGTTGTCCCCTGTGGGGATGCCGGGGGCCTGTCAGTATAACTAGCATCCCCCACCTTCTGGAAATTCTGTGCTCGGAATTCTCTCTTTTCTTTCCCTCTCTTTGTTTCTGCCTTGTTCCTTTTCTTTCCGGCACCTCCTTCTTGTATATGTTCTGCCTTCTTGGTCCATTCTTTTGCCTTTTTTACCCCAGAAAGACTTAAATGATAAGCAGTTCTCTTCCACGCTGAAGTCAGATGCAGTAGGTATGCCTTGTTAGGCGGTTAACATTTTTGTTAGGCGCTTCGGATGAGACTATAAACCGAGGCCCCGTGTGCGAACGCATGCAGAACATCTTGCGCACACGTTAAATCCTGTTCCGCTTTTCGAAAGAGTAGGCCATTGTGTGCCGGTGGGAACAGATGACAAAATGTACAAAACCGCATACACACGGGGACTGGATGTAAAAAAAGCACATGAATGCTTATTCCATTATCCTCGATATTAAAAAAAAAAGCGCTTTGATTTGTTGCTTTACAAGATTCAGCGCTATATAAATTCCATACATTATTATTAACAGCAGTGCAGTGTAGTTTCGCTCCTATGTCAGACAACAATAGTGGATGTCTGAGCGTTCGACGACGATGAGGAAGCGTTGTGTTGTATTTTATCGTTTTGTGTCGTATCGAAGTGTGTACTACTTTCTGTCACGGCAAATCTCTCGGTCCGATCCAATCCAATCCTGTTGTTTTATAGTCCCGCCGACCGCAGAGGTCGTATCAGGGCTGTCACCTCGTAAAACTTAAAAAAACCCCTCTCGGATTGCAATCTAGGTTTTTCTTTTGGTATGCGGAGGGCACGTCACCATAAGAGCAGTGCTACCCTCCTTTTTTCAAAACAAAATACACAAGAATTGTCATCAGTCTGATGAGGTTTTTTTTCTTGTGTATAACATTTTGACAGATGCAAACTGGACTAAAAAAATAGGTATGGAAAAATTCAGGGATTTAGTTCATGAACACAAGCAGAAACAAACCCAACAATCTGTAGAAAAAAGATTCTGTATAATAGCAGCGGCAGCAGCTGTCGCTACAGTGGCACACTCAAATTACCAAAAGCAGTAAATAAATCACCAGCCACAGCAGTTTATCATGATGATTAAAACATTGAATTAATACAACAAAAGGTCTTTCAGAGTAGTATATATTTTTTAAAACAGCGCGTTTCACTTTTCTGTTTAATCACTGTTTATATACTTTATGTATACCGCGAGGGGTGGAGGAAGCTGGTTGCAAAATCTTCAGTGGTGCCCCAACAGTCTACTAGACTACAGGATAGGTGAAGGAAAGTACACTGCTAAGTGTGTGTTTCAGCAGCATTGTATTGTGAGAAAAAAAGCTTTACAAACTGTACGAGCATAATATTGATAGGACAAAAAGACACGTACAACAGTTCTGTCAACAATATACCTACACACATTGTGATGGATGACTGCACAGTATTGAACAAAATATTAACAACGTACAACAGTCCTGTCAAATTATACTTTCAACACATTGTATAGGATACTGCACAATATTGACAAAATATTAACAACGTACAACAGTCCTGTCAACAATATACCTACACACATTGTGATGGATGACTGCACAGTATTGAACAAAATATTAACAACGTACAACAGTCCTGTCAACAATATACCTACACACATTGTGATGGATGACTGCACAGTATTGAACAAAATATTAACAATGTACAACAGTCCTGTCGACAATATACCTACACAAATTGTGATGGATGACTGCACAGTATTGAACAAAATATTAACAATGTACAACAGTCCTGTCGACAATATACCTACACAAATTGTGATGGATGACTGCACAGTATTGAACAAAATATTAACAACGTACAACAGTCCCGTCAACAATATACCTGCACACATTGTGATTGATAACTGCACAGTATTGAACAAAATATTGACAAAAAGTCACAGTACATTCTTAGAATACTGGCATCGTCATTTTGTTATGTGTGCTGAGGGGGGGGGGGGGGGTTGGAGGTGAAGGGATGCGTACAAGTGTGTGTTTGCGCGTGTGCGTGCGTTCGTACGTAGGTGCTTATGTGTGTGTGTGTGTGTGTATGCACACACTATGTGTGGGTGCACGCGCGACCGTTACTTCCATAAACCATGTAGAAAAATGCAGGAAGTTGTACCACAAGCAACAACAAAAAAGGACTCCTGTTAACTTTGACTCTTTACTGACTACTGCCTGTATCAAGGCTTGTTTCTTTGCTGTCTGTCTGCCTGTCTGTGTGTGAGCGATGGTTGACCTCAGTCTCTAAGGAATGGCACAGTCTGACAAACTCATTACAGCACGTCTCACAGTCCGTCAGTCTGTCTGTCTGCTTGTCTGTCTGGCCGATCCGCCCAGTCTTGGTCATTGTCTTTGGCACTGCTGTCTTTTCCTGCGGGCAAACAAGGTTAGTTCCAGGCCAGGGTTGCTGTAAGTCGAACAGTCTCCCAGCAGAATAATACTGAAGATTGAGAGGTTACAGAGTCAGTCCAAGCCAATCGCCCAGGACGAATGCTTTGTCAGTTATTGATGTCAGAAAAATGCCAAGACTTACATTATGATTGTTATGCTTTGAGATGGTATGTTGAGGTCGTCCTCAGCCCGTGATAAGCTCTAAGCATAACAGCCTGCACTTGTGAATGGGTGGAATGGAGACGTCTTCTCCGAAAAGCTTCTGCTGCCAAGCTCTTCATGCAGCTTCTTTCTTTCTGCCAAAATTCAAAGTCTATGGGCGCCGTCTAACGCCAGTGACACCAAAAGTTCGTTCCATCCTTCACTGACTTTTCCTGCTACGTACTTGGAACCTTTCAGCTCTGAGCCTCGGCAACAAAGCGACATTAATGAACCAATCCACGGCTTTCCATCCAGCATCTTGTTCAGCCATATCTGATATTCCTGGTCTCATGTATCACCGGGACATCCACCCACTAACCGTCCTGAAGTTCACCAGCAACCGGACTGGTGTGGCCTTATCTTTGTTGGCCGCCTTCACACCTGGAACCTTTCAGCTCTGCGACTGGGCAACAAAGCAACACTAATGAACGAACCCATGGCTTTCCATCCAGCGTCCATTTGAGCCAACAGACACTACCATCATCATTCAACGGTGGCTGGCTTTTCCTATCGAATACCATCTGCCAATGTCAGATCCCGCTCTCTTTTGGGGCATGACAGATGTCGGTGCCAGTCCCAGTGGATCGGACGTACTTGAGCGAGCCAGCACACGGTGGCGACTTGCCAGTCCCTTAGTCGTTGTACTTCTGGGGATATCTACTGCATAATATCTGTGAGGGTTTTTTGACACAGTAGTGGACAGGTGGAAGGGATCAGTTGGACATTTTGCTCCCGAGTGTGTGGATGCCATGATACTGGCAACCACACCACTGCCTATCCATGGCCTTTTTTCTTCTTCTAAATTTCAGTGAGTTCACACACCTGCGTGCAAACACACACACACACAGGCACACATGCACAAACGCACCCACCCATGCACCCCCCCCCCTCCCCCTCTGTCTACCATCTGGAAATAAAAGTTTGACTTTAACACACACACACACTGCACATGCAACAAGTTAAGCAGGGGCAGGGTTTATAGGTAAAATCTCTCTCTCTCTCTCTCTCTCTCTTTCTCTTTCTCTCTCTCTCTCTATTTATCTATCTATCTATCTATCTATCTATTTATCTATCTATCTATCTATCTATCTATCTATCTGTCTATCTATCTATCTATCTATCTATCTATTTGACTATCTCTCTCTCTATATATATATATCTATCTATCTGATATTCCTGGTCTCATGTATCACCAGGACGTCCACCCGCTAACC
>CM054146.1:48911112-48921112 GCA_028751875.1 Rapana venosa | reverse complement strand
GCAATTCTCTCCCACGCCGAAGTAGGATGCAACGAACCTGACTTGTCAGGCGCTTTATGAGCAGCAGTGTAACGCATTTTCGCGCATATGACAGACAACGGTGGTTGCTGTCTGAGTGTTTGGCGGAGAAGAAAGGAGAGAAAGAAACCACTCTTTTTTAATTTTGGTCATGAGAAAAAAAATCCAGTTTTATTTAAAGAAGGAGCAAAAAATTGTGCGGTAAGAAAACCAACACAATGCTTTTGTTGCGAGAGTGTTCACGGCAGAGCTGTTTAACTTGCTTTCGCAAAAACACCCACAACATAAAGGAAAAAAAGGGAAAAGGTGTCCCATAACCTTGTGGTCGGGGGGGGCATCAAGACTTCGTTTTTTAAGGGCCAGTATAGGGGTGGCGCCCATCTCCCTCCGTCGCGCTTTACCCCCTGACCCAAAAGAGGGCGGACCCTTACAGCGGGGTGAAGGGGGGACTGTATGAACCAAGGCGCGAAAACGGTACCCATCCAATGATAACCACGCCAGTCTGCTTAACCTTGGCTGGGGAAAGTGTGCTTGACCCGAGCTTCCCTCCCCAGCAACGTACATTTATTTCCAGAACACCACGCTATCCCCCCCCCCCCCCTTCTCCGACAATAAAAATATAAACAAACTTGATAGAAAACGCAGTGACTATCCCAAAAAAAGCTTTCCCCTTTTAAACCTGCGCACGATCAAATCCAGACTCAGACGATCGCTGCCCGTAATTATCCACACAGTTTCCACACAAAAAAAGATGCAGTTATATTTAAAGAGTTTAAACAAGTATAAACTGGAAAAAAAAGCACACGGGCAATATTTTTTGGGGGAATTTTATAAACAAAAAGAACAAAATAATTATCAGTGCATGCCTGATGTTGCTGACAAGGCCAAAAGAAGGGTTTTGACACTCGCGTTAGAAAATTCAGGGGCATTACCCCCTGGTTACTTCTGTCTCTGTCTGTCTGCTGCTGCCTTTGCTGGGCTTCTGATTGTCTGTTTCTTTCTCTGCTTTCTGCCTCTCTTCCTCCTTTTCCCTTCCTTCTTTTCTCCCCCTCTTTTTTCTTTTTCTCTTTTCTCTTTCCCTCTCTCTCCTTTCCCTCTCTCTCCTCTTCTTTTCTTCTTTCCTTCCTTCCCCCGGCCTTCTCTTTTGTGCTTTGTCTATCTTCTCTCTTGTCTCTTTTGTCTGTCTGTCCTTGTCGTGTTGTCCACCTAACTCTGTCTCTGTTTCTTCTTTTGAGTTTTATTTAAAATGTGTCATTTTAGGGTTTGCTGTTGCTAATTTGTTTTGTTTTTGATTGTTGGTTTCTGTGTGGTTTGTGTGGTGTGTGTGTGTGTGTGGTGGTGTGTGGTGGCGGCGCGCGGCGTGTGTGGTTAGCCCATAGTTCAATTAAAAAAAATGTTTTTTCCCATCCCCGTTACCCCCTCCCCTCAAAAAAAGTCCAGAAGAGTAAAAACGAAAAAAGAAAAAAAGAAAATTAATGTACCAAACCCTTCCATCATATCTTGATGTCTGCCTTTACGTCTGACTGTATTGCTTGTATTGTTTTGTATTGCAAAAAGCTTGTATTTTGGGACAGATTCTCTGCGTAAAATTCGAGCCACGTCCCCACAGACCAGCGCCACGATTTAAAAAAAAAAAAGCCCTGCCCTCATTTCCCTTTATTCCCCTGGTAATCACTTCCATGGGAAATGCAACTGAAGCACACACGCCCCTGCTGGGAAAACCATGATACAGCATCACAAGCGCCCCACATCAAAACCAGGACACTCACCCACCGCGGGGACGCATATTTTAATGTACACAACAATTTTCGCGAACGTGCACGTGCGGGCCGCCGTGCCCAAGGGGCGACAACCCAACACCCACAACCCCCCACACCTTTCCCTGACCCGCCATGGGCGCGCACCCCCTCACCCCCCCCAAAAACAATCCCCTCACACAACATACACCACACCCCCCCCCTCCTCTCCTAAAAACCACAATACAATTTTTACATCAACCACAAAATCTCGAGGCCCAAACAAGAAACAGAAAAAAAAAACAATTTTGCCAAATGTTACCCCTTCCATGAAAAACATGAAACGCCTTTGGAACACTTTTCCCGCAAAGGGAAGGGGGGGGGGATTTAAAAAAAAAGGGGGGGGGGACATTGGGATAGGGTTTTGGGGGATAAACAACAAACCAAAAAATATATAACGTAACAGAAAACCAGGACCGCAAGCAAGGTTAAAAGCTTCTTTCTCATTTAATGCGCGAATATTCAATTCACTTTTTTCCTTTTTTTTTTTTTTCTTTTTAATTTTTAATTTTTTTTTTAAAGAAAAATTTCGCATTAAAAATTTTAAATTTTCACGAACCTGGGCTTTACACTTTTTTAAGATTTATTTTTGTGTTTTTTGTGTTTTTTTGGGGTGTGTTTTTTTTTTGTTTTTGTGTTGTGTTTTTTCTGCTTATTTTTTGGAAAAACAAAAAATAAAAGGGGGACCCTCTTTTTTGTGGGGTGTTGTTGTGTGTGTGTGTTTTTTGTGGTTGTGTTGTTGTGTGTATCATTTTGTTGTTTCTCGTTGTTTTTGTGCACTTAAGATGTCCTTGATGGAAAAAACTGTTTTGTGTAAAGTTCCAACCACTTGCAAACACTTTAACCTTCCCCTTTTCAAATAACTTTTTCCATTAAACATAAGATTTAAAAAACCCCAATCCAAAACCCTTTATTTCAAAATCATCTTTCTTCATCATTGCCCTATTCTACACCTTCACCCTCAAACTCACAACCATTTCCCCCCCATTTCTCTTTTCTCCTTTCTCAAATTTTATTTCTCCCCCGTCCATTGTATTTATTCCCACTCTTTTTTCCCCCTTTTTCCCCCCCGGAAGGCCTTTCAAAACTCCCTTTTTTCCTTATCTTTACATCCCAACCACAATTTACCTTTTTTCAGACATAAGGTTCCAAATGGGGCCAAGTTGTGGTTTTTCTGTATGCCCCTTTCTTTCTTATTTTTGTAGAGACCAAAGTCCCCGAAACCCAGCCCTCCCCACCCCTCCAAATCGCACATCCCAAATGTTTCACACCAAAAAATTATGGGTTGCAAAGGGAGCGTTTATTTGACGGGGAATAAGTGAGATTTTTATCTCCCCGGGGTTTTTAGAAAAGATTTCTGTCATTCATCCCCTTTTCTCTGGACCCTGGGGTAAATTCCCAGGTATAAGTTTCTTTTTTATTTTGGAAACCCCCTGAACAGGAAGCGGTTTTTTAACATAGTTTTTTCCGGTATTCCCTGGTTGTTTTGGAGGTTAAAACCAATTTTTTTTCCACTCTTTCATCCGCATTCCATTGCATCGCAAGCGGGGTTTGTAATGTTCGCCCCGTTTGATGAATTTCCTTCTGAGTCCGGCTCCCTACTCAAGGGGTTTTAAAAAAAGGGGGGGTAGAGTAGAAGCCCCCCCCTTATAACTGTTGTCAAAACCTTTCTCCAATGTTGTTTTTGTATACACTGCACGGGCCTCGCTGTACAGCTGTTTGATACTCTGATCAGGTTTATTGATGCGACAAATTCATGGTTTTCCCAAAAGCTGTCCACACCCTGTCAAATGCCCTTCTTAAAAACGTAAATCCTGGTAAAGTCTTGTTGTGTTGAAGGACCCCTCACATAGTATTTTGAGGTTGAATATTTTTCGTTTTGGGTGCGCCCTGCTCTGAAACCCGTTTTTCCCCCAATAAAGTCCCTTTCTGTGGGTTCAGTCTATTCAATATTTTCTGCAGCATGACCTTGCTTGGGGACATAGAGGGGTGATTGTGCGGTAATTAGGCTGTTTTTAGATTTTTCCCTTTTTTTGGGGGGGGGATTGATGACTGCTCCAGGGTTGGCCATTTTCCTGCTGCCAGATCTTGTTGCGATTCTTAGTGGGCGCTGATCATGGGTTCCCCCCCAGCTTTGGCCCAACTCACTGGGGAATTTTTTCAGCCCCTGCGTTCCCCCTTTTTTAGCGTCTGCGCTGTTTCCCTTTTTCTCGAGGATAGGGTGACTGCTGTGTCTTTGGTTTCGGGACATTAAGGGCTCTGGACCCGCGGGTTCTAGTTAACGGTCGGGGCAATTCGTCCCCTGTTCAGAATTCCGGTGTCAGGGAGCCTTTCCCATTTTTGTCTTGGGTTGTTAAACCTTTTCCTGTTTCGGCGGGCAGGGCTTCACCACGATATGCTTTCTTCTTTTTTTTTTTCTTGATGCTCTCTTCAAATTTTTGGCCTGTTCACCACCATTTCCTTGCCCCCCCATGGACTTCCTGCTTTGTTGACTGCCTATATTTTTTTGCTCTTTTTTGTTTCATTTTTCTTTTTCTTCAATCCTACCTTGTCGCATAGTGTAGGATGTAGGTGTGCCCCCTGGTTTTTGTCTGGTGGGGCCCCTTGCCAAGAAGCTCGTTTGCTGTTTTTATCAGCGCTGTATTTAAACTATTTGTCGTGTATCTATGTCTAGTCATCACAGGGGGTGCTGCAAACTTTCCCCCCACCTTGTTGAAAAATTTTAAAACCTCTGGGGCCTTCAGCTTCTCAGGTCAAATTTGATCCTATTCGTTCCGCTTTTGGGGGTTTTCTTTAGACGTATCGGAAAGTCATCCCACAAGGTCAGATCACTCCAGTCCGCCCTGGAAAACTTCGTGTCGGCGAGTTAACGAGACTGAAAAACCCTCTTTTCACCATGATGTAAACTATTTGGTTGTGGGTTTCCTTTGGGCTATCCAAGTCCATTTTCGGATTTCTTGTTGGGCCAAGTGTTTTCACTACGGGGGTGTTGTTACTGGCAACTCCAACTCAAGCCTCTTTCATTTGATTTGGTTTTACAAAAGTGGCCCACAAACCCCTCCCGCTTTTCCCTGCATTTCTCCTACCTTGGGGTTTCCCCGGCGCCTTGCCAACAGATGCTTTTTTGGGGTTGACAAACCCCACGGCAAAAATCTTCTACGGTCATCGTGCATCGATTAGGGGGGGTAGCCCCTACTATGTTATGTTAAAAAGGGGTTTCCCAGGCGGATGGAAAAGCGCCGGACCAGGCTGACCAGCCGGTGCCGGTGTCGTGAAAAGAGAAACCCCACGCCAGTTTATGTTTATCCGTTTTTCCCCCTTTAAAAAATTTTTGGGTCTTTTTCCGGGTCGTTTTTTCTCCCAGTTTTTCCACCACCGCAGGCCCAAGGGTGCCCTGATCTGGGACATTCCCTGTGTCATTTTCCACTTTGCCTGCAGCCTTGTGTCCGACATTCCATGTGCCAATGATGGGGTTTTTCTGGCACAAATTTTTTTCGTTTTACTCATAGCATACTTCGACATCGTCCGGTGAGCAACAAAGGCGCGGCCCTTGGGAAACCCGGCGACGACCGATCCGGAAGGGGGATTTTGGGGGCTTTTTCATTTGGTTCTTGGGGAAACAAACCGGGCGGGGCCCTTTCCCCTCCCGGGGGGATTTTTTTTGGTTTTGGGTTTACTCCCCACTGTGGCATGGGGACTTGGGGAATGGTTACCATACAGAGGGGGGTCTCTGAAAACCGACCAGATGTAACAATATGCCATGAAAAAGAAAGTATTCTTGGTTGTTTTTTGTAGTTGTTGCTTTTGTTGTTGTTGTTGTTTTTTGCTCTTGTTCGGTGCTGTTGTTGGTGTTGGTGTTGTCGTCGTTGTTATTGTCGTTGTTTTGTTGCTGTTGAGAAATTGGAAACAAATATCGATCTTGTTATTTACTGATTTGCGGTTTCGCTGTTCCTTGCTATTCTGGTTTCTTTCTTTGTTTTATGATAGACACACTCCTGAATAGGCAGTGATTTACTACTGCTTTCAGTGTTTTTGTGAAGGAACAGGACAGAAAAATCGGAGATGATTATCTTTTCGCCTTTTCTTTCTTTTTGTTCTTTCCTTTCTTCCTTCTTTCTTTTTTTCTTCCTTTCTTTCTTCCTTTTTTTCTTGTCTTTCTTTCTTGTCTTGTCTTTCTTTCTATCTTTTTTGTTCTTTCTTTCTTTCATTTTCTCTATTTCTGTATTCCTTCCTTTTCGTTTCTGTCTTCCTTTTCATTTATTGTTCTTTCTTCATTTCTATCTTCCTTCATTTTTATTTCTTGTTCTTTCTTTGCACTTTGTTTCTTGCTTGCTCTCTTTCCTTCTTGCTTTATTTCATGCCAGCAGGACCCCCTGAACAGGCAATGTTTTACTGCATTCTTCGTAGGGAGAGAGAGAGAGAGAGAGAGAGAGAGAGAGAGAGAGAGAGAGAGAGAGGAGTGGCTTGTTTATATGCATATGTTTGTATGTGTGGTTGAGTAGGTGAATGTGTAGGCGATTAGAGAGACAGAGAGACAGAGAGACAGAGAGACAGAGAGAGAACAGGGTATTTCTTTGCATTACACCATGCGCAGACTAAAAACAAAGCAACTTTGTCCTCTGGATAGACAGACCTACAATACAGTGCAGCACAAACACAGCACAACCCAACGCAACACGACATTGTAACGCAACGCTACACTATGTTACGCAACACAGTGCAAGGGCTAGGCAATGCATCTCACAAAGGTACTAATTTTCAATATTCATCATAACGTTTGTGATCTCTGGGTATCTTTTTCTTCTGTTCTCTCTTCGATCGTTCCAACTCTGCCTCTTGCGAATGCTTAGATAAAAAGATGGGGAAAAGAAGCATTCGAACAAGTGCATAGTGGCGGGGGTGGGGGCGGGGGGTAGCTTTGTGTTTGGAGAGGTGCGCTTGTGATCTGAAGGCTCGGCATCGAGTCACCATGGACGCGCCCGTTTTAGGGGATTTTACCCTGGAGTTAACATCAATACTGACTCCACCTCCCCCGAAAAGTCCTTCGTATGAGACTATAAACCGAGGCCCCTTGTGCTAACGCACGCAGAACATCTTGCGCACACGTTAAAATACCGTTCTTCCTTTTCTGAAGAGCACGGCATTTCGAGCCGGTAGGAAAGGATGGCATATGTATACGTACAGATGTCGTGTTTAGACACCATTCGTGAAGTCGGAATGCCGCTACCTTAATGGTGGATTGTAAAAAAACAAACCGGTGGTAAACGCAAAATCTCACCATTGGTGAACCTCGGAGCTCTAGCCGAGGAACGAAAAAGAAATTAAACAAACACAAACGCATGCATTACATTATTATTATTTTTTTTAGAGACGATTGTGTTCCTTAAATATATAGTTCCAAACAATTTGTAACCTGGGTCTTTTTGGCACAGTTTCGTATTCCCAAAAAATACTGTAGAGTTAAGAAAACAAAAATCTATCTATTTCGTGAGCTTTACAAGAACATCTCTTTTTGAAATGAGTTTGGACAACTTAGAAAAAATTATAATTTTGAGAGTTACGCGTTGAAGAACCTTTCTTTTGGTCGTGTGCTAGCTTTGCTTTGTCAGCCATGTCTGATTTTCGTAGTGTGTGTGTCTGCGTGCGCAGACGGGACATGTCTGTAGGGACGATAACTGGAATTGGAGTGTCAGTGTTTATCTGCTCTTCTCGTAAATAAGGTGTCTGGTCGTCCGTTTCTGTCTTGACTGTCCATTTCATATGTCGGTCTTGTCTTGTCTGTCTCTGGTTATGCTTTTGTTTAATTATTATTGTTGTTGTTGGTGGTGGTGGTGGTAGTGTGTGTGTGTATGTGTGTGTTCTTTTATTCTTTTCTTTCTTCCATTTTCTTTTTTCTTTTATTCATGAATAATGGAATCAGCACTTATGCGATTTTTTTTACACCCAGTTCCTGTGTGTATGCAGTTTATGCTGTGGGGGTGGGGTGGGTGGGGAAGGTGGTGGTTCCTCTGTTTGAGCTCCGTGGTTCACCAACGGTGAGGATTTTTTTTTTTTGGGGGGGGGGGGGGGGTGTGCATGTGTCAACGTTTTTGCCCACGACTAAGGTAGCTTGTATTTCGACTTCGAGGATTGCATATGGTTTAGTTATTTCCTCTTTCTGTCTGTATTTGTATTATATAAATGTCTGTCTTTGTTATATGTTTATATGTCTTTCTTTTTGTTCCTGTCTGTCTTTTGGACAGCCCAGATGTTAAAAGAAAATATGGGAATATGTAGAGATCTGCTACTGTTGGAAATATTGGTTCCCTCCTCTTTCCCTCTCCTCTCCCCGGGCTCCCTGTGTCTGTTTCTGTCTCTCTGTGTCTATTTCTTCTCTCTCTCTCTCTCTATTTGCTATTACCATATATACTTTATATATACCTATCTTTCTCTCTCCCTCTCTCTCTCTCTCTCTCTCTCGGTTGAAGCTCGGGGTGATCTCCCTTGGATATAGGCAGGGCGAAATTTTGCTGTGTAAATTTTGTGTTTAAATTGCCAAATAAACCAGCACCATGCCAGTTGTCGGGTTACCAACAACGCTGGAAGTGACGCTAGGTGCCCTGCTGCAACAACACTGCATCACCTCATGGAAGGTCTGTGGAGAAGGCGAACAAACGACTGTTGTGCTTCGACTGAAGGCTGGCTCAAGTGATGGGAACATGGCGGGTCAACAAACACCTGTGTACTTCCGCAGAAAGCCTCCCAGTCAGACCAACAGGGACCGACGAGGACAGAGGAGAGGAGACAGGCAGAGGAGAGGAGGCGGGCAGAGGAGAGGGAGGCGGGCAGAGGAGAGGAGACAGACAGAGGAAAGGCAAGAAGACAAGGCAAGTGCATTGTTCCCATTCGAAACTTCGCCAAGTTTGTTTATGCCAACACCCCCCATCACCCAGTCTGTCTCACACACCAACACCCCAGCCTCTCCAAACCACATGCCTTCGCAATCGCTGCTTCCCACACATGATTATCGCCGTGCGTCAGGTGCTGTCAGAGTGTTGGAAGCTGACACAGTGGCTGAACAACAAGGTGGAATTGACATGGTTGAGGTGCCTGTACCTGACATTATGATGGAGGGGGAGGACTGTGACGAATATCTAGATCAGATTCGGGATGCAGGCTACAGTGGAGATACTATAAAGAACTATGTGGGTGGGCTGAGAAACAGATCCCTGCAGAGAAATCTCAGGGACGTTTCTAGAAACAAGGACTTTCTTAATGTGTATACCTCTGATGAAATACCCGATACTATCATTTGTGAAAGTGAAGATATGATTTTTCAGTTTATCTGGACAGATGACACTCACAACCCTGCTGATTACTTTTGGTTTGCAAAAAAGAACACCAGGCAACTGACTCAGGAGGAAAAAGACATTTATTCCAAGCTGCAGCTGTGGACACCTGCCGATCGTGACAGAATCAAAGACAGAATTAGTGCTGGACTGGATGTTTTACATGTTATGATGGATGCTATCAGATTTTTTCTGGGTTAGAAGTGACTGTGGTTGCCTGTATATGTGCGTGTGTGAGTGTGTGTGTGTGTGTGGTGTGTGTGTGCATGCGCACCCTCTTGTGCGTGCATGCGCGCGTGTGTGTATGTGTGTGTTGTGTATGTTCGTGCGTGTGTGTGTGCGTGCGTGTGTTTGTGCGTGCGTGTGTGCGTGTTCGTGCGTGTGTGTGTTCGTGCGTGTGTGTGTGCGTGTGTGCATGCATATGTGTGTGCATATGGTGTGTGTGTGTGTGTGTGTGAGAGAGAGAGAGAGAGAGAGGAGAGAGAGAGAGAGAGAGAGAGAGAGAGAGAGAGAGAGAGCAAAACAGGAGGTTAGGCATATTGTGAGTTAGGTTTTTCACGTGTTGGAAAGAGCATGAGTTACCGGATCAGACGGAATGTAGGGACAGGAAGCCCTGTCACAGACTCGGTGTTTAAATGATGTTTGTGGTTGTTGTTACCCTCCCTTTCCCCATTAGCAATGGGCGAAAGTGTTAGGCACCAATTCATCTGAATCGTAATGTAAAACACTTCACCATGTTGTGGAATCCATGCCATGTCGACCATTTGGGCTGTAAAATGATACATCTGTATTTCTGAAAATACGTGTTTTGTGCCCAGTCCCCTTCCCACTGTCCCCTTGTAAATGGGCTTTAACAGC
>CM054146.1:48873612-48906112 GCA_028751875.1 Rapana venosa | reverse complement strand
ACTCTTACGAAAAGCGGAACAGGATTTAAGCAACGACAGTAGAATTGGTTTTACACCCCGTTTCAATCTGTATGTATCTGCACAGTTTTTATCTGAGATTTAAAAGTTGACGAGGTGACAGCGCTGATATGGCCTCTGTGGTCGGCGGGGCTATAAACAACAGGATTGGATTGGGTTTTTGTTTTGTTTCGGTCTTTCTGCTTTTGCCTCCTCGTCTTCCATCATCATTCCCATGCTCTCTCCGGTCATCCAACCCTCACAATTTATAATTCACTCCCTTCCTCTGTCTCTTCCTATTTCTCATCCTATCTCTTTTTATTTCTCTTTTGTTTATATGTTTCCTTCTTTCTTCCTCCTCACCCCCCCCCCCCCTCCAACTTCTCTCTACCCCATTGCCTCTGTCTTTTTTGGGTGTCTACCTCATTCTGTTCTTTCTTCCATCTTCATGTTTTCTTCCCTAGCTCCTTCTCCCCCCCCCCCCCCCCCTCCCCTCTCTCTACCCCGCTCTCCTCCCCTCCTCCTCCCCTCCCTCCATTTTCTTGTGTTTTCTTCCTTCCCCCTTTCTCCTTTTCTCTTTCCTGGTTCTACTGCTATAATTCTTATTTCCATCTTTCCCTTCCCTCATCTCCCTGTCTCTGTCTCTCTGTCTTCCCCTGGAGTTAACGTCAGTGCAGACTCCATTCTCCCTAAAAGTCCTTCGGAGGAGACCATAAACCGAGGCCCCGTGTGCGAACGCACGCACAACATCTTGCGCACACGTTAAGTCCTGTTCCGCTTTTCGTAAAGTAGGCGATTGTGTGCCGGTGGGAACGGATGACAAAATTGACAAAACCGCATACACACGGGAACTGGATGTAAGAAATGACACAGGTGCTTATTCCATTATCCTTGATCCGTCACCGTCGCCGATCCCTCAGATTCCGAATCCTTTGGGGCGCCTTCGAAGTTTTGTAAACCACCTTTCTCCAATCCTCTCGTCTCTCAGCCACCCTCCGGGTGTCTCTCAGCTCTCGAATGTTGTCCTCCCATCTCTTCCTTTGTCTGCCTCTTCTTCTTCCTCTCCTCACTGTGCCTTGTAGGATTGTTTTAGCAAGACCAGAGGAGCGTGTGACATGACCAAACCACTTCAGTTTTCGCTGTCTGACGAGTATTTGAAGGTCAGTATAGGGCCGAGTTCATTGCGGATGCGTCTCTTGACTTCTTCATTCGTGATGTGGTCTTTGTACGAGATGCCTAAGAGTCTTCGGAAGCACTTCATTTCTACAGCTCTTATTCTTCTAAGTCCGCTGTTAGGGTCCATGATTCACATGCATATAAGAAGATTGACATGACCAGAGAGCGCATCAGTCTGATTTTCTCCTTGATACAAAAGAATAAAATAAATAAATAAATATCTCTGTCTCTGTGTCTCTGTCTGTGTCTGTCTGTCTCTCTGGTCAAACTATCAATTACCAAAAACAAAGCTTTAAAAACATTATCTGAATTTACTAACTGTAATACAGAGATATATGCTTTTGCCTGAGTCATGTCTTCACACACACACACACACACACACACACACACACACACACACACACACACACACACACACACACACACACACACACACAAAGCACAAGCACTCTCTCTCTCTCTGTTATCAAAGCATGCTGCAAAATAATGGAAAATCATTGTTAAAATCGTTGTTGCAAAATTATAACTGTGTATAAGTGCTAAAGCGGTTGCTATGTTTATTTTTGTTTCAAGACGGAGAGAACAATACACATTAACACTTACAGCATATAAACAACTACAATAAAAAAAACAACCCACCAAAACACTATGTCACAGGATCATTTCCTTTTCTTTCTCGTCCCGTGATAAACTAATTTTACTTTCTCGCCTCGTGAAAGGCTTTTGTACTTTGCACATCCAACAACAACGACCCCCTCCCTCCCTCTAAAAAACCCCACTCCCCAAACAAAACAAAACAACCCAAATCAATATTAACCTCCTCTCAAACAAACAAAAACCCACCCAGAAAAATCTATATTGAGAAGAATGCAATGCAAGGATGTAGTTATGCAATGGACTGCAGTGCAGTGCTATGCTATGCTGTAAGATACTGCATTATCCCATACTTATCAATGCAGTGCTCTCTTTTACATTACTGCATAGGACAGTTTCAAAATGCAATGCAATGATGGGCAAGAAGGTAAAATGCAAACGTAGTGCAGCGCAGTGCTGTGACAGGCTACGTTACGCTGTGTTATGCTATGCTGGGAAATACAGTGCTACGCTATGAGTGAATATGCAATGCTACGTGTTGGAGTATTGTACAGGACAACATTATGCAACGCAATACTGGGCAATGTGGTAAAAATGCAGTGTACTAGTGCAGTGTTGGGCCATACTACCCCATGCTGTACTACGCTATGCTGTGCTATGATACGCTATGCTACAATATGCCACACTATGCTATGTTACGCAATGCTACAATATGCCACACTATGCTATGTTAAGCTGTGCCATACTACACTATAATATCATATACTATGTTATACTATGTTCTGCTGTGCTAAACTACACTATGCTATTATGTGCTATTCTATTCCACGGCATCGTCTTTCGTGTCTCCTCCACGACCGCCAAGGTCACGGGACTGATGAGAGAGAGATGCTATGCTATGCCCTGCCTAGTTATGCTGTGCAATAATTTGCAATACTGTACAGGACAGTGTAATACAATGCAATGCTGGAAAATACTGTAAAATGCCATATACTGCAGTGTAGTGCTATGCTAGGCTACGCTTGGCCATGCTCTGCAATGCATGCTGTGTTTCGCAGTACTGTGAAGAACAACAAACTATTCAGTGCAATACTGGGCAATACAGTAAATCGCATTGTCAGGCAGTACTGGGCTATGCTAGGCTACGATGTGCTGTGTAGCGCTATGCTGCACTAAACCGAGCTCTACCATGCAGTGCAGCGTTTTGTAATACTGTACATAACAATGTGATAAATTGCAATACTGGGCTAAACAAAACAAAACAAAAATTATCATCTTAGTCTTGTGGCCATTTTCATCAGTTGTCGTCTCCATCTTGGAGGTCTTAAGCATTTCCTGGTCAGTGGGTTTTAAGGGTATTTTGTACATATTGTTGGGGTACAGTTTGTTAAAACTTTGCCTAAGCCTTACAGAGATCTGTATAGTGAGGATTCATTTGTTCCTACCATCCCAGTCTTGAAATTGTCCAGGGAAAGAGGTGATGCAAGTGTAAGAGAGAGTAATGGAGGATGCTAGTATCAGGGATCATACTCCTGGTTTTCGTTGTCAGAAGGACCAAGATTCATGATTTTGAAGTTTTCTTTTCTCCGTATCTTTCACCCTGCTTTTTGTTTTTTCTTCACCATCCCCCTTCTTCTGTTTGTTTTTCTCCCCCCCCCTCCGCCCCTTCTCCATTTTGTTATGTGTTTTCAGAATGTTTTTCTGTTCTTACTTTGGTTTAACGAACCCCTATGCTTTTTGGGGTGAGGTTTCTTCCTTGTCTCGTTGGTTTTTTTTTCTTGCTTTTTGTCTTTTTCTGTTTTCCGCCCTCAGTCGTTTCTTTTGGGTTTTTAAATTTTTTTCCTTCTCTGTTTTTCTTCCTTTCTCTTTTCTTTTGTTACTCCAATCTTTCGTTTGTTTCTATTTTGTCGTGGTGTTTTTGTTATTTGTCCTTAGTGCCTTTTTGTTCCGTGACGTCGTGGAAGATTTCCCCCAGGTCAACTTGGAATTCAATTACTTTGAAAAACCCTTTGTCCTCAAAATGGCACAGCTGTCCTCTGTGTGTGTGTGTGGTGTGTGTTGTGTGTGTGTGTGTGTGTGTGTGTGTGTGTGTGTGTGTGTGTGTGTATGTGTGTGTGTGAGTTCTTCAGTTTAACATCCTTCCACTAATTAGCGATATCAGACGGGAAAGTAGGAGTGATTGGGTGAGTGAGTGAGTGAGTGAGTGTGTGTGTGTGTGTGTGTGTGTGTGTGTGTGTGTGTGTGTGTGTGTGTGTGTGTGTGTGTGTGTGTGTGTGTGTGTGTGTGTGTGTGTGTGTACACATTTGCTATTCCAGTCAAAACTGAACTCTGTCCCAGCTGATTTTTCTTCTTCTCTAGAACAACAAACCCTTATAGCAGCTGCGGGTAATTTTGTTTGCTTTGCATTCTGCCTGCCGCTGAATCAGGTTACGCACAAGGTTTCGGTTTATTCCCTCGTCCGAAAGACTGGCAACCAGCCCGCCACATGAGACTAGGTAGAAGGGGGAAAGAGGAACAACAACGTGTAGTGTGGTAAATCCATCCCCCGGAATATCCTGGGACTCTCTGTGGGTTGTTGCTTTGTGGGTTGGTGTGTTTGTTGTAGTTGTGACAAGTTTCCTATTATTTAGGTTGGGACGTGTTCTGAAATATTTTGCGTTGATGAAGAATACGTTCAAAAATGTAATATGTCTGCTGTAGGAGATGACTTTCATTTTATCAGGGAATGTTCTCATTTCAGGAAGTTACAAAAAACACTTTATTCCTCGATTTTTAAAAAATATTCATGAAATCTCTGAGGTTACCGTTTTTCTGTGTAAGCTGATAACATGGAAAATAGAGGAACAAGAAGCAGGCTTTCAATGCCAGCTCCCACTCAGACCTACTCAAATTGTAATAAGGGAAGTTTTCCTGTGGGGATGCAGGGGACCTGTCTGGACATTCTGTGCTATGTTAGGAATTCCCTCTTTTCTGTCCTTCTCTTTTTTCTTAAAAAAAATCTTTTTGATTGGCACACATATACAGTTCAAAACAAACAAATTAACTTTTCAGCCAGACAACATTACATCATTTCCATTTTACAGGCGTACAAGGCTACTAGCTACACAAAGTACAGAAAGAATCAATAATCATTTTCGTTGTCAAGACAAGATTTATAGATTACATACATAATTTTACTAATATTTTGAAATGGTACTCAACTTTCTACTAAGTTTACGTACTGGAACCATTTTTCCCGAAAATTAGTAAACTGCATTTGTTTGCTATGCTCCAGCTTTTTCATTTCATATTTATATTTTAGTTCATTCAGAAAGTTACCAACATTAGGTTTTGTTTTGCCAATCCGACATTTATAAACACAGAACTTTGCTAACAGTATTATTAAGTCGAACACTTCATCAGTTGTTGTAATTGCATCAGTGCCAAAAAGCACTATTGTGGAAATAGTGCTTTTTGGCACTGATGCAATTACAACAACTGATGAAGTGTTCGACTTAATAATACTGTTAGCAAAGTTCTGTGTTTATAAATGTCGGATTGGCAAAACAAAACCTAATGTTGGTAACTTTCTGAATGAACTAAAATATAAATATGAAATGAAAAAGCTGGAGCATAGCAAACAAATGCAGTTTACTAATTTTCGGGAAAACACAACTGTTGTCATTGCGAGAGACTGGACCTTAATGTGGAATTAAGGTCCAGTCTCTCGCAATGACAACAGTTGTGTTTTATAGTCACTTCAAGTTCTTTCCAGAAATTCTGTACATACTGACACTCCCATAAATAATGGTTTATCGTGTCCTTTTCCTTGCCACAAAAATTGCAGTTGTCATTATCTGTAACTTTCATTTTCTTTTAATATTTTGTTCGTGACTAATATTCTATAACAAATGTTTATTTGAAGCCATTTCAATTTAATTTCTTTAATTTTATTTGTCAGTTTTAATACTCAGTGCCAGTCTATTGGAATGTCAAGCTGTCTTTCCCAATTGACGAAAGTAATCATTTCATCATAATAAATACGGGATCCTTTACCAGCTTTTGATATAATCTCTAGAGCATTGGTCCTTTCCATACTTATCTTTTTTTCCTGCCTTGTTCTTTTTCCTCCTGTCATCTCCTTTTTGTCTACTATCTGCCTTCTTGGTCTATTCTCTTGCCTTCCCCCCACAAAAATGCTAAAAAAACCAACAACAATTCTCTCCCACACAGAAGTCGGATGCACTGGGCCTGACCTGTCAGGCGCTTAACGGCAGTGGAACGCATTTTCGCTCATGTGACAGACAACAAAAGTTGCTTTAATTAACGTTCGACGACGACGACGATGAAGTAATAAGGGAAGTCAACATTTTGCCCCACAAAGATTGTTTTTTGCATTGCTTTAAGACACAGTTTAATCTAATTTAGCTAATAAAGCTATTTCAATGCGGTTGATTTCTTTTTCACGTGGAAATGTCTAGTATTCTTGGATGGATTGCTTGTGGGTTGGTCAAGTCAAGTCAAAGTCAAAGTCAAAAACATTTCAGTCATCTTATGAAGGGCAGTTACAATATTGACAGGCACATTGATGCGAAACGTATGTTACCCAGTTAGAATTGTTTGTAATGCTCTATACCAAAGTAGGGCGAAAGAAACTGAATCTTGAATCGAGCATGTCTCTCTCTCTCTCTCTCTCTCTCTCTCTCCTCTCTCTCTCTCCTCTCTCTCTCTCTCTCTCTCTCTCTCTCTCTCTCCTCCTCTCTCCTCTCTCTCTCTCCTCTCTCTCTCTCTCCTCTCTCTCTCTCTCTCTCTCTCTCTCTCTCTCTCTCTCTCCCTCTCTCTCTCTCTCTCTCTCCTCTCTCTCTCTCTCTCTCTCTCACCCCCTTCCCCGTTCCTCGGCTAGAGCTCCGAGGTTTACCAATGGTGAGATTTTACGTATGCGACCGTTTACTGTCCATAAAGGCAGCGACCGTTTACCTACCATCAAGATAGTGTTCCTGTACATTTGAATTTTGTTAACATTGTTAATTGTTACTGGTTGTATGTGTAAGAATAGGTTGAATGCAAGCGATTTGGTTTGTTTTTACAAGATATAGCGCTATATACATTCCATATATTTATTTATTATTGTTGTTGTTGTTGTTGTTGTTCTTCTTCTTCTTCTTCTTCTTCTTCTTCTTCTTCTTCTTCCTTCTTCTTCTTCTTCTTCTTCTTCTTCTTATTCAGACTTTAGGGATGATGTCTAAACACGACACCAGTCTGCATGCATTTTTAGAATTGAATCATCCGTTTCTTCTGGAACGCAATGGCCTATTCTTTGGATAGGCGGAACGGGTTTTTCATTATGTCCGCAAGATGTTCTGCGTGCGTTGGTACATGGGACCTTGGTTTATAGTCTCATCTGAAGGACGGAGTAGAGTCGGTATTGATGTTGTTAACTCCATGGGGAAAATGCCCTTGAACGGGTGTGTCGGTGGTGGTTCGAATCCGCGTCGTCAGATTGCGAGTTCAGCATTCTAACCACTAGGCTCTCTGTCTGTCTGTCTGTCTGTCTGTCTGTCTGTGTCTGTCTGTCTGTCTTTCTCTGTGTCTCTGTATCTCTCTCTCTCTGTCTATCTCTGTCTCTCAGTCTCTGTCTCTGTCTGTCTATCTCTCTCTATCCCTCTCTCTGTCTCTCTCTGTCTCTGTCTAGCTCTCTCTCTCTCCTTCTCTCTCTGTGTCTCTCTGTGTCTCTCTCACTCTCTGTGGCTGTGTTATCTGAAGATTGCAAAACACTGTAGCAGAAAAATGGGCTGTCAAACGTCAGCTCCTGGTTTCAGGGTGATGGAGAGTTATTAACTGGTGTGTGTGTGTATGTGTGTGCGTGCGTGTGTGTGCGCGCACACGCGCGTGCGAACATGTGTGTGTCTGAGTACGCGTGCGAGTATGTGTGTGTGTGTGTGTGTGTGTGCGCGCGCGCGCGTGCGCATGTGTGTGTGTGTATGTGTATGTATGTGTGTGTGTGTGTGTGTGTGTGTGTGTGTGTGTGTGTGTGTGTGTGTGTGTGTGTGTGGCTTCTGAAGTCACTCCAGGGAGTGGGACATATTTTCAGTTGTGTTTGGGATTTTTTCTGGGAATGCGACATTCCTTTCTCTCTCTGTGGGATTTACTTTTAGAGTATTTTCTCTATCAGAAATTGTTGGTATCGGTACGTTTCTTTGTCTGAAATTCGAGCTGGTCTCCTTAGGGAAAGTGCGTTGCCACAAGAGCAGTGCCACCCATTATAGTAATTATTGTTAATATTTAAAAAGCTTTTATTCCTACGTGTGTGTTTGTTCCCATATCAGAGGTTTGTTGTTGGTTTTTTTTTTTTTAAGAAAGAGTTTTACCAGGGACGTCTCTCTTGTTCCTGTAGGTTCTTTTACATGCGCTGAATACACGATTCACACTTGGACCTCACTCGGTTCAGCGTATCGTTCGAAAGACTAGCACTCAGACCATCACTCAAGATCTAGAAGATGGAAGGGTGAGCAGTTAGCGCACAAGCGGGGATCGAACCCGCGTTTCTCGCTTTCAAAGCGGGATGCATTACCTCTAGATAACCGATCCAACGTGAATTGTCTGAGGTAGTTCTTGAGGGATTGTGAAGGGGGGCATGTGATCAACTGGTTGGAAAGGGGGATGGAAAGGTTCGGGTGTTGTCATCAGCCTTGTTCATCAGAATCAATGTGTGCCGGTGGGAACGGATGACAAAATTGACAAAACTGCATACACACGGGGACTGGATGAAAAAAGCGCAAGAGTGCTTATTCCGTTATCCTCGAAATAAAAGAAAAAAGAAAGAAAAAAAGATTCAGCGATGTTTTCCTGTTTCTGACTTCCCTTACCTTCACGAGTGTTTATCGATTTAGGGCTATCTTGTTTTTCCTCTATTTCCACCATCTGTCTGTCTCTTTCTGTCTGTCTGTTCCCTCTGTTTCTCTTCTGCGTTTAATTCCGTGCTATCCGATCATGCCAATTTTTGCGTTTTATTTGTTGTCTGTGTCTTTTGTCTTTCAGTCCCTGCCTCTGTGTTTTAATATGTCTTGCTCACTGTGTGTGTGTGTGTGTTGTGTGTGTGTGTGTGTGTGTGTGTGGTGTGTGTGTGTGTGTGTGTGTGTGTGTGTGTGTGTTTGCCTCAGTCTCTGTCTCTCCTGCTCTCATATGATGTCATAAGGTGGGTTTTTTTCTCCCCCACCCACTGTGGATTTGTATTGCATTTATTTGTCACAGCTGTACTTTGTCATGAATGTATTCTTATCACTAATCCTTGATTTGGTCAGCAAAGTCTCTTCATGTGTGAGTCAGTAGCCTTTTATGAATAAATCTTTTCAGAGTCCAGAGTTCTCTCTGTGTCTGTCTGTCTGTCTCTCTCTCTCCCTCTGTGTCTCAGTATCTGTTTCTGTCTGTCCGTCTGTGTTTGTCTCTGTATCTGTCTCTGTTTCTCTGTGTATCTCTCTGTCTCTTTCTCTGTCCCCCTCAATCTTTCTTTCTCTCTGTGCTTCTTTGTCTTTGTACTTGCTTCTCTTTCTCTCTTTCCCTCTGTCTCTCTGTGTGTCTGTTCTCTGTCTGTCTGTCTGTCTGTCTGTCTATCTCTCTCTCTCTCTCTCTCTCTCTCCTCTCTCATCTCTCTCCTCTCTCTCTCTCTCCTCCTCCTCCTTCCCGGCAGACAGGGGAGATGTGGTGGAATGGCTGGTCAATATCAGCGGTGCTAGGAGCTAGCTCATTTATTGTCCATGTCAGCATGATGCAATTGGTCCTCAGGTTCCCCTCTTCCCCCGCTCTCTCTCTTCTTTCTACCGCCCATCCCCGCTCCCTATTTTTTCTTGCTATCCCTTTCCGTTATCTTTCTTGCTGACTCTTTTCTAGATATATCTTTCTTTCTGTTTTGGGATACTTTTCTGTTTTTTGTTCCTTTGCTTATTTCTGTCTGTTTTTGTTTTTGTCGTCTCTCTCCTCTCTCTCTCTCTCTCTCTCTCTCTCTCTCTCTCTCTCTCTCTCTCTCTCTCTCTCTCTCTCTCTCTCTCTCTCTCTCTCTCTCTCTCTCTCTCTCTCTCCTCTCTCTCTCTCTCTCTCTCTCTCTCTCTCTCTCTCCTCTCCCCTCCCTCCCTCCTCCCCCCTCTCTCTTCCCTGTGTGTGTACTTGTATGTGTGTGTCTCTCACTATTTCTATACATGATCATATACATGGTTAAAGTATCCGAATCCGAATGTCTATCTCCTGTCTGTCTGCCTGTCTGTCTCTGTGTGTCTGTCTGTCTCGGTCTGTCTGTCTCTGTCTGTCTCTGTCTGTCTGTCTGTCTGTCTGTCTGTCTGTCCTCTCTCTCTCCTCTCTCTCTCTCTCTCTCTCTCTCTCTCTCTCTCTCTCTCTCTCTCTCTCTCTCTCTCTCTCTCTCTCTCTGAGCGTGTCATAGCCGACACATCAGAGGATTATTCTCTTTCAAAGGAGAGAGGTGGTCGTTAAGCTAAGAGCTTGTCACAGCTGAAGACAATCTCGACACAGTATTTGAAAGCATAATGCCGTTTTAATGCTGTGGGCCTTGGTACTTTAACTCACATCAATAACCGACAAAGCTTTTGGCCTGGGCCAAGTAAGTATATCTTTTGTTTTAGTTTTGTTTTTTCGTTCCTCGGCTAGAGCTCCGAGGTTCATCAATGGTAAGATTTTTGCAAATGCAACCGTCCCCGTCCCCGTCCCCCCGCCCCCGCCCCCCCCCCCCCCCCTCCTATATTTTGGTAGCTGCATTCCGACTTCGGGGATGGTGTCTGAGCACAGCACTTGTGTGCATGCAGGGTTTTTTCCCCCCATCTATTCCTACCGGCAAGCATACGTTCTACTCTTCCGAAAGGCGGAAAGGGTTTTTCATGTGTGCGCAAGTTGTTCTGCGTGTGTCCGCACACAGGGCCTGGGTTTATAGCCTCATCCGAAGGACTTTGACGTTCAGCTCGATTATTTTCTCCCGTCAAACTGGTAGAAAAAGGGTGAAGCTGGGAATCGAACCTAGAACCTCAAGGTTTACTTGTTTGGCAAGCGAACGTTTTAACCGTCCTGCCACCTTCTTCCTTTTTAAGTGTGTCTGTATTTCTGGAACTGAACGAGGTCATTGAACTCTTTTAAGGAAACTCGATCAGTATCAGGGTCATCATAAACCGTTTGCTCTGTCAGTCAGTTTGGTCTGTTGTTCGTTCTTCTTCCTTTTTTGAGTGAAATGTATCCCTCACTCTCCGTTTTCTTTTATTTAATATTAATTTTTTTCTTGTCAGTGTTTTATGAATCTTCCATGTCAGATACCCGGTCCATTTTCTTTCCTGCATATTCAGTTGATTGTGTGTAGCTTTGTGTTCCATTTTAAATAGACATTTTCTGAAGGAGATTGCCATCAGTGGGTGCATAGAGACTTTGATGGGAGATGCAACTGGTGTAAGAGGACCCAGTGCCTTGATGCAGCTTTGTTTTTTCTTTGATGTTTCGTTCAGTTTTGTTGTTGTTGTTGTTGTTGTTGTTTCGTTTGTTTTTGCCTTTTTGTTGCTGTTATACCAGTCACTTTGGCGCATTGGTTTCTTGGTAAGAGAGCTAGAGAGTATGTAAGAGAGGATAATTCAAGATGTATATTTAAAAAAAAAAAACCCATAGCAGTCGGTAACTTCGAAGCCGTAAGATTTTTTGTAGGAACATTGACTGGGTGCTCAAATAAAATAAATCTCTTACTGAAAGAATGGCATCAGTCCACAACATACAGTTGCTCAAAGGACAGACATACTCATGTGCACATGCGCGTACACACACATGCGCGCGCGCGCACACACACACACACACTACACACACACTACTACAACACACACTCACACACCACACCACACCACACCACACCACACCACACCACACCACACCACATCACACACACCATCCTTCGAAACCGAGGCCCCATGTGCGAACGCACGCAGAACATCTTGCGCACACGTTAAATCCTGTTCCGCTTTTCGCAAGAGTAGGCATTGTGTACCGGTGGGAACAGATGACAGAATTTACAAAACCGCATACACACGGGGACTGGATGTAAAAAAAAAGCACATAAATGCTTATTCCATTATCCTCGATATAAAAGAATAAAATAAAAAAACACAACAACAACACACACTCTCTTCTCTCTCTCTCTCTCTCTCTCTCTCTCTCTCTCTCTCTCTCTCTCTCTCTCTCTTCTCTCTCTCTCTCTCTCTCTCTCTCTCCAACAGTGAGCCTTTCTGGGTCAGGGTGTTAGCCCCAAAGGGGTTTGTTCCTGTCATATGCGGCAGATTGCCATATCTTTCAGGGAAAATGGGCCGTCAGCGCGTAAGCTCCTGTGCTGTAACGAGAAGCTGATCACTATTGATGTCACCTGGATTCCTTCCTGCCTGCCAGGTCACTTGCTCTAAGGAATAGGACATTTTCTTTGGTTGTTTTTCCCCCCCACTCTCTCCTGCTTTGTGGTCTGCTAAGATACTGACACACGATCCTTGTCAACCGTATGGTTCAGACAAACCATTGAAATGCGTTGGTTCTGACCTGTCTGTGTCAACAAGTAAAAACAAAACGTTTGAAACGTGCTAAGAATAAAGGGTTTTTTGTGTGTGTGTGACCCGAGGTTTCAATCGTATACACAAAGCACAATACTCTCAACAATCACCGTGACTTTACGTAATCTTCAAGCCGAGTGTTGATTAGTTGAAGGATGGAAACGACCAGTTTGAGATAAGAACAGGACCTATTCAATCGGGTTGAACCTGATACCTTAAGCTGGTTGAGCTTCAGTGTTGTACACAAAGCACATACACTCACCACCCACAATGGTCGTAAGCTTCAAGCCGAGTGCTGATTGGTTGGAGGATGGGAGTGATCCGTTTGAGATAAGAGCAGGATCTATTGTACTCTATGTCACTTAAGACATACATTTAGGGTGACAGATGATCCATTTGGATCTGTTTTGTCCTGACTGTCTCGACCATAGGGTTGGGGAGACTTGTGTGTCGGCTCCTTTAGTTTCTCTGATGCTGCCACTGCTGGTTAAAACGTGTTGGGTAAGAGGTTGTCCTCAGAGGTTCAGTTGAACATCAGACAAAAGGTCCCCATTGGTGTCCATGTTGATGGTGATGAACATGATTGATGTTTCTCTGGTACGTTTTCTGTGTCTCCTGACTCAGTTTCTTTGATTATGTCTGTGTCTGTCTCTAGGTCTGTCTCTTTCTCTGTGTCTGTCTGTCTGTCTGTCTCTCCTCTCTCTCTCCCCTCTCTCTCTATCCGTTCCTCTCTGTGATTCTGTGTATTTCTCTTGTTTACATATCCTTTTCCCCTTTCCCTGTTATTTTCCTGTCTGTCCATATCTCCATGTCGGTGTTATCGTCTGTCGTTCTGTTCTCAGTCTGCTGGCTGGCTTTCCGTGGCAGCTTCTAGTAGCTGGGAATAGGAAAGGATGTCAATGTCAGGATGTTTAGGCCGTTGCGTAACGGCAGTTACTGTCAGTATTATCGGGATTTGTGGCTTTGCTCCTCCCACCCCCTATTTATTCACCCCCCCCCCTCATCACAAGCCCTCTCTGTTTGTCTGTCTGTCTCTGTCTGTTACTTCTAGTTTATGTGTTTGATGTTTTTGTCGTAATGATAACGTCTGCGTCAGTTCTCTGCCAGTGTTATCTGGATTTGTGGGCTTTGCTCATCCTCCCACCCTCCTCTCTTAGTTTCAGTCACCCTCCTCATTGCATGTCCTCTCTGTTTGTCTATCTGTCTGTCTCTGTCTTTCTGTCACTTTGTGTGTTTCATGTTTTTGGTGGAATGATAATGTTTGCGTCAGTTCTTTATTTTTTTTGGGCGTGTCTGTGTGTTTCTGTCAGAATATGGGTAACGTCAGTTACAAAGATTTGTATAGAGTTAGGGATATATATATATATATATACACACAGAGAGAGAGAGAGAGGGAGAATGTTTCAAACTACAGCAGTTTACAGGAAGCGGGATGACCCTTTTCGAAAAACTGACACCTGAAACTGACTCTAAACTACTTCACGAAACTCTACTCGCACTAGATCTATAACACCCCTACTTATGGCTGTGTTGATATCCCCCAGTTCCGGGCAAAGTCTGAGGAATCTCCCTCCACCACCCCTCCTCTGGGAATTCGCACCCTTCCTGATCTCCAAGAGGCAGGTATTGATTTGGGAGTTATCTGCTACTCTCCCAAGTTCTCTGAAAAGCCTATGTGGACGGTGAAAATCCTGACTGTTCGATTAGATCTTGTTGCTCATAAGAAGGAGTCACTGTTTCGACGGTTTACAAGGTCTTTTTCCCTGGAGCTCTGTCCGTCTTATCCGTGCTACACAAGCGTGTTATACCGACGTAACCAAGCCCGAGGAGGGGGTGGCCTGTGCCGCGTACTGTCCCACCATCAAGGAATCCGAAACCTCCGGACACTTGCCTTCAGACAGCTTGGTGTACACTGCTGAATTTTCCTTGTTTCATCTCTTAAACTGATTCAGCGATTTCGAGAGAGAGGTTCCTTGGTCTGTGCGGATTGGCTTTCAGCTCTGGGGGGCCATTGCCTGTAGGAACATAAAGAGTTCTACGATCTGAATACATGCGATCCTTGAGACGGGATGGGTAGGACATTGCTCTGGTATGAATCCCAGAGCATATGGGCATTCGGGACAATGAGGCAGTTGACCGACCCGCTGAGAGTGTCATGAAGAAGGAGATGTCTACGTCTGTTGTATCATATACAGACCTCAAATATAAAAGCGAACGTCCCCCAGCCAATAATTATACACAAGACAAGAACTTGACCAGATTTGCCATCACCTCATAAGGAAGTCTTCCTGCTTTGTGCCATAAAAGGTGAAGGGAAGAAACAGTGCCCGCCAGGATACACACAGGTCATTCTCATTATATTCACGTCCATTTAAGCAGCGTTGAGCGTGGTTACCAGTTGGACGGGTGACCGTTTGCGCGCCTTGGCTTCAGTACAGTTCCCCCAGTTCACCCAGCTGTAAATGGGTACCTGCCCTCTTTAGGGTCAGGGAAGGTAAAGCAGCGAGGGAGAGGAGATGGGCGCCGCCCTCAATATGCTGGCCCTAGAGAAGTGAGGTCTCTGACGCCTCGCTCCCCTACGACATTATAGGTTATGGGACTCCTTTACCTTTACCATTTGCTCAAAGGCGAGGACACCGCATGGTGTGTGTGACTTGTGCTGTGTGAATAGCCCCTGAAGCATCTGCTTCTGGAGTGTGGAGATGTCCAGGACATTAGGCACCGGCTTTTAACTGAGATCGTTCGCGACACTCCATTAGGGACAAATAGCCGAACGAAGATAAACCTTTCATCGTCATGGTCATTGTCGTCATTATTCTCTGTCTTTCTGTCTCTGTCTGTTTCTCTTCATCGTCATTCTCTCTCTCTCTCTCTCTCTCTCTCTCTCTCTCTCTCTCTCTCTCTCTCTCTCTCTCTCTCTCTCTCTCTCTCTCTCTCTCTCACTCACTCTCTCACTCCTCTGTGCCTTCTTCTCTCCTCTCTCTCTATTTCTTTCTTCGTATCTCTTCTCCCCCTCTCTCTCTCCCGACATTCCTCTACCTTTACCTCCTTCCGTTCCTCTGTTTATCTTTCTCCTAACTCTTCCTCTCCCTCACGCCATCCCTCTACCTCTCTCTAAAGAAAAAGATAAAATATACCTCCCTTCGTCCCTTCCCCACTCTGTCTTCTCCCCCCCCCCCCCCCCATCTCTACCCTCTCTCCTCCTCCCTCGCTCCCTCTCCATTTCCCTCCTTCCCCTCTCTCCAGCTTCCTCCATCTCTCCACCCTCCACATCTCTCCCTCCTTCCCCCCTCTCTCTCCTCCCTCTCTATATCTCTCTCTTTCTATCTCGTGGCAAGAGAGGCAATGGTGAAATGAAAGACCATCATGTTGCTATCATATAAATTACGTCCCAACGGAGATTTGTGGTGTAGGGAGGGACAGCAGGCTATGATCACCGGCATTACTGCAGAATGTATTCACTGTACATGGTCACATGGTGCAACTGGCGGTTAAAGTGTAAGACAACCAATCCCATATCGTTTCCTTTTTTCTGCGTGTTTCCTCTCTGTCTCTCTGTCTGTAAGTTTCTCTGTCTGTCTATGTCTGTCTATGTCTGTCTCTCTCTGGTGACATGGTGCAACTGGCTGTAAAAGTGTTGGGTTTTTTTTTTTAGCGCTCTCTCTCTCTCTCTGTCTCTGTCTCTCTGTGTCTCTGTGTCTCTGACTCCCTCTCTCTCTGTCTTTCTCCGTGGTATCATGGTGCAGTAAAAGTGTAAGAAAACCATCCAATCTCTTTTACGTGCTGTCTAGCTCTCTGTCTCTCTGTCTGTCTCTCTTTCTTATTCTTTCTCCCCCCCCCCCCTCTCCTCTTCTTTCTTTCTGTCTTTCTGTGTGTCTTTTTCTCACAACTGCTTGTTACTCTCTACCTGTTTTCTTGTGTTTCGCTCTGTCTCCTGTCTGTCCCTCCTGCCCACCTGCCCCTTCTTGTTTGCTTGCTGCTGCTGTTGTTTGTCCGCTCTTTCCTCCTGCTGTAACATAGCCTACATGGCAGAGAAAAAGGTTGTCATTCTCATCTTCATCCTTTCCCTGTGGCGATGCTGTGGGGCCTGTCTGCGTAAATAGCATCCCCACCAACTGGAAAGTCTGTGCTAGGAATTCCCTCTTTTCTATCCCTTTCCTTGTTTCTGCCTTGTCACCTTCTTGTCAGTTGTCTGTCTTCTTGGTCCATTCTCTTGCCTTTTCCCCCAGAAAGACTTGAAAGATGACAATTCTCTCCCAAGGCGAAGTCGGGTGCACTGGGCCCAGCTTGTCAGGCGCTCAGCTACAGTGCAGCGCATTTTCACTCATATTGCAGACAGCAGTAGTTGCTGTTTGAGCGTTCAACGACGAAGTATTCTCTACTCCAGCTGGGGCCAGTAATAGCTCCATGGGAAAAGTGTGGTTATGCCGATACCTCGTTCTTCCACCAGCTTCTTTCCTATGTCCATGCATCTTTTGGGCGCGTTGGAAGGTTCGTCCCGTCCACTCACGCTTTCGTTTGCCACCTTCCTTGTTTGTCCTGGCAGCAGTGTTCATCTGTCTTCCCTCCCTCTGTCCATGTATCTTTGGGTCCGTTGGAAGTTGATTCCGTTCACTCGGGCTTTTGTTTGCCATCTGCATTGTTTGTCCGGGGTTGTGTGCTCTTCATCTGTGCGTGTATCTTTTTCATGCATCTTTGGGTCTGTTGGAAGTTCGTTCCGTCCACTCGTGCTTTTATTTGCCACCGTCTTGCTCTTTTGCTTTGTACTCTGCCTTCGTCTCTCTGTCTGCGCCCCCCCCCCCCTCCCCCCAAATTCCCATTTTCCTGCTGGCCACCCATGTCCACATTTTTCCCTGTCAGAGTTTTTTTTCTTTCTCTTTCAGAGCTTAGAGAATATTGCGTGGACTGGAAACTGGACAGGTGTTTATTGCAACCCTAAACAAATTGCCTGGTCTGTTTGGCATCCTTCATCCCTCTTTAAAAAAAATCCAGTTTCTTTTTTTTTCTCTCTTCATGTTTTTATTTTTAGGTGGTGTATGTTGATTGTTGCTTTTGTTGTATTTGCCTGCCTTGTCAAGTAGCCTACCCTGCCTTAATTCCTTAATGTTCATGTGACTGTGTCACTAAAAAAAGATGTATAATTTATTATCTTTTATTAAGGTTGACAGAAGGGGAGATTGTCAACCATTTAGAAGATCTATCATTTTGAATCGTATGTCAAGTTGTACTGCAGGGGAGATTGTCACCCATTTAAAAATGTATCATTTTGTTATCTTATGTCAAGTTGTACAGAAAGGGGAGATTGTCAACCATTTAAAATGTATCATTTTGAATCTTATGTCAAGTTGTACTGTAGGGGAGATTGTCAATTGTTTCAAATGTATCATTTTGAATCTTATGTCAAGTTGTACAGAAAGAGGAGATTGCCAACTATTTAAAAATGTATCATTGTACAGAAGGGGGACATTGTCCCCATCAGAATACGAAGAGACGTGGTGGAAATCCATGAGCGTTACAGGAATCATGGCCTACACTTCTGACTTCTTCCTCTGCCCGAAATCTCTGTCCTTCTTTTTGGCCCGGGTCACATGACTTGTCAGTCATTGATGGAAGCCAAGTGCCAAGACTTAAATTAAAATGTCGTATGATAAATATAATTGTCTGCAGCTATACAAGCTCTTCGCATTCACCTGCTCTGTCCTTTTAAAGGAGTAAGAAAAATCATCTGAAGTTTGAATAGGGCTGCCTATGTGGCGTGGTACATAAAAAGAGCCATACACACTAACTTCTCATCCAGTGTGGACTTACAATCTCACAGTGATTCCCAGGTGGGATCAGTGAGTCAGGGTGGATGTTCTGGGTGACCTCCAAGGTGTTCAGGTTGCGAACACGTAACAGCAACAAGAGCAACAACCCTTCTTCTTCCGCTTCTTTTTCCTCTGCCTTTTCTTTTTCTTCTTCCTTTTCTCCTCCTTTCTTTCATCCTTCTAGAATCTATTCCTGATTTCAATCGGTGAAAGATTTGAAAAAGGGAAAACATCTTCGTACAGGATTTCAATTGGCATCTAGCGACTTTTTAACCATCTTCAGCAACATAAGGAAATGTGAACGCGAAACTACTATCCAATTCTGCTCCATTCTCTTCTCCAGTCTCACTTTCGCAAGCTGTCTGTCTCTCTGTGAAGCTTTCTTCGCTATTTCTGACTGTTTTCCTGAGCCAGTAAGTTATCAGCGGTGGCAGCTGTTGTTTCTGGCGCCAGATCAAGAATCGGTGCAGATTCATGGACAGTAAATTAATGTGAACAGACACTGTGTCGTCCTCAGACGTTTATCTTCGTACCTTTCCCCTCTCCACTTGTCAGGTTTCGGATTTCTAGTCCTGTCTGCAGCATGTGATAGTTTGTACCATTAGACGAAGAGTTTCTTCCCGAAGATGGAAAAAATGGACTTTCTTGGGTATGGGATTGGAGAAAAAAGAAAGAAAAGGACAAGTATGCAAAAAATCTGTTTCTGTGGTTTGTTTTGTGTAGGTTCACGATGGGTGTATAAGCTGTAGAGAGGTCGTTGAAGTTGAAATCCTGCGTGCAAGATGGTTGTTAAGGAAGAGGAAGCAGGAAAGAGAAGAGGACTGAAATAGAGAGAGAGAGAGAGAGAGGGGGGGGGAGGAAGATGAACATGAAGAATATTTATAGGAAAAAGGAAGAAGATGAAAAAGAGGGAAGAGGAGGAGAAGAGCAGCAGCAGCAGCAGCAGCAGTAGTAGTAGTAGTAGTAGTAGCAGCAGCAGCAGCAGCAGCAGCAGCAGCAGCAGCAGCAGTGTATGTATGTATGTATGTTTGTCCGTCGTGTCCGACGATGACCTCCAAAACAGCAGAGGAGGCAACTGCTGTTTTGGAAACTGAGCAGAAATTTGATTATAGTGGAGATGCCTTGCCCACAGCACATCCCCACTCTCTCGGGCAAGTGGGCATAAGGACAGTCAGCGTTGGAGATGCTCTCCAAAGGCCAACCAGCCCCCAGGGCTGCAGCACATAAGGACTGTGCGAGTTAAGCCTCCTAGTCAGAGAGTCATAGTCGATCACTAAAGACTAAGCTGTAAAGTGGAATTCCATGAGTGGGAAAGCCACTGGTCATACAGCCTCTCACCGTGCTGTTGCCCCCAGCGTCAATGGTTTAATCAAGAACTGTGATAAAGCCCAGGCGCTGACGGTAGTGGTTGTAGAAGCTTGATTTAGAACCTACAAGAACTACAATTTATACACCGTTATTGTCAGTTGAAGGATTGCATAGCTGTGAAGACTGCTAGCTTCCCTCATTTCTAGGCTCCTTTGTTGTCCCTTTCCCCCTTTTGTTATCGTCTTTGTTACTGTCATTCTCTCACCTTCCTGCTTGTCCTTCCTCTTAGATACCTTGTATTCAGAGAGAGACGACCTTAAGCACTTGCTGGGACCTCTCTCATTTAGAAATCCAATCACTGTTGATGGCAATGCATCCTGCTTCTCCTTACCTCTCTCCCTCTATCCCTGTCTGTTAAGTCTGCAGCTCCTCCTACCATTTGCCTGGGATTTGGCTGCTTCTCTCTCAACCTTTTGAGTGCTGACAATTAAAGAGAGGACATCAACCCGGCTTCAGACGCCTGGTGAAGGCTTTGTTGTCATTGATGTGTCGCCAGACCCCATTAATCTGAAGTTAGCAGGAACAGGTCAATACCGTCTTGTCAGTTCTTAAGGTTAGGGACAGACGATGCTTTTCGATTTTTCGACTTTAGAAAGGACTGATCAAACTTTTTTAAAACTTGACAGCGTAAGAAAAAGGACGAACTGTTACCAAAAAAATGGCGTTTAAAATCAAGAGTACTCTTGATGTACATCGATTTGAAATGTGGTGTTTACAGAAAGCTTGTGGTTTTGTACAAAACTTTTTTTTTTGGGGGGGGGGGGGGTTGTTAGATGAAAAAGATTGCAAAACTAAACTTTAATATTACTCTGTTACAAATGAATAGATACTGGAATCAAACGACGAAAAGAAAAAAAGACTATAAAAAGGCTAATGGAAATTTTGCATAAGTTGCTATGATTGAGTGATAGATAAAGGAAGCCACCGAAATATATCACAGAAAGAAAATGGAAATGCTGCAAGAAAATTGAAGATGAATTTTATTTACTCGATGAATGTGTCTTATAATTATGATGAACTCAAAAGCAATTTGTTATAAAGAAAACCGGGACAAAGAATGTAAAAAAGTTGTTCAAAGAAATTAAGCAACACAATCGATAACTATCAAGCAGGTATTTTGAGATGTGTATATGATGTTTTGAGAAGAGAGGGAAAGTGAAGTAGAATGCAACATAACACGTTTTAGCTTACACATCAGCCCCTTTGAAGCAACAGATAATTAGGAAATGATATTTCTTTTGTTTCCAATAAGTGTACATGGTTTTCATGCCAGTAAAATACCATGAATCTGAATGGACACAAGGCACACACGCTTGCTTGTGCAGCATAGGCACAGACTTCACGCTGCGCGTTGATTGACTGGAGAATGTGAGCCGTGAGATATGAGAATGTGAGGTTGAAATAGAATACTGTGTATTCCGAACGGTCGGGTTAAATCTGACACCTCCAGACGCTTTAGAGTGACAGACGATCCGTTTGAGGTTTTATTCACCCTGACCATCCCGGCCGTACGGTCGGAGAGCTTCGTCTATCACCCCCTTTAGAGTGGATAGCTCCAGTGTGGTGCTTGATGGCGGATGATTGATTTCTAGATTGGCAAAATGTTGATTTTGTAGACATTAGCCTGCTGGAAAAAAAAGTTATCAAGAAAATTTAATGCTTGCGTGCAGGCATTGCATGGGTTCAGCAGATGAAAGATGCAAACTGGATAAAGATCAAACCTCAGAAGTCCAATTTGCGTGGCACGTTTTTCATATCTGTGGTTTCATTAGTGTGCCTTCAGCATCTAATATTCTTAGAAATTCAAGCTTTTGATGTGGAAAGCCTAGCAGATAGACAACCTACTAACAGTCGGTAGAGAATACAGGAAAAACAAATTAATCGAGACCTGAATGACTCGGTCCAGGAATTTTCGAAATCTTTGGCTTCTAAGTAAACGACTTTTCTCTTGACTTGAAGACACGGCCATCAGTTTCTGGGACATAATGGAAAGGTAGTGAGTGTGACATAAGATCACTGTCAGGCAGATGAATATTTTAGCTGGTTAGCTTTGAGTCGATGTGGCGAGCCTTCCTGATGTGGCCTTACTGGTCGGCTGCATTCCAAGCAATAGGAGAGAGAGAGAGAACATGGACCAGTATTGATCTTTTTAGTGGATTTTATGGTTTTATGGTCCCCCCCCCCCTCTCTCTCTCTCTCTCCCCCTCTCCTTCGACCTCTCTCCCTGTGGCCTTTGATTTTTCTTCTACGGTGATGCCCGGTGTTGACGTGGATTGTAGCGTCTGAAATACTGTAGGTAAATGGGTTACGATCATTGAAGTGATGTTTTGCTGTTATTTCGGCTCATCGAGTATAGATTACCCAGTACTTAATGATTTCTGTAAGAACAAAGGAGTAGACTTCAGTGAGAAATATGGAAATGTTCGAAGCCTTCTTTCTATTTAAACCACAGCAAACATATCAACCTGAGAGAGAGAGAGAGAGAGAGAGAGAGAAGAGAGGAGAGACAGAGACAGACAGACAGAGAAGAGAGAGAGAGGGGAGAGAGAGAGAGGGGGGGGTTGTTGGGGAACACTTTGTTCTGTTTTTAGTCACATGTATGGAATATGCATTTGTTTGTGGTGTTTGCTGAATAAAAGCAGAGCACAAAAGCAAAACAAAAACTAACTAGATGAATAAATTAAAAAAAAAGAAAATCTGCAAATGAATCGAGTGATTCTTCTCATCTAGTGTGTTCTTTCACTTTCACAGTGATTTCCAAGTGGGATGAGCGATGTTAAGCTGGGGAACGCGCAACAACAATAATAATAACACCAACAACAGCAACGACGACCACGACAACAACAACAACTTATCTGATGCATAAGCTACCTAGTCACCACATCTATACCATCACCACATCAAATTTTCTGATGCACGACCCAACCATTTCACGGCTTTAGCAGTGTCTTCTAGGACACGTAGACTAGATTGTTTGGAAAACTCTTGCAACCCACCAGATGCAAAAATGAATTTTAGATTTTTATTTTAACGTGGATACTTGATCTCCTCTAACCGGTATACATGGTTTTTTGAAGGGACTTACGGCAAGAGCACGCCTGCTTAGACCATTGACTCAAGGGATTGTACAAATCTCCAAAGCGTAAACCGCCAGATGGTGCCGAAATTCGAACCCGCAACATCCTGAGTCCCTCTCTCTGTGTCTTTCTGTCTCTGTATGTGTCTGTTTGTCTGTGTCTGTTTGTCTGTGTCTGTCTCTGCCTCTCTCTGTCTCACTGTGTCTCTGAGTCTGTCTGTATCTCTCTCTCTCTCGATTTTCTCCTTTTCTCTTTCTCTCTCTCTTGTTTTCTTGTTCTTTTTCTTCTCTTGCTTCTTCGTTCTTCTTGTCTTCTTCTTCTTCTTGTCTTCTCAATTCTTCTTTTCCAATTCTTCTTCTTGCAATTCTTCTCTCGCAATTCGCTTCTTCTTCTCATTCTTCTTCTTCTCATTCTTCTTTTCTTGTTCTTCGTCTCTCGTCTCTCGCAATTCTTCTTCTTCTTCTTCTTTTTTCTTCTTCTTCTTTCTTCTTCTTCTTCTTCTTCTCTCTCTCTCTCTTCTCTCTTCTTCTTCTTCTCTCCTTCTTCTCTCTCTCTCTCTCACGATTGAGCATTGTCTTCTCCACGCTTTGATTTGAAATAGAACCAGCAGTGACAGAGGTTTCGTTATCAGCACCATGTTTTGTTTTGTTCTGTTATATTCCGCTGTCTCTCCGTGTCTCTGTCTGTCTGTCTCTCTCTGCTTGCTTGTCTTTCTTTCTGTCTCTCTCTCTGCTTGGTTGTCTTTCTTTCTGTCTGTTCTCTCTGTCCGCTTGTCTGTCTTTCTGACTGTCTCTGTGTGTGTCTTTCTCTCTGTGTCTGTTCCTGTGTGTTTGTTTAGGGGGGTGGGATAGGAGCTTTGCAGGAGAAACTCTGTCGTTCTTGGTGTCACCATCTGCTCAGCTGTCCTTCCAAGCGTCCTCTTTGCTGGAAGTGATAGTTTGCTCTCTCTCTCTCTCTCTCGCTCTGTCTGTCTGTCTGTCTCTTCTCTGTCTGTCTGTCTGTCTGTCTGTCTGTCTCTCTCTCTCTCTCTCTCTCTCTCTCTCTCTCTCTCTCTCTCTCTCTCTCTCTCTCGTGTGTCTTCATTCTTTCCTTCCATTCAAATTTTCCTGTGTCATTCCATTAAGATTCGTTGTTTGGTCTATCTATTCTAGGCATCTTCTGTGCTTGAAGTGATAGGTTTTTCCCCAGTTTTTCGTTACCTCTCGTTTCTTTGTCCGATGTTTCCCTTTTCATCGGTTTCCCCCCCCTCTCTTCTTTCTTTCCTTCAGTCGTGGTTTACTCTGTTGAGATTTTGAGGTTGTTTTTGCTTGAACTGAAAAATCCCCTTTTCAAAATATTAATTTTTTTTCTCGCAATTTTTTGGGTTTCTTCTCTTCTTCCCATTATTCTTTTTCCTTTCATTCCTTCCTTCCATCCAGCATTTTTCCTGTTCTTCTGATTGTTGTTTTGTCCATCAAAGTGTCTCCAGTCCCCGTGTGTGTGTGTGTGTGTGTGTGGTGTGCGTGTGCGTGCGTGCTTGCGTGTGTTAATATGTGTGTATGTTTGTGTATATTTCTGTCTCTCTCTCTCCCTTCCTCTCTACCCCCCCCCCCCCCCTCCCCGTCTCCATTTTTTTCTTTTTCATTTCTATTTTTGCTCTCTTTCTTCCTTCATTTGTTTAAGCCTGTTTTTTGTTTGTTGTTGTGTTGTTAATGGTGTTTTTTTGTGTTTTTTTTGGGGGGGTCCCCTGTTTGCAGCCTGATGAAACTATAGATCTCCAGTAGGAAAGTTCGTCCATACAATCAATATTATCGTTAACCATCCGTGACATTGTTCCATCTTTCTTTTCTCTCTCTTTTCCCTCCTCTTCTTCTTACTGCCCTAAGGTACTCCTCCCCAAGTTCTTTGCGCTGTCCCTTCCCGCTGCTATCGATTCTCTTCTCTTCTTTCAGATTCTTAATTAAAGTTGGCACAAGAAGAACATGCCTCGAACCCAAGGTTGGTCTTGAGAGAGAGAAGAGAGAGAGAGAGAGGGTTGGTGAGTTGGTTGAGAGAGAGGGGAGAGAGAGTAGAGAGAGAGAGAGAGAGAGAGAGAGAGAGAGAGAGAGAGGAGGGAGAGGGAAAGTTGGTTAAAGACAAAGCAAGGCGAAGCTTTCTCTTTCGAAGATAGAAGATAAGCACTAACGGTCGGGTTTTGGGTTTGTTTTTTTAACATCCAGCACCCGTCAGTATTGGTGAGCATATAATGATATGACAAAATGCATAGACTATAAGATAATAACCAAAAAAAACCGAAAGGGAGGGAGGAAAGGAGAGAGAGAGAGAGAGAGAGAGAGAGAGAGAGAGAGAGAGAGAGAGAACAGTTGTTCATACTCTCTGTTATGTTGTCCATCCATCTCTCACCTTTCTTCTTCCTCTTACACTTTGACACCCACATTTCTTTACTTGCCCTGCTCCTCACACACACACACACACCACACACACACACACACACACACACACACACAACACAACACACACACACACACACACACACACACACACACACACACACACACACACACACACACACACACACACAAACACACACGCACGCGCACAAACACACACACGCAGAACATCTTGCGCACACGTTAAATCCTGTTCCGCTTTTTGTAAGAGTAGGCCATTGTGTGCCGGTGGGAACATATGACAGAATTTACAAAACCGCACACACAGGGGGACTGGATGTAAACAAGCACACAAGTGCTTATTCCAATATCCTCGATATAAAAGAATAAAGTGAAATAAATAAACACAGAGACTTCCCTGTCTTTTCTTTCTCTCTTCATGCCATCGTTTCTGTTCTCTTCTCTTCCTCACCTTGTTGTGAATTCATGTCGCTTTTCTGTTCGTCCTTCGGATTTTAATTAAAGCAGGCAAGAAAAAGAGAATGTTCAAGTTCTTATCGCTTGGTTGCCCTCACATCAGAGAGCGAGAGAGAGAGAGAGAGAGAGAGAGAGAGAGAGAGAGAGAGAGAGAGAGAGAGAGTCAATTCTGTCTTAAAATCTATGGCCTTTATATTATTCTCCTGTCTTTCTCCTTCCACGCTGTGTAATTTCCTTCTTATCTTTTATACAAGATCTCTCTGTCTCTGTCTGTCTCTCTCAGCTCTCTCTCTCTCTAATTGTAATTTTGTCTGTCTGTACATATATATATATCTCTCTAATTGTGTTTCTGTCTGTCTGTCTGTCTGTCTGTCTGTCTGTATGTATGTATGTATGATGTATTATGTATGTATGTATATCTATATATCTATCATACATCTAATGTGTTTCTCTCTGTCTGTCTGTCTGTCTGTCTGTCTGTCTGTCTGTCTATCTATTTATCTATCTATATTTATATATAATTGTGTTTCTCTCTGTCTGTATATATGTGTGTGTATGTATGTATGTATATATTTGTGTGTGTGTATAATAATAATAAATGGAATTTATATAGCACTATATATTGCAAAAACAAATCAAAGCGCTTGTATGTATGTATGTATGCATATATGTTTATATCTGTCTATCTATCTATCTATCTATCTATCTTTCTATCTATCTATGTATGTATCTATCTATACACATCCTTTTCATTCCCATGTTAGTTTGACAGAGAACGTTCAAAGAATGGTCATCGGCGATGTCTCAAGAGTTCCCTTAGGTCCTGACGTCTTTTATCGCTGGTAGAGTCCAGGATATTGAACTGTCTCTGTCTGGCTTTGTCTTTGTCTGTCTGTCTGTCTGTCTGTCTGTCTCTGTCTGTTTGTATGTCTGCCTGTTTGTCTGTCTGTCTGTCTGTCTGTCTTTCTCTCTCTCTATCTCTCTCGCTCCTCTCTTTCTCTCTCTCACTGCCCCCTTAGATCCTGACGTCTTTGATCGCTGGTAGATTCCAGGATATTGATCGATCTCTGTCTCTCTGTGTCTGTTTGTCTTTGTCTGTGTCTGTGTCTGTCTGTATGCCTGTCTATCTGTCTATGTCCGTCCGCCCCTCTCTTTCTGTCTGTCTATCTGCCTGTGAGTCTCTGTGTCTCTGTCTGTCTGTCTGTCTGCCTCTCTCTCTCTCTCAATAGAAGCACGTACTGCTCAACAACTGCGCTTGGTTTTAAAAAAATCCTGATTTATCCCTTCTTACTTCCTCTGTTCTTCCTTTCCTTCTTGTTTTCATTTTTTCTTTTTTTCTTTTCCTTTTTTCCCTTTTCACTCCTTTCTGCCTTTTTTCTTCTTGTTTTCGAGTCCTCACCCCCCCCCTCTCTTTGTTTCTTTCTTATGGCCTTTTTTTCTGTCACCCTTTCTGTCTTTCTTGTCTTGTTTTCATTTCTTCTCTTCCCTTTCTTTCTGAGACCTCTCTTGTCAATTCTCCTGTGTCTTGTCTTTCTTGTTTTCCTTTTCTGTCTTCTCTTTATTTCTTCCCTCTTGTTTTACTTCTTCCTGTCTTTCTTGTTTTCATTTCTTTCTTCTCTTTTTGTTATTTCAAATTGTGCCTTTTTTTTACGGAGTGGTTAAGACAGTTCGACTTCAATCCCATGCGTCCATGAAGTCGTGCGTTCGAATCTCGGCAGTGTCTGGTGAATAAAGGGTTGGGATTTTTTTGTTTACGATCTCCAAGGTCAACTTCAAGTGCAGACCTGCCAGTGTCTTAATCCCCTTTACGTATATACACAATCAGAAGACCAAACTTGCACGTTAAAGACCCCGTAATTCATGTCAGCGTTCGGTGGTGACGGAAATCCCCTTTGTGTATATACACATGCAGAAGACGAAATATGCACGTTAAAGATTCCGTAATTCATGTCAGCCTTGGTGGTCACGGAAACACGAACTCAGCTAGCATACATCCCTGAAGTCAGAATGCATGTTACCTTCATGGTGGGCAAAAACGGTCGCATACGCAAAACCTCACCATTGGTGAACCTTGGAGCTCTAGCGGAGGAACGAGAGAGATTCTTTATTTTGTTATTTCGTTTTAGCGCTTGTCCCTGTGCTAACCTTGTATCTTTATCCGTCCGTCTTCCTATTATTTTCTTTTTTTGTGTGTGCAGCTTGCCTCTTCATCTTGTCTGTTTGTCCTTGAATCAATTTTCTTCTCTCTGCTCTTCTCTCCTCTCCTCCTCATAGCATCTTCCCTTCCAGAATCTTTGTTCTTCTTTTTTTCTGACGTCACTGGGGTTTTTTTCTCTCTTTTTTCCCGTCCTTTAGTCCGTAACGATCTCGGTGACAGCGGTAGGCATCAGCACGAATGTGATAGTCCCATTGGAACAGCTTCTTATCTCTTCCGGTGTCAGTGGAATTCTCTACCACGAAGACTCTCTCTCTCTCTCTCTCTCTCTCTCTCTCTCTCTCTCTCTCTCTCTCTCTCTCTCTCTCTCTCTCTCCTCATCTCTCTCTCTCTCTCTGTGTCTGACTCTGGCTGGTTGTCTGTCTGTCTCTGTCTCTGTCTGTTTCTCTCGCTCTCGCTCTCTCTCTCTCTCTCTCTCTCTCTCTCTCTCTCTCTCTCTCTCTCTCTCTCTCTCTCTCTCCTCCTCATCCTCTTCCTCCTCCTCCTCCTCCTTCTTCTTTTATATTGTAAAAGCTCCTGTAGGTCAAGGCCAAAACGCTGTGTCACTTTGTGATATAAGTGCCAAGTGCCGAGGCCTATATTAAAATGTTGTGGTATAAACTGCTATGTTTAGATTGTCATCAGCCAGAACAAGCTATTAGCACAACAATATGCACCCTCCTTCATAGGAAGATGTTTTTCATTCCTAGGCTATAGCTCCGAGGTTCACCAATGGTGAGAGTTTTTCGTATGTAGCCGATTTTGCTCACCACGAAGATAGCCGCATTCCTGCTTCGGGGAGTGTAGGAGTTTAAAAATCCTCTGAATTTGGATTATATATGGCGAGGTACTTGAAAAAGATTCGTACACACAAATTTCTCATCCAGTGTGTACCTTCAATCTCACAACGATTCCTAGGCGGTGGTGAGTGAGTCAAACTATATACTCTGGGTGACCCCCAGGGCGTTAAGCCGGGAAACGCGCAACAACACTGCATATTCCCTGTCCTTGTGTATTTCATCCTTCTGCCGTTTTCTCCGGCACCCCTTCTTCCAGCAGTTAATGCCAGGAGAAATTGGAAGGATCACACTATCAGCAAGGAATCTTAACGACGTGGGGTTCTGTCATTAAGCGGTGGCCCTCCTGGTGTGACCCAGGGCTTAGTTTGCTTCAGCGTGTGGATACGAGAAAGACCGCAGAGCTGGTTTTGTTATCTTGGTGGTTTTCCCCCCTCTTTGCTTCGCTAGAGCTCCGAGGTTCACCACTCGTGATATTTTTGCGTATGCGAGCTTTTTACCCTCACCATTAAGGTAGCCGCATTCTGACTTCGGGAGATGCAGCTTTGAACTGAATCTACTAATGTTGCCAGGACAGTCGAAAAGTACTGCCCTGCTCTTGTCGATTTTCAATTGTCGTGGGTTCTTTTGATGTACGCAATTCCGTCTGACTGGTTTAGAGTCTCCTCCGAAAGATTTGACATTCAGTTCGATTTTCCCGTCAAACTGGGAAGAAAGAGGAAGGCTGGGAATCGAACCCCGAACATCACACGGTTTATTTGTTAGGAGGCAAACGTCTAAAGCATCCTGCCTTCTTTTGTTACGCGGCCGTCTTAAACCTCCGTTATTTAGGAGGAAGTCTTAACACTCACTTAGAGATGCAAACAGTTAAACCCACATGCCTCTTATCGTCAGCAACACTCACCCCCCCCCCCCCCCCCCTCCCGCATTAAGTACACCCTTTTCCCTTAAAAGAATATTATAACTTTTTGTTACGGAAAAATGACAATATTGTGTACCATGTTTGTAATATCTGTTTGAACTATTGACTATTTGTCATTGGTTGTTTGACTGTGTAAGATTAGGTTGAATGCATGCGCTTTGATTTGTCTTTGCAAGATATAGCGCTATGCAAGTTCCATTTATTATTATTATTATTATTATTTATAAATCTTTCATGTTTCTCACGTGAATGGTAGATTCTACAATCTAACGTCATTGCATGAGTCAGCGTTGTGCATTATGTTGAATAAGCACGATATCAGCCCCAGGCTTCTTGTTGTTCTGATCATTGTATTGTGTTGTGCAACTGTGGTGATCTGTTTCCTTCGAAGCAAAATATGTTTTAAGCCATACTATGGCCTCTGTGGTCGGTGGATTGTTCCCCGTGGGGATGCTGGGGACCAATAAAAATAGTATCCCCATCTTCTGGAAAAATTTGTGCTTGGAATTCCCTCTTTTTATCCCTCTCCTAATTTCTGTCCTGTGTTCCTTTACTGCATTGCTTATTCAATGTACCATCTGGAAAAAAAATTTGACTTGACTTGACTTGACTTTCTTCCTATCACCTCGTCCTTGTCTAGTTTCTGTCTTCACGCGTCCATTCTTTTACTCCCTCCCCCCTCCCCCCAGAAAGACCTAAAAAATAACAATTCTTTCCCACGCCTAAGTCGGATGATGCGCTGGGCCTGACTTGTCAGGCGCTTAACGGCAGCGCAACGCCATTTTCGCTCATATGAAAGACAACAATGGTTGCTGTCTCAGAGTTCGACGAAGGAGAGGAAGAAGAATCGGACTGGAGCTACGGAGGTATCACCAGGTGCCATCCCCTAGATAGTGAGGAGAAATCAGCTAGAGCCACATCAATGGCCTGTGCGTGTGTACTGGACCTGCTCAGGGTTCCGACGAGGGAAGATGCCGAGAGTCCTTTCAGTACAAACACTATCTCCACAGTACTGAAGATGTTGCTGGTGTTAGTACAAGACCTTTCAGTACAAACACTATCTCCACAGTACTGAAGATGTTGCTGGTGTTAGTACAAAACCTTTCAGTACAAACACTATCTCCACAGTACTGAAGATGCTGCTGGGGTAACACGAGACCTTTAAGTACAAACACTATCTCCACTTTTCAGTACAAACACTATCTCCACTTTTCAGTACAAACACTATCTCCTCCTTTCAGTACAAACACCATCTCCTCCTTTCAGTACAAACACTATCTCCACCTTTCAGTACAAACTCTATCTCCACCTTTCAGTACAAACACTATCTCCACCTTTCAGTACAAACACTATCTCCACCTTTCAGTACAAACACTATCTCATCTCCACCTATCAGTACAAATACTATCTTCACAGTCCTGAAGATGTTGCTGGGTAATACGAGACCTTTAAGTACAAACACTATCTCCACCTTTCAGTACAAACACTATCTCCTCCTTTCAGTACAAACACTATCTCCTCCTTTCAGTACAAACACCATCTCCTCCTATCAGTACAAACGCTATCTCCTCCTTTCAGTACAAACACTCTCCTCCTATCAGTACAAACACTATCTCCACCTATCAGTACAAACACTATCTCCACAGTCCTGAAGATGTTGCTGGGGTAGTAAAAGACCTTTCAGTACAAACACCATCTCCACCTTTCAGTACAAACACTATCTCCACCTTTCAGTACAAACACTATCTCCCCCTTTCAGTACAAACACCATCTCCTCCTATCAGTACAAACGCTATCTCCTCCTTTCAGTACAAACACTATCTCCTCCTATCAGTACAAACACTATCTCCACCTATCAGTACAAACACTATCTCCACAGTCCTGAAGATGTTACTGGGGTAGTAAAAGACCTTTCAGTACAAACACTATCTCCACCTTTCAGTACAAACACTATCTCCACCTTTCAGTACAAACACTATCTCCACCTATCAGTACAAACACTATCTCTCACGTCCTGAAGATATTCAAAGGGTAGTTGCCTTTCAGTACAAACACTATCTCCCCTTCAGTACAAACACTATCTCCACCTTCAGTACAAACACTATCTCCACTCAGTACGAAACTTTCACCTGTAGTAAAAACACTATTCACCAGTACAAACACTATCTCACTCCTGAATGTTGCAGGTAAAAAATCCACCTTTCAGTACAAACACTATCTCCACCTTCAGTACAAACACTATCTCGCAGTCCTGAAGATGTTGCTGGCTGTATAGTAGTAGTGCTGTGTCTGGTTCCTGACTCTTCATTCTGCTTCCCTGGAGGTCCAGCCAGTGTCGCAGAGGGGGATGAATGGACGGAAGGGCCATCAGCTAGCGAAGGGTGGGTGTCATTATTGCTTCTCTCTGGTGGGTTTCGTTATCATCAGCAAAGCCACTCGAGCGTGCTCACATACGTGGCTGTCATCCTGTTCGGAAGTGTCTTGTCTGTACTTGCTTTGTACTGAGGTGGTAGTAGAGAGAGAAAGAAATGGTGAGAGGAGTGGTGGGAGAGAGAGAGAGGAGGGAGGGGAAGGAAGGAAGAGAGAGAGAGAGAGAGAGAGAGAGAGAGAGAGAGAGAGAGAGAGCGAGAGAGGGGGGAGAAGGGAGGGAGGAGGGGGGGAGAGGACTATATAAACAAAATTCTGTTGCTCTTAACCCGCTCCATGGCTAGAGTTCCGAGGTTCACCAATGGTCAGATTATGCGTATGACAACTTTTTTTTGACCCACCTTTAAGGTAACCGTATTCCGACCTCGGGGATAGAATGGGTTTTAACACACGGAGCCTCGGTTTGTCGTCTCATCCGAAGGACTTTTTGGGGTGTTTTTGGGGGGGGGGGGGGGGGGGTGGAGTCTGTACTGATGTTAACTCTATGGAGAAACAAAAAAAAAAATCCGTCTCGGAGGTGGCTCGAACCCGCGCTGTCAGATCACGACCTCAACGCTCCAACCACTAGGCTACCCACCCCCCCCCCCCCCCCCCCCCCAACCTGCCCCTCCCCCCCCCCCCTCCTCCCCCTCCCCACCCCCCCAGGTCGGCCTTATGGCTGCAAAAAAAGTCTGACCCCCACATGATGTATGGCTGTATGTTGCTGCTGCCTGCACCGTCTTGCATGCAAATTTTTCATCGTAAA
>CM054146.1:48816112-48868612 GCA_028751875.1 Rapana venosa | reverse complement strand
AAGAAAACCATCGTAGTTTAAAAGAAAATTATCTTTGAATTTTGGCTGTATCCCCCCCCCCCCCCCCCCCTTGTTCTTTGGCTAGAGCTCCGAAGTTCACCAATGGTGAAATTTGTTTTTGCGTGTGCGACTTTTTTTTTGGGGGGGGGGGGAGCGAGAATGTCCACTATTAAGGTAGCCACACTCCGATTTCGGAGATTAAAAAAAAAATAGTTTAGCTCGGGGTAAAATGAGTTGTTACGTACTATTGAATTGTAAAGACGTTTTTGCTGGGTTTATGCACTCTTACTTCTTTCGTTTTTTGCAGCTAGACTCGTGAAGTTTGGCATGAATGTGTACTATTGTCATATATCTTGTTGTTGTTGTTGTTCCTCGGCTAAAGCTCGGAGGTGGAGGACAGTGAGCCAATAGCAACAGCATTGTAGTGGTGGTGGCGGTCATGATTTCTTGGCGAGTGAATGCTGGCATTACATGTCCAGAGAACTAATCTGATTTAGTTTAAATATTCATGTGTGTGCGTGCTCTCTCTCTCTCTCTCTCTCTCTCTCTCTCTCTCTCTCTCTCTCTCTCTCTCTCTCTCTCTCTCTCTCTCTCTTCTCTCTTATTCACGCAGGGGGACATAGTGGGTGGGTGTGGATCACATACCATGGGTCACAGAGAGAGAGAGGGAGGGAGGGAGATAGAGAGGGAGGGAAGGAGGGAGGGAGAGAGAAAGAGGGAGAGAGGAAGGGAGAGAAAAAAGAGGGAGGAAAGAAGAGGAAGGAAGGAAGGGGAGGAGAGAGAGACTCTTTCCCTCTCGTACTCTCGAATTATTTTAATGAGAGGGAGGGAGGGAGGGGAGAGAGAGAGAGAGAGAGAGAGAGAGAGAGAGAGAGAGAGAGAGAGAGAGAGAGAGAGAGAGAGAGACAGACAGACAGACAGACAGACAGACAGACAGACAGACAGACAGACAGACAGACAGACAGACCTGCATTGCTGATGCACACAATGGAGAAAGTTTGGCAGTGAACTACATGGAGCTCTGGCAGTGGTCTGGCCTTCTGACCTGACGTAGTGCTGTTATATGAGTCCTGCTGCTACTGCTGTTGCTGCCACTGCTGCTGCTGTTACTGTCGCTGCTGCTGCTGCTGCTGCTGCTGTTACTGTCGTTGCTGCTGTTGCTGCACCCCATCCGCTTCTTTACTGCAAAGTTCTTCATCATCATAAATCACTGTGCAAAACGTATCCGCCGTTTTTTTTCTTTATTGATCAGACCCACTTCGCTGTATATATTATTGCATGCACGCTGGAGTGTATATATAATATATATATATATATATATATATATATATATATATATATATATAAATAATATATATATATATATATATACACACGTGGGTTTGAATTCTTGTGTCCTGTTTTAGTCTCCTTGTTTTTGTTTTCTGTTTATGTTTTCTCTCTCTGTTTGTCTATCACATTTGTCTATGCGTCTTTATCAGTGTCTCTCTGTGTCGTTTTCTCTGTCACTGGATTTGCGCGCGCACATACATACACACATGCACGCACGCACACACACACGCACGCACAAACAACACACACAACATACACACACACACGCACACACACAACACACAACACACACACACACACACACACACACACACACATACACACACACACACACACACACACACACACACACACACACACACACACACACACACACAACACACACACACACACAACACACACACATCCAAGGCCATCAAATCGTAAGTGTAACGTTCTCACCACTGGGCTATCCCGGTCCACTCAGACACTTTACAGATTAGTTCCAGACTCTCTGGCATGGTCCTGGATAAATCTAGCGCCGCACAACTTTCTCTCCGCATCTCAGAGAGTTGTGTGTCGTATCATTATTGTATTAAAGGGAAAGAAAAAAACAACCCCTGTCTTCCAAGGGGTTGTGTTACATTTTTTGTTATGTTGCATTTGTTAAGGCGTAACGCTACCAGCCGAGATAGATTTTTGCTTTGCGTGAGATTGCAGCTGTTGTCTCGGGAAGATGGCCTTTTTGGTCAGTGTGTGCATATTTCTTGGCTTACTGTTATAGCATTTGGAGCACATTTTCTGCAGGAAAACTCGCGTGGTTTTTTTTTTCCCGGGGTGGGGGTGGTCGGTTGCACGAAATGTGTGCTACCCACACCGCCTCGGTGTTTGCTGTCATTGGGAAAGACTTGCTCCCTGACCTACCTCTCCCCCACCTCTCCGAGTGTAATTGGATTAAGGAGAAAAATCTGGTTTCATCATTTGGAATCCGTAGTGCATACACCACCTTTTAAGTCTCATAAACTTATCCCATACGCATACGCAAAAATCTCATCATTGGTGAACCTCGGAGGTCTAAGCTGAGGAACGAAAAGAAAAATGTCACCAAAGGGAAACTGTAAGTAAACCAATTTACATCTTCAAGGTTGAGAGGGTCGGGAGGAAGGGAAAGGGGGGTCCTTGGTGCCAGAGAAGTCTATGAAACTATAAAAATCTTTCAGACACCCGATTGATTTTCATCGTTGACATTTATTTGACTGGCGACGTGGCTGACAAGCTCTTGACAAACTGGCGGCGTTGTGTAAATGACGTGCCGTGCCTCAACTGTCTGGGCAATCTTTTAACAACAGTTTGATTGTTTAACATGACCTCATTTCGTCGCCACCAGTGGAGGAAGCTGGTTGCAAAAATCTTCAGTGGTGCCCCAACGGTCTACAGGGCTATGGTGAAGGTAGGAAATATGGTTGAACCAAGATAAAGAAAGTAAACCAAACGTTTGCTGCAAAAAAAAAAATCAGTTGTGTGAAAATTAAACAGCTTTAAATTCTGGAGCATAATCCTGTCTACGCGGTTTTATCTTGTTTTGTTTTGGTGAAAATGATGAGTTTTTGTGAAAAACAATAGAGCAAGTGTCATTCTACATCGTCTTTCAAAGCGTGTCATTTTTACCAAAAACAAAATAGATAATAAGATAATGTAGAATGACACAGAATCCACAGCTTGGGAGGCCAGTATTTTTTGTTATGTTTTCTTAAAATCTTTGATTTCCAAATGAATAAAATACTCGCCTGCTCTTTTTACATCCAGTCCCTGTGTGCATGCAGTTTTGTCAATTCTGTTATCTGTTCCAAGCAGCACATGATGTTCTCAAGTTTAAACACACGGGCGAGATATTCTGCACACGGATTTCACACGGAACCTTAGTTTTTATGGTCTCATCCGAAAGACTTTCGGCGAGTGGTGAGTTGGCACTGATGTCAACTCTAGGGATAAAAGACCAATCCTTTTCAACGGGTGTCTCGGTGGTGGCTCGAACCCAGGCCGTCAGATAGCGAGCACAACGGTCTAACCACCAGGTTGTCCTGCCTGTTTGCTCCTTTATTCCCCTTCCTCCCACCCAACGCCACCATTCTGGTTCCTCAGTCTGTTGGTAGAATACCGCTATAGTGGGTTGTGTGTGTGTGTGTGTGTGTGTGTGTGTGTGCTTATGTGTAGTCATTCCCCCCTTCCTTGTGTGTATGTGCGTGCGTGCGCGCAGGCGTGTGTCAGTACTAGTTAGATAATGAACAGTTCATATCCAGACGCAGACAGAATTATGTTTACTGGGAATCTGGGGTTGTTGTTTTTTGTGTGGTTGTTGTTGGTTATTTTTTTGTTTTGTTTTGCTGTCATTCCCTGTACTGCCGTGAAAAGCTGTGTCGGCGTTTGTTTAGCCTGCTGCCACAGAGGAGAGGTGGCGAGACGTGTGTGGTCAGGGGAAATGATAACGTTGACTTTGTGTGTTGGCGTGCGTGTCTGGAATGCTCTCTCTGCCTGTTGTCTCTCTTCTGTTTGACTTGTCTCTGTTTGGCCTGTCCTCAGTCTCTCTCTTTGTTCCTGTCTGTGTCTTTCTTACTTACCTTCTCTCTATCATCTCCTTTTCTGTCTCTTTCCTTTCTCTCTCTCTCCTCGCTTTCTCTCTCTCTCTCTCTCACTCCTCTTCTCTTCTCTCTCTCTCTCCTCTCTCTTCTCTCTCTCTCCTCTCTCTCTCTCTCTCTCCTCTCTCTCTCTCCTCTCCTCTCTCTCTCTCTCTCTCTTCTTCTCTCTCTCTCTCCTCTCTCTCTTTCTCTCTCTCCTCTCCTTCTCTCTCTCTGTCTTTCGTGTCTGTCTCTGTCTCTCTCTCTCTTCTTACCCCTCCCCCTTTCCCTCCCTCTCCTCTCTCTAGTCCCTAATCATGTCAAAGGCCGGATGAAAAAAAGTATATGAATCGTCATCATCATCATATCTCTCTCTCGTCATCTTTCATCATCATCATCATCATCATCGTCGTCGTCGTAGTCGTAGTCGTCGTTGTCATCATTATCATCATCATCAGCATCATCATCATCATCATCATCATCATCATCATCGTCAACATATCTCTCTCTGTGTGTCATTTAACTAATGTTTTCACATTGGAACTGAGGCTTAAAATTATTTATTGACAGTTGTTACTTACAATGTCAGGTATTTGAATAACACTTTAGCATTCATTCGTGTTTTCACCAAAATACCAACGACTTTATATTACAATATCATCATCATCATCAGTCCCGTGACCTTGGCGGTCGTGAAGGAGACACGAAAGACGATGCGTGGTAAGCCTCCTCCATCCATCTCGGTCCTCGGCTCTGCGCAGTAGTGCCGAGTCATTCATCCTGGTCCATTCTCTGATGTTGTCCATCCATGACTTGTTCTGTCTTCCCCTCTTTCTGCCACCTTCGAGTGTTCCCTGCAGTACTGTTTTTGGCAGAGTGTTGTGGCGGGTGACGTGGCCGAACCATGTCAGCTATTTCTTCTTGACGATGGTGAGAAGGAGTTCCTGTGGTACCTGCCAGCCGTGTTATTTGGCTCTTGACAAATTCATATATAATATAAAGGCATGGAAAGGCAATAGAATATGCCTACTTGTAGCTTACTTGTAGCCTACTTGTAGCTTGCTTGCATGGAGGGGAGGGGGGGGATGTATGGAAGGGTCGTCTGGAAGGTTTACACATTCGACTCTTTCTTTCCGAGTCGTTAGTTTCTTTACACGGGTGTTGCAGATGGCGAAACTGAAATGTGAAACTCTTCTCAGGGCTGAGCGGCACAGTGTCCGTATCAGGTTAAAAGTGATCGAAAGTCCACTGACGTAGGCGTGTTTTCAGTCCTCTGGGGGACTGTGCATGGTCATGAAAGATGCAGTGAGGGCTGAGGGAGCATGTTTTCCCCATATGGTTGTTTGACACTGAAGGGATCGACATCTGGACTGTTCAGTGTGTGTTGTGGTGTGTGTGTGTGTGTGCGTGTGTGTGTGTGTGTGTGTGTGTTGTGTTTATTTATTTATTTATTTATCATATCGAGGACAATGGAATAAGCACTCATGTGCTTTTTACATCCAGTCCCCGTGTGTATGCGGTTTTGTTAATTTTGTCATCTGTTTCCACCGGCACACAATGGCCTACTCTTCCGAAAAGCGGAACAGGATTTAACGTGTGCGCAAGATGTTATGCATGCGTTCGAACACAAGGGCCTCGGTTTTTTAGTCTCATCCGAAGTGTGTGTGTGTGTGTGTGTGTGTGTGTGTGTGTGTGTGTGTGTGTGTGTGTGTGTGTGTGTGTGTGTGTTAGCTTTATTTATGTTACACTTCTTCAGAAAAATGATATTGAGTACATACAAAGGTGTTTGTGTAGGGGAGGGAGGGGGTAGAAGTTGTGTGTGTATGTGTGTGTGTGGGGGTACATTTGTGTATGAATGCGTAGTGTGTTTGTGCGCGCGCGCGTATGTGTATGTGTGTGAGACCTTCCTACTCTCTGTCTCTCATCTACGTCTGTTTTTCGTGTCCTCTGTTTTAGTGACCAACATGTACATAAGCATGCAAACACTTAGAACCATGGCATGGCAGCCAGCACTTCTCCCAAGGCAGTTTGTAAAGAAACTAAGAGAAAAACAAATCCCACACACTTGGCACTGGATAGTTGAAGACGGACACAACGGACGTGGTTAAAAACTGTCCGACTTTAATCCCGTCGCTCTATGGAATCGCGGGTTCGAATCTCGGCAGAGATGTCTGGTGGATTAATAGTGGGGAATCTTTTCGATCTCCCTTGTCAGCTTTAAAGTGCGGACCTGCCAGTGCCTTAATCCCCTCCGTGCATATGCACGTGCAGAAGATCAAATATACACGCCAGAGATCCCGTCTGTCAGCGTCGGGTGGTTTACAGAAACAGGACCATACTATACTCAGCATGCGCTCTGTACACATACAAGAGCTGCTGTGAGGTCGGAAGGTGTGGGTTGAGGCCAGTGGTCAGGCCCCATGCAGAGTTACATTTGCAGGAGAAGACCAGGCACGCACAAACTCACGCACGAACGTGCGTGTGCGCGCACACACTCACACAGACACAGACACACTCATACATAATTTAAAAAAACCAGAAACTTTTTAAAAAATCATATCATCTGAGCGCTTTGATTTGTTGCTTTACAAGATTCAGCGCTATATAAATTCCATACATTATTATTATTATACACACGCGTGCGCGCACACAACACACACACACACACACACACACACACACACACACACACACACACACACACACACACACACACACACACACACACGTACACGTACACAACCACGTAACCCCCCCCCCCCCCAACACACACACACACACACACACACTATCAAGGGAATACAGGGAAGAGGAGAGGAGATACATCCAGGGGTTACACCAAATCCCCAACAAGATATATCACTCAGCACAGTCCCCCATAAAACTTAACACTAAACCCTTATTTCATTTACTCTCCCAACAAGAGTCTCTCTCATGTTCCCAATCCCGAGGGGACGGGATAGCCTGGTGGTTAGAGTGATGGGCTCGTGATCTGCTGACCTGGGCTCGACTCTCGTTCAAGAGGATTTTCCCCTCTGGAGTTATCATCAGTGCCGACTCCGCTCCCCCCAAAAATTTGGATGAGACTCTAAACCGAGGTCTCGTGCCGCGAACGCACGCAGAACATCTTGCGCGCACGTTAAAACCCGTTCCGCTTTTCGGAAGAGTAGGCCATTGTGTGCCGGGCGGAACAGATGAAAAGATTTACAAAACTTCATGCACACGGGGACTGGATGTGGAAAAGCACACGAGTGCTTATTCCATTGTATGTTTGTACGTCGTGTTCGACGATGACCTCCAAAACAGCAGAGGAGGCAGCTGCTGTTTCGGGAAATGGGCAGAAATTTGATTATAGTGGAAATGCCTTGCCCACAGTACATCCCCCCTCTCTCGGCCAAGTGGGCATAAGGACAGTCAGCGTTGGAGATGTTCTCCAAAGGCCAGCTAGCCCCCAGGGCTGCAGCACATAAGGACTGTGAAAGTCAAGCCTCCTAGTCAGAGAGTCATAGTCGATCATTAAAGACTAAGCTGTAAAGTGGAATTCCATGAGTGGAAAAGCCACTGACCATAGTTACAGCCTCTAACTTTGCTGTTGCCCCCAGCGTCAATGGTTTAATCAAGAACTGTGATAAACCCCAGGCGCTGACGCACTATCCTCGAATTAAAGGTTAAATTTTTTTTTAAATCAAACTTGACATCTAACTTACGTCTAAGCTAAATCTTGGACATCATGCGAGGAGACTGATGAAAGGAAAGTCTATTCTGTATTCTGTACACCTGGCGGAATTATTCTGACTCCATACCAACGTGTCCGTCCCTAGTCCTCTTAGAGAGTCGTGCATGGTCATGAAAGATGCAGGGAAAGTCTGAGGGAGAATGTCCTTCAGCGGGCTGTTTTAAACACCGTGAAGGGATTGGCGGCTCTGGAATGTTCACTGTGGTAGGTAGGAGCTGTTGGGGGGTTGTGCAGAAGAATGTGCGGTGATGGCTTGACCTTTGTTTCGTTGTTGTTGTTGTTGTTGTTGTTGAAGAGCTGATTTGGATCTGGAATGTTGACTGTGAGGTGTGCAGAAGAAGGTGTGTGATGGCTGGGCCCGGATTAAAAAAAAATTAATTAAAAAAAAATCTTTTGATAATGGAATAAGCACTCATGTGCTTTTTTTTTTTACATCCAGTCCCCGTGTGTATGCGGTTTTGTAAATTCTGTCATTAGTTCCCACTGGCACAATGGCATACTCTTCCGAAAAGCGGAACAGGATTTAACGTGTGCTTAAGATGTTCGGATTGGGTTTGTGTGTGTGTGTGTGTGTGTGTGTGTGTGTGTGTGTGTGTGTGTGTGTGTGTGTGTGTGTGTGTGTGTGTGTGTGTGTTTAAAGTTGATTTGGATATTCGGTTTTGAGTCGGAGTGTGACTGTATAATTATGGTGGAGATACTTGGAAAGAGTCAAACAGGCAGTATGATGAGCCAGACAGGGAGCATTATTCTGAGTATATCCGTAGAATGGTTAAGCTGAGGAACGCGCAAACAACAATAAGACATAACCCATGCACGCCGAAGTAGGATGCGCTGGGCCTGATGATGATGATGATGATGATGATGATGATGATGATGATGATGATGAAGAAGTAGAAGAAGAAGAAGAAGAAGAAGAAGAGAAAAAAGAAGAAGAAAAAGAAGGAAGGAAGGGAAGAGGAGGAGAAGAAGAAGAATACATAACCACCGCTACTCTCTGAACAGGTAACCACACTTTGCAGAAGCTTTGATCTTCGTGGACACGTCAAGGTGCCATGGACAGGTATGCTTCCACGCCAAGTGCCCCAGCGATTTGCATCAACAGTTTCAAACAGGAATGTTCGTCTGTTTGATCTAGTAAAATTTGAAAAGAGTGTGTGACAGGATTTATTGGCAGTGAGCCTGTTCTGATTGCAATGTTATTAACAAAAGTTGTCCAGACCAAACATTGCGAAATGAAACTTTTCTAACACCTTTGAAATGAAGTGAGTGGTGGATAGCAAGTAAAAATCAGTTTTAAAACCCGTTAAGAAGAAAAAGAAATCAAATGAATTTAAAATGATGGACGAATGATATCTTTTTGGCTAGAGAACGACTGGTTTTTTATAATACTGTTATTCTGTCTGTCTGTCTGTCTGTCTCTGTCTGTGTCTGTCTGTCTGTCTGTCTGTCTGTCTCTCTCTCTCTCTCTCTTCTCTCTCTCTCTCTCTCTCTCTCTCTCTCTCTCTTTAACGGCAGTACAACGCATTTTCGTTATGAATATGATAGAGAACAATAATTTGCTGTCTGAACGTACGACGAAGAAGAAGATGGAGAAGAATCTGCCACCATTGGAGCGATACTTCACGAGCAAATGCATCTCAGAGAAAGGTGTTCTACCAGATGGGACTTGCTTGAAAGTCGACTGCCTTGTTTGACACTATTCAAAGCTGCTTGAGCATCCAAGCTACGTTCAGGTCTAGAGAAAAAAAAAATGATGCTCTTATTTTTTTGTAAACTGCAAATACACATCACCACCTTCACCTCCACCTATCCCGTAGTCCCGTGGACCGTGGGGGCACCAATGAAGAATTCGCAACCAGCTTCCTCCACTCCTCGCGGTCCTTATGCAAATACACATGCAGACAGAAAAAGAAACAAAAACAACAGGTGGCGTTGCACTCTTCCCGAGCAGAGCAGCCCAAATTTCACGCAGAGAAATCTGCCGTGACTCTCAAGTCGTAGATAACAAAGTCTTGGACGTACATTGTGTGCGTGCGTGCGTGTGTGTGTGTGTATGTGTGTGTGTGTGTATGTGTGTGTGAAGAGAGAGAGAGATGGAGAGAGAGAGTTTGCATGCATGCACACTTTCAATTATTCTTCCAGGTGCTTTTACTGCATTTTGTCCAAGCTCATCTATTGCATTTTTTGGGGGTTCTGTTTCTGTTGATGTACGCTACAGTCTTCTCCCCAAATCACACTAAACTTTACATTCTGTCTTCATCCATACCCCCCCCCCCCCCCAAAAAAAAAAAAAAAAAAATCTCGACTTATTCCTTTTGATCTTTTTCTTTTTTGTTATATCTAGTTTTCCATTTCTGCTCTTACACACGCAGTATGTACGCGTGCGCGCGCACACACACTGCATGCGTGTACGCGCGCGCGTGCGCACACACAGCACATTCGCGTACGCGCGCGCACACACTGCATGAATGTATGCGCACGCGAACGCACACATACACACATACACCATACACACACCACTCTCGTCCCTGCAGGACATAATAAGACTTTTCCACAGGCATTGATCTTGCGAAGGGTTCTGACCACGACATATTTACTAGCCTGCTGATGGCCAGCCCCCCCCCCCCCCCAACCTCTCCCCCCCCCCCTTCCTCCCACAAGGGGCAGGTAAGCTGATACTGGGATAGAAAACGTCCATTTGATGCATCTCTTAAAATTGAACAAGAGCATGCGATAGCCTTGAGCACGATACGCGATAGTCTGCTAAATTATTGAGCGTCTGCACTGAACAGATTGGAGTTTGAAAAAGATTTTTTTTTAAAGCATGGCGCAAAATATTTTTCTTTTTATAAAGAAAAAATTGATTTAAAAAAATTGGTTGGGACATGCATAGAGAGGAGAATAAAGGATGGACAGAGGAACTGGGAGATAAACATTTTCGGAGTGGGGCAGTTGATGGTTTGAAAGCTGAAACAGTCACTTTGGTTTTTTTGGAAGTTTCAGTAGGATGTTATCAAGCCTAAAGTTTCTTGTTTTTTTAACACTAGGTGGGGCCTTCTTCTTTGTCGTCGTCGAACACTCAGACAGCAACTATTGTTGTCTGTCATATGAGCGAAATTGCGTCACGCTGCCGTTAAGCGCCCGACAAGTCAGGCCCAGCGCATCCGACTTCGGCAAGGGAGAGAATTGTTGTAAGTCTGTCTGGGGGAAAAAGGCAGGAGTTTGGACCAAGAAAGCAGAAAATTGACAAGAAGAGGGTGACATGAAGAAAAAGGAACATGGCGGAAGCAGAGAAAGGATAGAAAAGAGGGAATTCCTAGCACAGAATTTGCAGATGGTTTTGAAAACAGTCCCTTTTTTGTTTGTAAGTTTCAATGTTATCAAAATATAAAGATTTTTGTTGCTAGGTCTGTAGGAAACCTGTTGCTCTCAGAAGGTTGTTTTGTAGGAACAAACGTGTGTGTGTGTGTGTGTGTGTGTGTGTGTGTGTGTGTGTGTGTGTGTGTGTGTGTGTGCGTGCGTGCGTGCGCGCATGCGTGCAGTATGTATATATGTGTATGAGTACACGCGTGCATGCACGCCCGCATGCTCACACCCATCCATTTTTCTATCTTCACTCAGAATAAAAATGGCGAAACCCATAAAATCATGTCATATTCAATTCACACCTTAAAGGGATAACACCAACAACAACAAGAAGAAGCAAAATAACTGAGGAGATCCCACAACCCAAAAGCCTACTAACGTGGGTCGACTCCCCCGAAACTTCTTTGGAAACATGCGTGGCTAAGTTTTAAAAGAAAAGTTTCCTAGCTGCTGGAATTATTCAGAGTCAGCAAACAAGAAGCAGACTCAAGTCCTCTGGAAGTGGGGACTGTGCATGGTCAATGAAAGATGCAGTGAGGTCTAGGCCTTGGGGGGGGGGGGGCGATTGTGTGTGTGTGGGGGGGGGGAGCATGTGTCTCTTTCCCCTAAACAGACTGTTGTTGTTTTAATGCTGAAGGGATGTGACATGTTGGACTGTGTGTTCACTCTGTGTGTGTGTGTGGGGGGGGGGGGGGGACGACTGTGAGTGTGTGTGTGTGTGATGTTGTTGGTTTGGACCTGGGGGAGTGCGAGGATGGGGATGGGGGTTGAAAAGCTGCTTTGGGATTTGTGGTTTGAAGACTGGGGAAAATGGGACGGTTTGTGGCGTGTTGTAGTAGTAGTAGTAGTAGTAGTAGTAGTAGTAGTAGTAGTTGTATTAGTAGCAGTAGTAGTAGTTGTAGTAGTAGTAGTGGTAGTAGTAGTAGTGGTAGTAGTAGTTGTAGTAGTAGTAGTGTAGTAGTAGTAGTAGTAGTAGTTGTTGTTTGTGTGTGCATTTCTCTGTGTGTGTATATGTGAGAGAGAGAATTTCCCTCTGTGTATGTGAGTGTTGTGTGTATGTATGAGGTGTGTATGTATGTATGTTTGTATGTATGTATGTATGTATGTATGTATGTATGTATGTATGTATGTATGTTGTATGCATGTGTTGTGTGTGTGTGTGTGTGTGTGTGCGTGTCTGTAGCAGTATGTGATGTGATGTGTGTGTCTGTCTGTTGTCTGTGTGTGTGTGTGTCTGTGAGTATTGTGTGTGTGTGTGTATATACAGATCTTAACATCCATAGCCATAATCACATGTGTGATGCGACCGTGCATGCTTGGTTATACATGTATATTATGTGTGCGGGAGTCCCACTGGGTAAGAAACGTCATCAGTTCTCTAGAGAGTAACGCCAGAAGAAGAAATGGTTTTATGATTGGCGACAGCCGGTGCCCAGAATTACAGCAGAAATCTGAGAAACGCTTCCTTGGTCCGGAAGAAAAGTTTCCATCATGCGAGAAGTTTTTGACATTTCGTTTTACTTGTGGGACTACTACTTGATAACCGGCTAGTCATGAAAGATGCATTTTAATTTCGAGATAATCTGATATCCCGAGGAGAGTGTTTCTTGGAAGGACCAGCATCCGATATTCCCCGAGAAAGACTGGGGTTTTTGGAGGGACCAAAGTCTGATATTTTAATTGACTGATTTTGGACAAAAATCTAATGTTCGCAAAAGGGACTGTGTCTGGAGGATTGAAATCTGAGATTTTTGATAGACTGTTTTTGGACAGATAAAAATAAAAACTTTCCAAAAGATACTTTTTTCCTGGAAAATTGAAAATCAGGTATTTAAAACAGACTGTTTTTCGAAGGAAGAAAACCTAATCTTCGCAACAGACCCCATTTTTGGAAGGATAAAATTCTGATATCTTTTACCGATTTTTTTATTGGCAGGACCAAATTCTAAAATTCTTTACAGAGACTGTTTCCAGACTTTTACTTTTGAAGGACCAAAATGATTTCCTAACAAAGGGTGTTTTAAGGAGAGAAAAAAAAGAAGAGTGGTATTTCTAATAGAATGCTTTTGGCCCTAGAAGGACCAGATATCAACTTTTTTGTGCTTATGTGTCCTAGTTAATGCTACCTGTTTGACCTGCTCCCCACCCCCACCCCCGTTTCATGTATTAAAGAATTTGCGAAATATTCATTTTTGCACACTATTCTTTAAGGGTCAGTCTTCAAAATCGGTTCAAAAGTCGAACACCTCTTTGCGTTTAAGAATTGTCATGATGACTACCACGGATGTCGTATTAAGATTTACTGACAATGACTATAGTATTTTGGGGGGAGCGAATACCGTAAACTCTTAATGCCCAGTTGTTATGAAAATGGCATAATGTTCAGCTTCATGGATTATGGACATACAAGAGCTGACGGGTTTTCTATTACACCTGACTATTAAAAAAACAAAGCAAAAGGAAAGAACGCCAGTTTGAAGAAATCTGTTGTTACAAAGGAATTGAAGTCTTCGACAACAACACATAAAGAGAAAAGAGAGAATAGAAACCATTGCAAACTTGTATGACTCAGCAAAACGGCAAACGTTTAGAGTTTTGATTTCAGAAATGAAACGATAGGATGATCGCAGAATAAAAATTATCTTTCTCAAGTGAACTTAATCGGCAACTGTTGTTAGACTGAAATTGTCTAGACGGCTGGTAGGGTGTTTCTTTTAAGAGAGTTACGAGGAAAAGTTATTTTTCTGAATATTTCTTGAAGTTCAAGTATTTTGAGAAATGTAGCCCCTATACATATCTCTGCTTCTCTGTCTGTCTGTCTCTATGTCTGTCTGTCTGCCTTTCTGTCTGTATCTGTTTCTGTCTGTCTGTCTCTCTCTCTCTCACTTGTTTTATTCACTCCCAAACCCCATTTTTGTATTGTGGCCCAAGGCGGATTGATATTAGATATTTTCAGAGCTCTCTTCCTCTTTCTCTTCCCTCCCCCCCCTCCCCCCCCCCCTCTCCCTTTCTTTCTCTCCCTCCCCTTCTCTCCTTTTCTCTCACCCCTCTTTCTCTCGCCATCCCTTCTCTCCTTCTCTCTCCTTCCCTCCCCTCTCTCTCCCTCCCCTCTATCCTCCTCCCTCCCTCCCTCCCCTCTCTCCCCCCTCTCTCTCATTTCCGATCCCCCCCCTCCCCCGTCTCTTATTTGGTCCCCTTTGATACGTTTTGCAACTTGAAGAGAGGTCTTTTTGTTCATTACTCTTTTTCATTTAAAAACAACAGCAACCCACCTTGGTTATCAGTGATTTGGATGGCATTTTCCTGTTTGCAGAGCAGTCTATTCAGGAACGCATCAGTGGTTATGTTATGTCATGTTTTTTGTTATTGTAATAGACGGAGGCGTTTCCACATAAGGAGAGATTTCTCCCTTGATGTTGACAATAGGAGATTGCTTTCTGATGTCCTCATCGCAGTAAAGATTGCAAACCTTTTTGTTGTTGTTGTTATTGTTCTCATTGTTTTGTCGTTGATTTTCTCTTTCTCTCTTTTTTGTTCTTCTGTCCTCTCTTTCTCCTTCTTCTCCTCCTTCTCCTCTCCTTCTTCTTCTGTCCTTCTTCTCGTCCTTCTCCTTCTCTTCCCCCTCCCTTCTTTTCCTGCCTCCTTTTCCTTCTTCCTTCTTCTCCTCTTCCTTCTTCTTCTTGTCCTTCTTGTTCTTGTCCTTTTCTTCGTGGACGTCGAATGCTTAGACAGCAGCTATATTGACAGTAGCTATATCGTCTTGTCTTCCTAGCAAAAATGCGTTGCGCTACGTTAAGCGCCTGACAAGTTATGCCCAGTGTATCCAACTTTGGCATGGGAGAGAATTATCTATGTGGGAAAAAAACAGCAGGAGAATGGACCAAGGAGGTAACAGGCTCCATTTCAGCTTGCAAAACTGCTGGAAAGACAGTGCAGTGTGTGTGTGCATGTGTGTGCGCGCGCGCACGTACGTGTGTGTGTGTGTGCGTGCGTGTGTGCGTGCGTGCATGCAAGTGTATGTAGTTTTGCACACACTCCTGCAAGCATGCATTAGACCTGCAGATGCCAGCTGAAAGCAGTTCCTGCCTGTTTGACAGAAAATCATTTCTGTTGTTTTGCAGCCACTATCTTTACCGACCCCCCCCCCCCCTCTCTCTCTCTCTCTCTCTCTCTCTCTCTCTCTCTCTCTCTCTCTCTCTCTCCTCTTCTCTCACATTTCCATTCCATATGTTTACACAATCACCAGCAACTTTTTATCTCAACAGGATGTGAGACTTTAGAGAAGCATCGATCCTGCTCCTGCTGACGTTTTTAAGCCACAGGAAAAGTTTTGCATGTGATGCCAGTCACCAGCAAAGTGCAGTGTCAAAAACTCTGAATAGGAAACGTCCATTTCATAAATCTCTGACATTTTGAAAGACTATGTATGTGATGGCTTGAATACAGCACGACATGTCAATTAGTCTATTTTGCGATTTTATCAGAAAAAAAGATTTTGCTCAAAGTTAGTGTGAAAATCTTAAGGAAGATTGAAAAAATTTCAAGGTATGAGGATATGTATATGGGACGTAGAAGGTGGTCAGTGAAGGCTGATGTGGGATGGAATGATCACGGTTAGGTAGCATTTTTGCGAGTCCAGTTTAGAATCTGCGTTGAAATACGTGAAAAATTATTTCTTTCTCTGTGTGTGCGTCTGTGATGCTCTCTCTCTCTCTCTCTCAGTCTGTCTGTCTGTCTGTCTCTGTCCATCTGGATGTCTGTCTTCTATTCTTAAGGACAAATGCGTCCATGCATGCCACTCACAATCCTATCTTGGCTGCAAACAAAACAAGAAACATGTTGACATTTTTGGCAACCGCCTCTCTTTATCATCTTTTATTTTTCTTGATTTTCCATTTCTGTGTGTGTGTGTGTGTTGTTTTTTTGTTTTTTGTGTTTGTGTGTGTGTGTGTGTGTGTGTGTGTGTGTGTGTGTGTGTGTGTGTGTGTGTGTGTGTGTGTGTGTGTGTGGACACGGCAGTCATTGTGGCTGTGAGCCAACATGATGCCTGACTTTACCCAGGCTTTGATCTGTAGAGGACAGTGTTAGCCACGGGCAGCTCCCTTTTTCTGGCCTGCAACAGAAATAAAGAAACAGGCTGGAAAACAGACGTCTGCTTGATGGATCCGATGCCACGTGAAAAGAACGAGTGATAGAATGTTGGCAGGAGACGTGACAGAGTTTGTTTCGTTAGCAGTTTTATGAAAACAGGCTGAAGGCACTTGAAAGAAAACTTGTGTGTGTGTGTGTGTGTGTGTGTGTGTGTGTGTGGTGTGTGTGTGTGTGTTTGGGGGTTGTGTGTGGTGTGTGGTGTTGCAGATATTGTATTTTCAACGATGTTTTTGACAAAGGTATGGATGGGGGACGTGAAAGAGTGTTCCATGATGTTCTGTGCGTGTCCAGTGCTGCGACAAGCCTGGGGTTAGGTTATATCTCCTTTCGTTTTTTACCCTACCTTTGGCTGGTGGTTAAGATGTAACGCATCTGTATGGAAAGCGAAAGATCCTTTTCAAATGCTATCTGAGGCTGCATCGTTGCTTTATTCACAACATTTCCAGAGCTACTTTTTGTTGTTATCATGTACGTGCAACATGCATTTAGTGCACGAATGATAAATCGGCCTTAAGTAAAATCCTGTATGCAAACTAAGTAAATGCATACAATTTAAAAAAAAATAGTGGTTGACGAAATTCCACAATGCGCACAGCAGCCTTGTTAGAAACACATCGGTTGCTGTGTTTGTTATGGTTTTTGCAGATGGACACGTTTTCATACAGATAGAGGTTTTTCTCCTAATGTTGACCATAGGAGATTGCTTTATGATGTGCTGATGGCAGCATAGATTGCTGCTGCCCTTGGCCTCTTTTGGTTTGCGGAGATGGGAGGAGGATGAAAAATTAGTATGGGTGCACGTGTGAGTGTGTGTGTGTGTTATTTTATTTTGTTTTATTTCATTTATTCTTTTATTTTGAGGATAATGGAATAAGCACTCAAGTGGGTTTTTTCCCCATCCAGTCCACGTGTGTATGCAGATTTGTAAATTTTGTCATCCGTTCCCACAGGCACAGAATGGCCTACTCTTCCGAAAAACCGGAACAGGTTTTAACGTATTTGTGTATGTTTGCGTGTGTGTGCGTGCGTGCATTTACGTGTGTGATTTTTCACATACTTCTGCATACATGCATCGTGTCTGTGGATGCCAATTGAAAGCACTTCCTGCCTGTTTGACGGAAAAATCATGTCTGTTGTTTTGCAACCATTGTTTTTACCTCCTCTCTCTGTCACCCTCTCTTTCCTTCTCTCTCTCTCTCTCTCTCTCTCCTCTCCTCTCTCTCTCTCTCTCTCTCTTCTCTCTCCTCTCTTTCTCTCTCTCCCTCTCTCTCTCTCCTCTCTCTCTCTCTCTCTCCTCTCTCTCTCTCTCTCACCCTCTCTCCTTTTTTTGGATTTTCATTTCTTCGTGGTTTACACAATCATCAGCACTTTTGTCTGAACAAGATGTCAGACTGTACAGAAGCATTGATCCTGCCGACGTTTTAAGCCACAGAAAATTCCACTTGTATGCCAGTCACTCAGCAAAGAGCGACGTCAAAGACTTCAATAGAAATGTCTGTTTGATAAATCTCTTGACATTTAGGAGGGAGTGTGTGATGGATTGAAGCACAACACGTCACTGTTTTATATTTGATATTATCGAATTTTTTCTCCCTGTCAAAGGGGTGGCGTGAGAAGGTTATAGGAATATCGGAAATTTTTTCTAACAATTGGAACATTTTAAGGTGTGAAGGTAGGGAATTACCTGGTCAAATGAAGGCTGATGTGGAATGGAATTCGTCCTCTTCGACAAACGCTCAGACAGCAACTGTTGTTGTCTGTTATATGAGCGAAAATGCTGCCGTTAAGCGCCTGACAAGTCAGGCCCAGCGCATCCGACTGTGCCATAAGAGATAGTTATCTTTTAAGTCTTTCTGGGGGAAAAAGGCAGGAGAATAGACCAAGAAAGCAGAAAATAGACAAGAAGGTGACAGGAAGAAAAGGAACAAGGCAGAAACAAAGACAGTGATAGAAAAGAGGAAATTTCTAGCACAGAATTTTCAGAAGGAGGGGATGCTATTTATACTGAGAGGCCCCCGGCATCCCCACGGGGGAGGGGGGGATATAATGATAATGATTGGATAACTTTTTTGCGAATAACATATAAAATCTCTATTAAAATATGTAAAGACGGTTTCTCTCTGTCACTATCTCTGTGTGTTGGTCTACCTGTCTGTCTGTCTGTCTCTCTGTCTCTGTCTCTCTGTCTGTCTTTCTCTGCCGCCCTCTTTCTGTCTTTCTCTTCTTTCCCCCCCCCCCCCCCCCCCCCCCCCCCCCCCCCCCCCCCCCCCCCCCGCCCTCTCTCCCTCCCATGTATTCATAGACAAGTGTATCCACACGCATAGCCTTTCCTCTCTGGCTGCAAACAAACGAACATGTTGACATTTTGGCCAGCCGCCTAGCCTGTCTTTCTTCATCATCTTCTTGATTTTCCATTCAGGACTGTGTGTTGACACAAGTCGTTCTCACCTGGCCTGACCTAACAAGATACCCGCTGACTTTACAGCAGCCTTTGATCTGTAGAGAACACAGTCCCAGCCTTGAGCTAGCTCCATTATTTCCCCTGCTTATCAAGAGACTTCCACAAGTCTGGAATATGGACGTGCGTTTGATGGATCTGATGCCGTTTGGAAAGCTTGCATGATGGAGCATGGGCATAGAAAAAGAAATGACACCGCTTGTTTTTTTCAGCAGTTTTATTTGAATAGGTTGAAGGCATAGAAAGTGAAAGATGTGTGTGTGTGTGTGTGTGTGTTGTGTGTTGTGTTTTGTGGTGTGGTGTGGTGTGTTGTGTTGTGTTGTGTGTGTGGAGATAGTTAGAGATATTGAATTGTTTGGTTTGTTTGTTGTGGATTTAAAGATGGAGACAGGAAAGAGTTGTCATGGTGTTGCGTGCTTTTCTGATGAAACAAGATGCCCGGGATTACTGTTCTCTTTAATTTTATATACCTTTCGTTAGTGGTAAAGAAGTAAAACACCAGTCAAGGAAGCAAAAGGTGGTTTAAAAAAAATCTGGTCAAAAGCTGCTTTTCTCCCCCATTCCTAACCACTTTTAAGGGTTAGATTTTATGGTGAGATAGGAACCTATATGCATTTAGCGCACGTAAAGTAGAACAGTAAGTGGTAAAATCTTATCTTGATAACTACATTCATATATCTTTTACTTGAAAAAAAAATTTTGTTTAAATATTTTAACAGTCTCATTTTTGTAGAGCCAGCCTTCTTAGGAACGTGTGCACCAGATGGTGTGCTAGTCATGACCTTTGCAGATGGACACGTTTTCCACACAGGGAGAGCTTTTGGCTCCCGATGTTGACCATAGGAGATTGCTTTCTGATGTGCTGGTTGCAGCAGAGATCGCATGCTCTTGGCCCGTTTAGGTTTGCACAGATAGGAGGAGGAGGAGGAATAGACAGGAAAGTGTGTGTGTGTGTGTGTGTGTGTGTGTGTGTGTGTGTGTGTGTGTGTGTGTGTGAGTGTGGTGTGTGTGTCTGTGTGTGGTGTGATGGTGTGTGTGTGTGTGTGTGGTGTGGTGTGTGGGGTGGTGTGGTGGTGTGTATGTGTGGGTGTGTGTGTGTGGTGTGTGTGTGTGTGCACGCACGCGCGCGCGCGCGATTCTGCATGCTGTACATCCATATATTAAGCCTACAGATAAAAGCACTTCCTGCCTGTTTGACAGACAGACATTTCTGCTGCTTTTGCACCCACTTTCTTCATCCATGTCTGTATAATGAATGGGTCGTGCTGCTATTGTGGTGGCTGACGCGCTATCCCTGGGGAGAGCAGCCCGAATTTCGTGCAGAGAACTCTTTTCGTGACTTATCGTGATATGCAGTACAATACAATACAATACAACACAACACAACACAATACAATAAAATGGAATACAATACAACTCAATGCAATACAATATGCGAGTGTACAAGTACCCAGGTTTGTTTGGTTACCAATACGCATGCACTTTGGTTACACTCCAGGGTTAGGTTCCGGGTCGCACAGTATCTTCTTTAGAGTGCGAGGCAGAAAAATGTTTTTTTTTTCCCCATATTTTTTTTTAAAGTATGAAAAACATGCAACGTGTACTTGTTTTGGGGGTTGAAATCAAAGATTAACACCATGTAGGGATGAGAAAAGGGGACATCATCATGAAATGAAAATTGCTTGTGTTCCTACAGACTTGACCCCGCGCATGCATATTGTGGTCAGGCAGCTAGCAGACGACAAAGGACTGAAAGGGTACAGTGTTTGCTGACAATCTTTTTTAAAGTTCAAACGTACCGTATTTGTTCAAATTGGCCTGAGTTTTGAGTCAGGGGCCAGTCTTTCAGAAAAAAAGCGATTAAATTTTTTAATATTTTTATTTCTGTGGATGCCTTAGTACGTGCAGTAGGACTGCAAGAGTGATATATGAAAATAGAAGGAAAACTACACAAATTTAACCCCGTATATAGTGTAAACTTTCCTGTCACTACGGCTACAGATGACAAACGTGCTGACATTTGGCAGCTTCCGTCCTTGTCCGTCGTCATTGTTATCTTCTGCAATCTCCATTTCTGGAGGTTGTTGACTCAGTCATTGTCAGTCGCCCTGACCCACCAACAAGATGCCTGACGCGTGTGTGTTGTGTGTGTGTGTGTGTGTGTGTGTGTGTGTGTGCGTGCGCGCGTGCGCACGCGTGTTTGTGTATGTGCGCGCTCTCTATCTCTCGCTCTCTCGTGTGCATGGGTAGTTATGTTAAGTTTGCGTGCTCAAGTGCATGCCATATGGCTTGGAGGGAGATGCTTTATTGCAAGCTTTTTCTGCCTGTCTTGACTGGGCGCTCATTTTGCTTTGGTTTTTCAGCCATTTCATTTGTCTGTCTGTCTGTCTGTCTGTCTGTCTGTCTGTCTGTCTCTCTCTCTCTATCTCTCTCTTCTCTCTCTCTCTCTCTCTCTCTCTCTCTCTCTCTCTCTCTCTCTCTTCTCTCTCTCTCTGCTAAGTAAGGAAAAAAGTACTTTCAACAGCAACAATATCTATAGACAAAGGGTACATATACATTAATTCGTACTTCCCTCCTTCCCTCTTCCCCCTGTCTCTTCTTCCCACTTTCTCTGTTTTCCTTCGCCTCTCTCTGTGTGTCGCTGTCTATCTGTCTGTCTGTCTGTATTTCTGTCTGTCTACTTTTGTCTGTCTCTGTTTGTCTGTCTCTGCTTCTGTCTGTCTCTTTTTCTCTCTCTTCTGTCTCTCTCCCTTTCTGTCTCTTCTCCTCTCTTTCTCTCTCTCTCTCTCCTCTCTTCTCTCTCTCTCTCTCTCTCCCCTCCCTCCCTCTCTCTCTCTCCTCTCTCTTTCCCCTCCCCCCTCTCTATCTTTCGTGATTTTCATTTCCGCGTGTTTACCCAAACATCAGCACTGTTTGTCTGCACAGCTTGCAGAGGCTTTACAGCAGCATTGATCCTGTGGACGTTTTCAGCCACGAGTGGGGAAAAAGTCCTTCATTTGGTTTTTGCCAGTCATCCAGTAAAAGAGCAAGGTTAACAAAAAAAGAGTATGGATAGAAATGTCTATTTGACGAATCTCCTTGACATGTGGAAAGATCCGGGGGGGGGAGGGAGGGGGGGGGGGGGTAAGGGGGGCAGGGCATGGCATGATGGCTTTTGAGTGCGACATATGGCTGTTTTCCTCTGATTGCGATTTTATCAGAACTTATTTTTAGAGTGTGCGGTAGAATATGTTTACATTGAGACATGGAACTTTTTTTTTTCTGATGTTGGAAAGTTTAGGACATTAATTTTTATGGAGTTGGTGGTGGTGAGGGTTGGGGGAAGGGGGTTAGGGGTAGAGAAGATGGTACTTTGTGATGGGCAAGAATTGAAAATAGAATAAAATGAGGATGGTCAGATAAGTGTTTAGTATGTCAGATATGGAATCTCGGCTGAAAAACATGAAGAAAATCTCTGTGTGCCTCTGTCTGTCTGTCTGTCTGTCTGTCTGTCTCTGTCTCTCTCTGTCTCGGGATAGCCTGGTGGTTAGAGTGATGTATTCGTGATCTTCTGGCCCGGGTTCGATTCTCGTTCAAGAGGATTTTTCCTCTGGAGCTATCAGTGCCGACTCCTCTCTCCCCCAAAAGTCCTTTCGGATGAGACTGTAAACCGAGGCCCCGTGTGCGAACGCGCGCAGAACATCTTGCGCACACGCTAGAGTAGGCCATTGTGTGCCTGTGGGAACGGGTGAGAAAATGTACAAAACTGCACACACATGGGGACTGGATGAAAAAGACACGAGTGCTTATTCCCTTATCCGCGAAATAAAAGAATTAAAAAAGAAATAAATCTATCTTCTTCTTCTTCCCCCTCCTCCTCCTCCTCCTACTCCTCCTTCTCTTCTTCTTCCTCCTCCTCTTCTTCTTCTTCTTTTTCTTCTTCGCTCCGTCTGCCACTCACCTACTTTGCCTTTTGTTCTTCATTCCTTTTCTCACCCTCATCTCTTCTTTCTATACCCCCCACTTCCAGTCGTGTGTGCGCTTACTACAGCTTAGAGTCCTCATGCAAGCGCATATCGTTTGACAGTATGTAGTTGTTTGATTAGAAGCTGACTGAAAAGCGTATTGTTGTTCCCAATCACAGCTATCAACTGTTTTGTTCTGGATTTTTGTTATTGTTGTCGTCCGTCTAACTTTTTGTTTTCATCCGTGTTACTCAAGCATCCGCATGTTTGTCTGACCAGGATATGAGTTGGTCAGAGCAATTGATTTTGTCAGAGTAATTGATCTTGTCAAAGATATGAGTTGGTCAGAGTAATTGATCTTGTCAAGGATACGAGTTGGTCAGAGTAATTGATCTTGTCAAGGATACGAGTTGGTCAGAGTAATTGATCTTGTCAAGGATACCAGTTGGTCAGAGTAATTGATCTTGTCAAGGTATAACGAGTTTGGTCAGAGTAATTGATCTTGTCAGGTCAGTTGGTCAGAGTTAATATGTCTTGTCAAGGATACGAGTTGGTCAGAGTAATTGATCTTGTCAAGGATACGAGTTGGTCAGAGTAATTGATCTTGTCAGTTGGTCAGAGTAATTGATCTTGTCAAGGATACGAGTTGGTCAGAGTAATTGATCTTGTCAAGGATACGAGTTGGTCAGAGTAATTGATCTTGTCAGTTGGTCAGAGTAATTGATTTGCAGTTGGTCAGAGTAATTGATCTTGTCAAGGATACGAGTTGGTCAGAGTAATTGATCTTGTCAAGGATACGAGTTGGTCAGAGTAATTGATCTTGTCAAGGAATCGAGTTGGTCAGAGTAATTGATCTTGTGAAGGATACGAGTTGGTCAGAGTAATTGATCTTGTCAGTTGGTCAGAGTATATGATCTTGTCAAGGATACGAGTTGGTCAGAGTAATTGATCTTGTCAAGGATACGAGTTGGTCAGAGTAATAGATCTTGTCAGTTGGTCAGAGTAATTGATCTGGTCAGTTGGTCAGAGTAATTGATCTTGTCAGTTGGTCAGAGTAATTGATCTTGTCAGTTGGTCAGAGTAATTGATCTCGTCAAGGATACGAGTTGGTCAGAGTATATGATCTTGTCAGAGTAATTGATCTTGTCAAGGATACGAGTTGGTCAGAGTAATTGATCTTGTGAAGGATATGAGTTGGTCAGATTAATTGATCTTGTCGAGGATACGAGTTGGTCAGAGTAATTGATCTTGTCAAGGATACGAGTTGGTCAGAGTAATTGATCTTGTCAAGGATACGAGTTGGTCAGAGTAATTGATCTTGTGAAGGATATGAGTTGGTCAGTTTAATTGATCTTGTCGAGGATACGAGTTGGTCAGAGTAATTGATCTTGTCAAGGATACGAGTTGGTCAGAGTAATTGATCTTGTCAATGATATGAGTTGGTCAGAGTAATTGATCTTGTAAAGGATATGAGTTGGTCAGATTAATTGATCTTGTCAAGGATACGAGTTGGTCAGAGTAATTGATCTTGTCAAGGATACGAGTTGGTCAGAGTAATTGATCTTGTGAAGGATATGAGTTGGTCAGATTAATTGATCTTGTCAAGGATATGAGTTGGTCAGAGTAATTGAGCTTGTCAGAGTAATTGATCTTGTCAAGGATATGAGTTGGTCAGAGTAATTGATCTTGTCGGAGTAATTGATCTTGTCAAGGATATGAGTTGGTCAGAGTAATTGATCTTGTCAGAGTAATTGATCTCATCAAGGATATGAGTTGGTCAGAGTAATTGATCTTGTCAAGGATATGAGTTGGTCAGAGTAATTGATCTTGTCAGAGTAATTGATCTTGTCAAGGATATGAGTTGGTGAGAGTAATTGATCTTGTGAAGGATATGAGTTGGTCGGAGTAATTGATCTTGTCAGAGTAATTGATCTCATCAAGGATATGAGTTGGTCAGAGTAATTGATCTTGTGAAGGATACGAGTTGGTCAGAGTAATTGATCTTATCAAGGATATGAGTTGGTCAGAGTAATTGATCTTGTGAAGGATATGAGTTGGTCAGAGTAATTGATCTTGTCAAGGATACGAGTTGGTCAGAGTAATTGATCTCGTCAAGGATACGAGTTGGTCGAGTAATTGATCTTGTCACGGATATGAATTGGTCAGAGTAATTGATCTTGTCAGAGTAATTGATCTCATCAAGGATATGAGTTGGTGAGAGTAATTGATCTTGTCAAGGATATGAGTTGGTGAGAGTAATTGATCTTGTCAAGGATATGAGTTGGTGGAGTAATTGATCTTGTCAGAGTAATTGATCTCATCAAGGATATGAGTTGGTCAGTGTAATTGATCTCATCAAGGATATGAGTTGGTCAGTGTAATTGATCTTGTGAAGGATATGAGTTGGTCAGAGTAATTGATCTTGTGAAGGATATGAGTTGGTCAGAGTAATTGATCTTGTCAAGGATACGAGTTGGTCAGAGTAATTGATCTCGTCAAGGATACGAGTTGGTCGGAGTAATTGATCTTGTCAAGGATACGAGTTGGTCAGAGTAATTGATCTTGTCAAGGATATGAGTTGGTCAGAGTAATTGATCCTGTCAAGGATATGAGTTGGTCAAGTAATTGATCCTGTCAAGGATATGAATTCATCAGAGCACTTGATCTTGTCAAATTTTTTTAACCGCAGTGGGGAGTATCATTTTATGCGGTTACTGAATGAGGAGGTGACAGCCCTGACATGGCCTTCGTGTTCGGTGGGACTGTAAAACAACACGAAATGAAATGAAATGAAACGAAATCCACCCTGGTTATGTCGCCACCCAGGAAAGAGCAGAGTGACAGGCTTTTAGTGGATGGAGCTTTGACATTTTGGAAAGAAGAGTGTGTGACGACCTGCTAACTTGACATGGCACATGGCACAGTCCGGTCGATTACACCTTTTGTCAGAAATGATTTGTTGTCGTTGTTGTCCATGTTTGGTTGTTGTTGTTTTTTAAAATTCAGGGTGTTTTCATGTGGAAATGTGACTGGGGGGTAATGTTGGAGTTTGTGGAGGAGGGAAGAGTATGGAAAGTGAGCTTGCAAAATGTGAACAAAGGAATGGAACGAGAATGTTCATACAGGAGATCGGTTTTTTTTTGTGTTGTATTGTCAGTTAGACAATCTGAGTGGAAATATTTCTGGAATCACTTAATCTCTCTTTTAAAAAAAATCAATCTCTGTGTTGTGTGCGCGTACGTGCGTAGGGGGGGGGGGGGGGCGTGCGTGTGTGTGCGCGTGTGTGTGTGTACGTCTGACATCTCTCTCTTTTCTCTCTCCCCTTGCATGCTTGCGTGCATGCATGTTGCATGTACGTGTGGCTATTTTGCAAACATTCCTGCATGCATGCATTATGTGTAGGTACAATTAATATGCCTACAGATGCTTTTCTGCAAGCACTTCCTGCCCTTTTGGCTGAAAACTTTTTTTCTTGCATTTTATTCTTCTCTCTCTCTCTCTCTCTCTCTCTCTCTCTCTCTCTCTCTCTCTCTCTCTCTCTCTCTCTCTCTTTGTCTTTCTGTCTCCTCTCTCTCTCTCTCTCTCTCTCTCTCTCTCTCTCTCTCTCTCTCTCTCTCTCTCTCTCTCTCTCTCTCTCTCTCTCTCTCTCTCTCCGTGTCTCTGTCTGTCTATCTCTCATTCATACGATTTCTATTTCCACATGTTTACACAATCGTCAGCACTTTTCTCTCAACAGGATGTGACACAGAGCAGAAGCATTGATCCTGTGAACGTTTTGAGTTTTTTCTATTCTTTTATTCTATTCCATTATTTTATTTCGTGGATAATGGAATAAACAGTCGTACGCTTTTTTTTACTTCCAGTCCCCGTGTGTATGCAGTTTTGTAAATTTCTTTTGTCATCCGTTCCCACCGGCACACAATGGCCTACTCTTCCGAAAAGCGAAGCGGGTTTTCACGTGTGCGCAAGATGTTCTGCGTGCGTTTGCACACGGGACCTCGATTTATAGTCTTATCCGAAGGACTTTTGGGGAGAGTGGAGTCGGCACTGATGTTAACTCCAGAGGAAAAATCTTCTTGAACGAGATTTTAACCCGGTTCAGCAGATCACGAGCGCAATGCTCATCACTCTGACCACCAGACTATCTTGTCCGCCGGTATGCCACTCTCCTAGCTTAAAAAACAATTTTAAAAAGAGGTAAAGGAGTCCCATAATCTATGTGGTCGTAGGGGAGTGCAGCATCAGTGACCTCAGTTTCTTTAGGGACCAGCATATTGAGGGCAGAGCCCATGTCCTCTCCCTCGCTGCTTTACCTTCTCTGACTCTAAAGAGGCAGGTACCCATTTACAGCTGGGTGAACTGGGGGACTGAACAGAAGCGAAGGCGCGCAAACAGTCACCCATCGAAGTGGTAACCACGCTCGATGCTGCTTAACCCTAGCTGGGGAAAGCCAGTGTTCGACCACTGCGCTACCCCGTCCCGCCCACACACCCTCTCCCCCATAAAAAAGGAATAACTATAGAAATATCCATTTGCTGGATTTCTCACATTTGAAAAAAAAAAGTGTTTATAATCTCGAGCTTTAACAAGTAAAGGTTGTCGTTCACTTGTGCTCCTATCCCAGAAAAAAAGGATTATTAGAGCATGGTGAAAAAGGCTTGAGGTGAGATTGAAACTCTTCTGTGTGATATTTAAACATGGATGGGACGAGGAAGGACGTATGGGAGGGGAGGGAGGGGAGGGGATGGGGTAGGGTGAGGGGTGGGGTGGGGTGGGGGCAGAGAAGGTGATGGGTACAAACCTGAATTGCGTTGGGAGATTAATGTTTGAATAGTAGATGCTTTTTTTAAATGAGAGTTGTGGAATGTTAAAGACAGTGTTTGACGAATCTTTGTCTCTCTGTCTCTGTCTCTGTCTCTGTCTATCTCTCTCTCTCTCTCTCTCTCTCTCTGTATCTCTCTCTGTATATCTGTCTGTCTCTGTCTCTATGTCTCTCCTTTTGTTTGTCTCCTTCACTCTCTCCTGCCCTTCTTCTCTTCCTCCGGAACATGCAGACTCTGTGTGTGTGTGTGTGTGTGTGTGTGTGTGTGTGTGTGTGGTGTGCGCGCGGGGCGCGCGCGCATGTTGGTGCATAGTGCATTTTCGTGTTTGCAAGTGGCCTGAGTGTGTTTGCTTTGCGCACACAGACATGAGCTTTCAATCCATTTTTCTTGCTGCCAGCCACAAAAAACATGTTGGCATTTTAGACAACCAGCTTTCTTCATCATCCTTATCTTTTGGATTTTCCCGTGTCTGTGTGTTGACACAGTCATTGTGGCCCTGACCCAACAAGACGTCTGACTTTACAGCAGCCTTTGATCTGTTCATGACACTTTGAGCCATGGACGTTTCGCTTTGCTGCCTGGCAACAGACATTGAAGAGAAAACTGGAAGACAGACGTCTGTTTAATGGATGACGCCATTTTGGAAAAAGAAGTGCGTAACAGAATGATAAACGCCATTGCGGAGTGGTTAAGAGTGTTTGAGTTTCATCCTGTGGGTTCTTCAAATCGTGGGTTCGAATCTTGGCAGCAATGTCTGGTGAATGTTTTGTTCGTTCCTTGGCTAGAGCTTCAAGGTTCACCAATGGTGAGACTTTGTGACTTTTTTTGGCTGACCATGAAGGTAGCTGCATTCTGACTTTGGGGATTCTGATGAAATAAGGGGAGGGGGATATTTTTACAATCCTCCAGGCTAACTTAAAGCGCATACCTTCCAGTGCCTTATTTTCTTTTGTATGTATACTGCATGCAAAATCTCAGTCATACACTTAAGAAATCTTGTCATTCATGTCAGCGTTTGACGGGTTACGGAAATATGAACGGACCCAGCATGCACTCTATATTTGGAGAGGAATGGGCCCCGCCAGGTTCAAACTTGCTTTAAGAGACACTGCCTGACTGTTCCCTTTTCTGCCTGGTAACAGATGTCAGAAGACTGGAATACAGGTGCTGGTGTGTGGATCTGATGTCATCATGGACAGAGTGCGTGCATAACATGTGATAGAACTTGTTTTGATAACAGGTTTGGGGAAAAACAAGATTTAGGCGTGTGCCGGAACTTTTCTGGTTGGAGAGATTGGAACTTTCTTCTTCTGTTTGTGGCAGGATGGATTGAAAAAGAAAATGGGAAGAAAAGAAAAAACTGGGAACGGATCTTCTGGCTGAGTGGGTTCTGGGGAGGAACTATAAATATCTTGTCCAGTCTGGGATATGTTAACAGAGGTTTGGGTTGTCAGGGGCTGCATCTTCATGGAACAACTCATTAAGGTTCTTTTTTATTCTTTTGTTCTTCATTTCGAGGATAATGGATGTCTGTCTCTGTATGCCTTTATCTCTCTATAGTCTGTCTTATCTCCTTCTCTTTATCTCTTTCTCCCACCCTCCCACTCTCTTCCTGCAACATGCATATAAGTGTGTGCACGCACGTGTTAGCGCGTAGTGCATTTGCGTGTTTGCAAGTGGCCTGAGTGTGTTTGCTTTGCGCACACAGACATGAGCTTTCAATCCATTTTTCTTGCTGCCAGCCACAAAAAACATGTTGGCGTTTTAGACAACCAGCTTTCTTCATCATCCTTATCTTTTTGATTTTCCGTGTCTGTGTGTTGACACAGTCATTGTGGCCCTGACCCAACAAGACGTCTGACTTTACAGCAGCCTTTGATCTGTTCATGACACTTTGAGCCATGGACGTTTCGCTTTGCTGCCTGGCAACAGACAGTGAAGAGAAAACTGGAAGACAGACGTCTGTTTAATGGATGACGCCATTTGGGGAAAAAAAAAGTGCGTAACAGAATGATAAACGCCATCGCGGAGTGGTTAAGAGTGTTTGAGTTTCATCCTGTGGGTTCTGCAAGTTGTGGGTTCGAATCTTGGCAGCAATGTCTGGTGAATGTTTTATTTGTTCCTTGGCTAGAGCTCCAAGGTTCACCAATGGTGAGACTTTGTGACTTTTTTGTTTGGCTGACCATGAAGGTAGCTCCATTCTGACTTTGGGGATTCTGATGAAATAAGGGGAGGGGGATATTTTTACAATCCTCCAGGCTAACTTAAAGCGCATACCTTCCAGTGCCTTATTTTTCTTTTGTATATATACACTGCATGCAAAATCTCAGTCATACACTTAAGAAATCTTGTCATTCATGTCAGCGTTTGGCGGGTTACGGAAATATGAACGGACCCAGCATGCACTCTATATTTGGAGAGGAATGGGCCCCGCCAGGTTCAAACTTGCCTAAGAGACACTGCCTGACTGTTCCCTTTTCTGCCTGGTAACAGACGTCAGAAGACTGGAATACAGGTGCTGGTGTGATGGATCTGATGCCATCATGGACAGAGTGCGTGCATAACATGTGATAGAACTTGTTTTGATAACAGGTTTGGGGAAAAACAAGATTTAGGCGTGTGCCGGAACGTTTCTGGTTGGAGAGATTGGAACCTTCTTCTTCTGTTTGTGGCAGGATGGATTGAAAAAGAAAATGGGAAGAAAAGAAAAAACTGGGAACGGATCTTCTGGGTGGGTGGGTTCTGGTGAGGAACTATAACTATCTTGTCCAGTCTGGGATATGTTAACAGAGGTTTGGGTTGTCAGGGGCTGCATCTTCATGGAACAACTCATTAAGGTTCTTTAAAAAAAAATTCTTTTGTTCTTCATTTCGAGGATAATGGATGTCTGTCTCTGTATGCCTTTATCTCTCAATAGTCTGTCTTGTCTCCTTCTCTTTATCTCTTTTTCCCACCCTCCCGCTCTCTTCCTGCAGCATGCATATGAGTGTGTGCACGCACGTGTTAGCGCGTAGTGCATTTGCGTGTTTGCAAGTGGCCTGAGTGTGTTTGCTTTGCGCACACAGACATGAGTTTTCAATCCATTTTTTGGCTGCCAGCAACAAAAAAACATGTCAACATTTTTCGACAACCAGCTTTCTTCATCATCTTTATCTCCTGGACTTTCCATTTCTGCGTGTTGACACAGTCATTGTGGCCCTGACCCAACAAGATGGCTGACTTTACACTGGCTTTGATCTGTTCATGACGGTTTGAGCCATAGCTTGCTCTCTCTCTCTCTCTCTCTCTCTCTCTCTCTCTCTCTCTCTCTCTCTCTCTCTCTCTCTCCTCTCTCTTCCCTCTCTCTCTCGCCTGGTAACAGACGTCAAAAGACAGGAGCACAGACAAGACGTCTGTTTAACAAAGCTGATGTTATCTTGGGAAGGGCGCGTGATTCAAGCTGTGTGCAGGAGACGTGACAGAACTCGTTTCCATAATGGTTGTCTGGAAACAAGTTTTGGGGGGTCTGTGCAAGAACTGTGTGTGCTTGGAGAGATTGGAACTTTCTTTCTCTGTTTGTGGTGGGATAAACAGATGGGGGAGAGAAAACTCTCCCTCCTGCTCTACCCCTCCCTCTGTTTGTGCAACATGGGTACTTGTTTGTGCACTTGTTTGTGTGTTTGCGTGTGGATGGAGTGTGTTTGCATGCTTGCATACATTTCGCTTTCAATCCATTTGGCTGCAGGCAACAAAACATTTGTAGAATAGTTTTGCAACCAGCATACCTCTCTTCATCATCATTTTCATCTTGATTTTCCATTTCGGTGTGTTACATAAACACGAACATACCCAACATGCACCCTGTAGCTGGAGAGGGATGGGCTCCACCAGTTTTAACTTGCCCAAGAGACACAGCTTGAAAAAAAATTCTGTTCCACAACGACGCTTCAGAGAGATGAGGAGAAAAGAGGCATGATAGAATTCGGAACAGGACATATGACAAGCGCTTGTTTCGGTAATGCTGTATTGTAAAGAGACTTGTGTAGAGGGAGCCTTTGGGGGTGGATAGATTGGAACTTTATTCTTGTTTTTGTTGTAGGGGCAAAAAAAACAAAGAGAGAGAGGGGTGTGGGGTTACAGTCCTTTTCGCTGAATTGGCTGTTGTGGGGAACTAACTGTGAATACCTTTTCTGCCAAATCTGGGAGAGATGTGTTAGAAGATGTTTGGATTGTCAGGGACTGGATCTTCATGGAGTTTCTTGTTTAGATGTTTGTCGCACTGTCTCTTTCTCTGTGTCTGCTTTTCTGATCTGTCTGTCTGTCTGTCTCTCTATCTGTCTCTGTCTCTCTCTACCTCTGAGTATGCATTCAATTGTCCAACTATTTATCATGTTCACGAACCCCTTTTATAAAGGGCCATGGCCTAAAGTGAACAAACCATCTCTCTCTGTGGTGGTAGTGATGCTAGTGATGGTGACGACGACAAACATGATAATGTCATCGAATGTAAAATTTTAAAAATATAATGAAACCACTTTGGGCAAGGCGTAAAATCCATTCTTGTTCGTGTCAGTAACGTCCTGAAGTGTTTGTAGAATATTCTTCGACAGTTAATTCCTGGGAGCCAAAAAACCCCTAAAAACAAACAAAAAAACAACCTCATAAGTTGAGAGAGGAAAAAAAGGGAGCAGGTAGGTGGTGTGAGGGTGGAGAGGGAGGGCGGGGAGGGAGGGAATTTCAGCTACGTCAAACCAAGACATTAGTTGAAGCGAGAGGAGGGGAGAGAGGGAGGAGAGGGGGTAAGAATCTGACAGGGGAAGCATTTTTTGTGTGTGGTAATATTGATGCTGGAGCCTGCTGGTGGTCTGAGCATGAAGAGAACTGTAAAGAACAACAAGGAGGAAGAGGAGGAAGAGGAGGAGGAGGAGGGAGCAGTGGGGCTGGCTGGCAAAGCGCTGATAACTACAAGGAATTTGCATGTTGGCTCAGGCCCCCAAGGAGTAATCGAAGTTTTTTGTTCGTTTCATTACTCTCTCTCTCTTTCTCTGTCTCTCTCTGTCTGTCTGTCTGTCTCTGTCTCTCTCTCTTTCTCTCTCTCTCTGAGTATTGGGTTATTATTAAGATGTATCCCTACGGGCTGGGACTAGATGTAAATAAGCACATGAGTGCTTATTAATTATCCTCGAAGTAAAACAATTTGTCATTCTCTCTCTCTCTCTCTCTCTCTCTCTCCTCTCTCTCTCTCTCTCTCTCTCTCTCTCTCTCTCTCTCTCTCTCTCTCTCTTCTCTCCGTCCGTTTTTCTGTCTCTGTCTGTCTGTCTGTCTGTCTGTCTGTCTGTCTGTCTGTCTCTCTCTCTCTCTCTCTCTCTCTCTCCTCTCTCTCTCTCTCTCTCTCTCTCTCTCTGGATAGCCTAGTGGTTAGAACATTGCGCTCGCAATCTGATGACCTGGGTTCGATTCCCGTTCAAGAGGATATTTTCCTCTGGAGTTAACATCAGTGCAGACTCCACTCTCCCCAAAAGTCCTTCGGATGAGACTTTAAACCGAGGCCCCGTGTGCGAACGCACGCAGAACATCTTGCGCACACGCTCAATCCAGTTCCGCTTTTCGTAAGAGTAGGCCATTGTGTGCCGGTGGGGGAACAGATGACATAATTTACAAAACCGCATACACGCGAGGACTGGATGTCCCCCCCTCCTCCCCAAGTGCTTATTCCATTATCCTCGATATAAAAGAATAGAATAAATAAATAAAATAAAACTGTCTGTCTGTCTGTCTCTCTGTGTGTTGTGAGGGAGGGAGGGAGGGAAGGATGTGTGTGTGTGTCAAAGTCAAGTCAAAGTCAAAAGTTTATTTCCAGATGGTACATTGAATAAGCAATGCATTTGCTTTTTTTCATCAAGCCATCTATCTAAGAACAAATTCTTAATGATTATACTAAGACACTACATTATTGCATCATTTACCATTAAATTAAATCAGTAAAAAAAGGAAAATCGATATGGTAATACATTGAAAATACAAATTACCACATATACACGCACACACATACTCATACACACCTGCGCGCGCGTGTGTGTGTGCGTGCGTGCGTGTCTGTGTCTTCTCTGTTCTGTTCTGTTGTAAAAGTGTGGGTGGTAGTGGTGATGATGGGGTTGGGGGTGGTGGAAATGGTGGTGGTTTGTGTGTGTGCGTGTGCGTGCGTGTGTGCGTGTATGTGCCTGTCTGCCCACTTGCACGTACACTCCAAATTTTCTGTGTCTCTGACGTAAGCTGTTCTCGTCTGTCAGTCCTGCTTTTTTTCGGGCTTCTTTTTCGGCTTCTTCCTTGATCTGTATGTCTCTTTGTGTGCGTCTGTGTCTCTTTGTGTTTGTGTTTCTTTGTGTCTTGTGTGTTGTGTCTCTTTGTGTTTCTTTGTATGTTTGCCTGTGTCTCTTTGTGTTTGCCTGTGTCTCTTTGTGTTTGTGTCTCTGTGTGTTTGTGTCCGTGTATCTTTGTGTTTGTGTCTGTGTCTCTTTGTGTCTGTCTGTGTCTCTTTGTGTCTGTTTCTTTGTAACACGCCCCCTTCCCCCCTGTCTTCTTTATTGGTTTCTTTTTCACCGCACGCACCCCCACCCCATACAACATATACACAGAAAAGCACACAAACGCACATTTACGATCTTTCACTTTTTTTGTCCTCTCTTAGTGGTTCACTGTCTGTCTGTCTCTGTCTGTCTGTCTGTTTGTGTCTGTCTCTGTCTGTCTGTCGGTCTTTGTGTCTCTGTCTCTGTCTCTCTCTCCTTGCCATATTTCTTTCACTGCTCTGATATTCTCTTCCGTTTCTGTCTGTGTGTCTGTCTCCCTCTCCTTTCCTCCCCCCTCTCTCCCTCCCCCCTCTCTCTCCACACTTCCCCTCTCTCGTCCACCCCTCTCCTTTTTTTTTTCTCTCTCTCTCCACCCTTCCCTTTCTCTGTCATCATCTTCCACCATTTCTTTACTACAACACCCCCCCCCCCTCACACACACACACACACACACACACACACACACACACACACACATACATACACACACACACACACACACACACACACACACACACACACACACACACACACACACACACACCAATACCAATCATGACAAAGAACGAGGAGGAAATCACAGCTGAGGCCTGCGGTAGTGTTAGCAGATAAGACCTTGTCCTACTGGCTGGCTGGGGCAGGCAGTGTGGTGGCTGCACAACTCTGGAACTCTGGCACCAACCACTCTCCCCGCACGGGATCCAGAGAAAACAGGAAAAGAATATTTGTTGTTGTTGCTGTTGTTGTTGTTGTCAGTTGTTGTTTGTTGGTAATGAAGGCGCACGAGATGGTGATTTGAGCGCTTTGATTTGTTGCTTTACAAGATTCAGCGCTATATAAATTCCATATATTATTATTATTATTATTTGGGGATGGTATGGTGGGGGTGGGGATATGGAGTGGGGTGGGGTGGGGTGGGTGGGTGGGGTTGGGTTGGATGGGTGTGTGTGTAGGGGGGTGGGTGGGTGAGAGAGAGTGTGTGGGTGAGTGGGTGGGTGGGCGAATGTGTGTGTGGGGGAGGGGGGACTGTCAAGGATGCTGTTAAAGCACAGATCATATTGACTTGAAGGCGTGAGCAATCGGTGGTCTTGCCTCAAAGCCCCCAGTCTACGCGTTTTCTCTCATATGACAGACAACTATAGTTGCTGTCTGAGCGTTCGACGAAGCAGAAGAAGAAAAAGAAGAAAGCGAGAGGGAAGGAGGGGGGAAGCTTGGTCGTCAGAGCGCTGTGCTGGCTATTTGACGGGCCGGGGTTCGAGCCACCACCGGGACACCTGTAGAAAGGGATTTTCGCCCCTGGAGTTAGCATCATCGGTTCTGACTCCACTCTGCTGAAAGTCCTTCTTCGTAGAAGCCGAGGTTCTGTGTACGAACGTACTCAGAACATGTTGTGCACATGTTAAAAACCGTACTCAGAACATGTTGTGCACATGTTTAAAAACCCGTCCAACACAACAACAACAACAGCAACAACAACAACACCCTGCATGCACACTGATGTGGTCATCCCTGCAGTCGGAATGCGGCTCTCTCACTCTCCCTCCTGTCTCTGTCTCTGTCTCTGTCTCTCTCTCTCTCTCTCTCTCTCTCTCTCTCTCTCTCTCTCTCTCTCTCTCTCTCTCTCTTTCTGTGCATGTCGGTCGCCCTGTCAGGAAATCCTGTCCTGTCCATCTGAATGAGAAATGTATCGTGTGGTTCTCTGACCCACAGTGACAAGCCTGGGCAACAAACAGTGTTGATTGATTTGGCCGGTGTGAGTTTCTGCGCTCCATGTGATGTTACTGCTTGTCATGCTCTTTCTCTTCAGCATTATGAAACCAGAGGAGGCTTGGGGGAGGTGTGTGTGTGTGTGTTGTCTGTGTGTGTGTGTATGTGTTTTATGTGTGTGTTATGTGTGTGTGTTGTGTGTGTGTGTGTGTGTTATGTGTGTGTGTTGTGTGTGTGTGTGTGTGTTATGTGTGTGTGTTGTGTGTGTGTGTGTGTGTGTGTGTGTGTGTGTGTTGTGTGTGTGTGTGTGTGTGTGTGTGTGTGTGTGTGTGTGTGTGTGTGTTGTGGAAGGTGGCAGGATGGGTAAGACGTTTGCCTGCCAACAAGTAAACCGTGAGGTTCTGGGTTCGATTCCCAGCCTCGCCCTTTCTTCCCAGTTTGACAAAAAAATCGAGCTGAATGTCAAAGTCCTTCGGATGAGACTATAAACCGAGGCCCCGTGTGCGAACGCATGCAGAACATCTTGCGCACACGTTAAATCCTGTTCCGCTTTTCGAAAGAGTAGGCCATTGTGTGCCGGTGGGAACAGATGACAAAATTTAAAAAAACCGCATACACACGCAACAACAAAAAAAAAGTCATCTGAGCGCTTTGATTTGTTGCTTTTCAAGATTCAGCGCTATATAAATTCCATACATTATTATTATTGTGTATTTATTTATTTATTTCATTCTTTTACATTTATTTTATTCTTTTATATCGAGGATAATGGAATAAGCACTTATGTGCTTTTTTTTTACATTCAGTCCCAGTGTGTATGCGGTTTTGTAAATTCTGTCATCTGTTCCCACCGGCACACAATGGCCTACTCTTACGAAAAGCGGAACAGGATTTAACGTGTGCGCAAGATGTTCTGCGTGCGTTCGCACACGGGGCCTCGGTTTATAGTCTCATCCGAAGGACTTTTGTGTATATGTGTTGTGTGTTTGTGTTGGGGGATGGGGGCAGGGGGTGATGGAAGCAAGATTTTGACGACGGAAAGCTGTCGTAGCGCTCGGCGATAGCCTTTGATAACCAGTGTCGGGTGAAGAGTTGGTTTACATTTTGGGTGGATTGATGTGTACAACATAGCTGCGCATTTATTTATTTTCGGCTTTAAGCACTAACAAGCAGGTGCAGCGGTTTAAAAAAACAAACAAGCGCCAGCGCCAACCACAACCATCACGAGCAACAACACCAAACACCAACAACAAGACACTTGTTTATTTATCTATTTATTCTTTTTATATCGAAGATAATGGAATAAGCACTCATGTGCTGCTTTTTTCTTTACATCCAGCCCCCGTGTGTATGCAGTTGTGTAAATTTTGTCATCCGTGACCACCGGTACACAATGGCCTACTCTTCCGAAAAACGGAACAGGTTTTGACGAGTGCGCAAGATGTTCTGCGTGCGTTCGCACACGGGACCTCGGTTTATAGTATCACCCAAACGACATAAAATGACTAGAGTAGCAGCAACAAAATAACATCAACATCGGTAGCAGCAGCAGGAGCACAAAAGAAACCTAACATCCACTACTATTACCCCCCCTCCCCCTCCCTTCAGAAAATGCAGGTCCAACACTGAATAACAATGAAACAACAACAAAATAACAAACTTCAGCAACAGCAGCGCGCACAAACAGCCATCACGTTCAGAAACAAGACATGTCTGACAGGGAAACCAGACACAGTTGCAGACATGAATGGAGAAGGGAGAGGTGGTGGGTGGCGCTGCTCTTGTGGCGAGCGACGCGCGCTCTTCCCGGGGGAGAGCAGCCCGAGAATTTCACGCAGAGAAATCTGCCTTGACTTAAAGTGGTGTGAAACATAAAAAAATTTTTAAAAGATATGTTACGTCCAGGCGTGCTTGGAACTTTTATCACGGCAAAAAAATGACATGATGACGGTAAAAACTTGTCTAGGAGTTTTAGTGTCCAGTTAGAGAGAGAGAGAGAGAGAGACCTAATTTTCCGTGAAGTTTAAAAAAAAAAGGCAAAATAAATCTATGATTGCAGAAACTTGTCAGAAAGTTTTACACACACACGCACGCACGCACGCACGCACGCACGCACGCACGCACGCACGCACGCACACACACACACACACACACGCACGCACGCACACTCTCACACACACAGTGGAGAGAGACAGACAGACAGACACTCTTAAAAAGTATTTTTTGGTAAAAACCAAAAGAAAAAGGTCAAGAAGTCTTATTTTCCCCGCTTAAAAAAAGAAGAATTGTTAGAATGTTAGAAGTTGCAATCTCATTACAGGAGATATGTGACGGTTTGCTATTTCTACCGCTGTTGCTGGTGTTGTTGTTGTTGTTGTTGACTTACGGCTTGTAAAGAAAGCGTATTACGTTGAACACATTCCGTTCAAAATCTGATACAGATAACAGTGTATTGCTTTGTTGTTGTTTTCCAGAACTGACCTCATCTGATAGATACAATGTGTTGGGTTTTGTCATTGTTTTTTCAGTAATGATCTTATGTTGAAAAGAATCCGTTCCAAATCGTAAAGATTGCATATGTGTTGGGGATTTTTTGGTATTTTGTTGTTGGTGTTGCTTTTTGTTTTGTTTTAGAAATTAATTGTGTAATCCGTTGTTTTGTTTCGTTTTATTTTGGTTGTTGTTTTCTTTATGAAATGAGATTTGAAAGTGTATCAGTTTCTATTTGGAAGATAGAACTTGATGCAAAAGTAATGATGAGATAATATATATATATATATATATATATATATATATATATATATATATATATATATATATAATATGATCAATCTATAACTATATATATATATAATATTATATAATAGAAAGGAGAGCTTGGAGACGCGATAGTTAACATTTTCTTTCAGTCCGAAAACTGAACAACTTAATGGAAAGAAAAAGCTGTGTATAGAAACGCGCGCCGCACGCACGCACACACACACACACACACACACACACACACCCACACACACACACACACACACACAACACACACAAATTCCTCCCCCCCCCCCCACACACACAAACACATACCATACATCATCCGTCTCTACTCTCCTCACTTCTCCTCTGTCCCTCCCTGCCCCTCCCCCCCCCCCCCCCCTCTCTCTCTCTCTCTCTCTCTCTCTCTCCCCAGCATCCTTTCAACCAGCTTATCGGCATTTCCAGCAACTTTCTCTCCCCTCCACCTAGCCCTTACCCCCCCCCCTCCCCTCCCCCCTCACCCTCAACCCAACCCCCACCCCCTCTCCACACGCCAGTTGATAGTCGTCAGGTAGAGGGAAGGGATGATAAATGTGCCACCCTTGACACAGCTGTGCCGTTCCCCGCTAGAGTGACAGACAGACAGACCAGACCGACAGGGCCCCGATGGAGGCCTGTTTGCTGGTCGTCAACGTTTGTTCGCCTGCTGGTGATGTGTACATGATCCCTGCTCTGGAGCTAACCCGGTTGGTGTAAGGAGTCCCAAACATAGCGTAGGGGGTCGACCTCTTCTGGCTACTAATCGCGATCTCCTCTCCCCGCTGCTTTACTTCTGCCTAAAGAGGGAGTAATTTACAGCTGGGTGAACTGGGAACGTTCAGGAAGAATCCAAGAACCATGCGCGAAGTGCGAGGCTCCGCACTACACCGAGCCGATCGCGGTCGTTCACCTTGTCTTGACTTCTCTCTCACCCCCCTTTTCTCTTTTTCTTCTTCCTAATGGTCACTAGATGTTGAGTGGGGTGGTAGTGGTCTGGGTGCTAAGTCTTTCGGATGAGAGAAAAACCATGCGAAGTCGGATGCGCTGGGCCTGACTGTCAGGCTTAGCGCCAGCGCGCATTTTTGGCTCATGAGAAGAGACGTAGTTGCTGTTGACTCTTTGAGAAGAACGAAGAAGAGATGATGCACAGCAGAAGAAGAAGTAAGAAGAAGAAGAAGAAACCTGAGTTCATATGTGCACGCGCATTCAGTGCATTTGAAAAAGATCGCTAAGTGAAGAGAGTTGTCCCTTGTAAAAATCTGTGGGAAAAGGCACTCTGATAGATATAAATTTTCTCCCTTTCTTCCACTGTAAAGTTATTTATAAACTTATGAAAATTTCGTGTTTTGTTTGCTTTTGTTAGTGGTTGGTGTTGTTGTGTTGTGTGTGTTGGGTGTGTGTTTGGTTTGTGGGAGGGGTACCTTGGTAGTGACAGCTTTTTACTGACACAATGTTAGGCTTTCCTTCTGACTTAATTGCTTCGTGTCTTCTTCTTCTTCTTCTTCTTCTTCTTCTTCTTCTCTTAATCTACTGCGTGTTGCTAGGTGTCTGACAGCATGGTGTTGCTGGGGAAGGACGATGCATGTTTGAATCATGAGGCCCTCAGACGCTGTAGCCGAGTGGTTAAGACCGTTTGGCTTAAATCCTAGTGCTCCATGAAGTCGTGGTTGAATCTCGGCAGCAGAAACAACACATACACACACACACACACCCACACACACACACACACACAACAACACACACACACACACACACACACCACACACACACACTACACACACACACACACACACACACACACACACACACACACACACACACACACACTACAACTCACTCACACACAACACTCACACACACACACACACATCTTCTTGATTTTGCATTTCCCATCATTCCTATCTTACTTTGTGTAGATTCTAAGTCGGTACTGTATGCTATCAAATCCCCAAATTCCAGGAAAGTATCCAGAATCATTTTTGAAATTAAATATGTCATACACCTTTTAAGTTTAAGAAGTATTCCTGTCTCCTTTTGTTGGGTACCTTCGCACGTTGGAGTTTTTTTCAAATGAGTGGGCTGACAGAGCTGCAAAAAGGGGGCAAGACATCATATTGAATCAATAGAACTGCATGTCCCATTATCTCTACAGGAGGGATACCGTTTATTAGAACAGACGTCGTGGAGTAAGTGGAGAGAATCAGATCAATTCAAGGAACGATCTTTAAAGAATTGCCTGACTAATGGCCTTATTTCATGTTACATGACTCCTTCTCAAACACATTTAAGTATTGCAACCACAAGAAGAGTTAATGCACTATATTTTAGATTAAAATTAAATGCATTTATAACAAAATTTTGTAAAAATGTGAGGTGCCTCTGTGGGGAACATATTTCCAACACTCACATCATATTTGAGTGTTCAATTGTAAAACCTTTTTACCCACATTTTGTGAGCAGTCTGTGGAAACTGTTTTTAAAAATCCGAAATTAGCCTTTGCCATTGTTAAATGTCTATTGCACAGCCCATTGGAGTATTTGTTGTAGTTATTTTATAGATGTTTCATGTTAAAAATTTGTTGAATTTAAATGTTTACTCATGTTTAAGATTCCCCCCACCCCTTTAATTGCATGAAAATACCAACACACATGTCACCTAATCAGTCTTTTCTCTGTACATTCCCCTCTCCACTACATCCACTACATTTTCCACATCCTTTGTCTAATATCACTAAGAGTGAACAGACGTTAAATTGAAGACAACAACAACAACACACACACATACACGCGCGCGCGCGCGCGATAAACGCATGCATTCACGGAAATGACTAAACACATTGCGAATACTCTGGTAAAAAATAATTATGTATATTTGATACATACTGAAAACTGTCTCGATCCTAAACACAAGACCTGTTCCTCTTCTAGCTTGAAGCAAAAAGATTTTCAGGAATTTTGAAGTTAAGCTCTGAACCACTTAAAGCCTGTACAACCTAAGTCTGGCGAATATAATGTGTATAAATTATGCACGTTGTCTTTTTTGTTGGTATTTTTCCTTCTCTCTCCTACCCCCCCCCCCCCCTCTACCCCCAGTTTCTGGAAGATAGGAGTGTATATAATTAAAGATAATTATTTAGTTGCTGCTTTCTCTCTTGTGTGTGTAGTGTATAGCACATTTGACAGGAAAATTCGACCTCAGAATCGTTTCGAGTGACCAGATGTTAGAAGATAGCGTGTGACGTAGTCAGTCATTTATGAATGCTGGTGTTCTTCGAATTTATCCTGTGTTTTTTTTTAAACTGCTGTATTTTTTTAAATTCCTGTATTCTGTATAATTGTTATATGCTGAGAGAGAGAGAAAAAAGGACCACCAAGAACATGAAATATTAAGCCAAAGCGATCATTTTACTTAAACTTTCTTTGGATAGGTATACACGCCAATGTGAAACAAGTCTGGAAAATTTGTACTACAGCTTTCTTTTTTTCCTGAATCTTTCTTTATGTAAAGATACACATTGACAGGAAACAGGTGGATATAGTAGAGCTGTCTTGTGGCGACGCGTAGTTGTTCCAGAGAAGATCACCGTGACTGTAGAGAAAAACCTGTACAGTTAATTCACGCATGCTTTTTTTTTACAATGACAGATACTAAAGCGGAGTGGACAGAGCGTTCTGACTTCTATTCCTGTGGGTCCCTGAAGTCGTGGGTTCGAATCTGGGTAGCAGCATCTGGTGAATTAATATTGGAGATGTTATGATGTCCCGGGTCAGTGATTGACTGCCCAGGAAGCTAAGGACACAAAGGACAGTTTTGGTAGCCCCCCCCCCCCCTCCCACCCTCAAGAATCTTTATAAGTTTCTTTTTTTAACTGTATCATTTTCTGCCACTTCAGAGTGCCCCTTGAATTATTTTTTTTAAAAAGTATGTGTGACTATTTTCAACTACCTCGCCATAAAGGCAACCATACTCCAATTTCAGATGATTAATTTTCTTTTGCTCCTGCAGTGAAAAGCACAGTTTGTAATGCAGAGACCTTGTCATAGCTGAGGACAATATCAACATAACCATTTTAAAGCATTAACAACGTTGTAATATAGGACCTGGCACTTAGCTTACATCAATAACGGACACAGATTTTGGCCTGGGCCATACAGTTTATCGTAATTACACCGAAAACATACCATAAAAGATTGCGTTGATCGTAGTTACACCGAAAATAAACTACAAAAGATTGCGTTGATCGTAGTTACACCGAAAATAAACTACAAAAAGATTGCGTTGATCGTAATTACACCGAAAATAAACTTCAAAAGATTGCGTTGATCGTAGCTACACCGAATATTAAACTACAAAAGATTGCGTTGATCGTAGCTACACCGAAAATAAACTACAAAAAGATTGCGTTGATCGTAGTTACACCGAAAATAAACTACAAAAGATTGCGTTGATCGTAGTTACACCGAAAATAAACTACAAAAGATTGCCCTCGTGGAAATCGAACGCGGCCCTTGCGTTCTCTTGTGCAAGCAAACACAATCATCGCGCACATTACGGGAGAACTTGTCGTGGCCAGAAGACGGCTATTGAATAGACAGAAAATTGGAACCCGGCCAGAAAATTGGAAACGCGGCGGGGACAGAGACTGATAGATGGATAAACATTGTCCTGAAACGTATTAAAGGTAAAGGAACATAGTGTTGATTTGGTGATTACAAAGAGCTTGGGGTTTTATTCTTTAGGATTTATGGGACAGAAAAAATCTGTAAAAGCGCTTCAGAAGTAAAGCCATTAAAAAAAAATGTTGTTGTTGTTGTTAGAATTCACACATCCGAAAGTTAGGTAACACGTTGGAAAAAACAAACAAACAAAAAACAAAACAATATCGGTCTCCTCTAGCAAAAGCAAAAAATGAAAGGAGTGAGCTAAAAACCGAATGAAACGAACAAAAAGAAACACTGATAGAATACTGACTGACTGACTGATTCACTGTCTTACTGACTGACTGACTGACTGACTGGCTGGCTGACTGACAGGCTGACTGGCTGGCTGGTTGACTGACTGACTGACTGTATGAATGAACTCCTCTGGCGGGATTGAAGTAGAGAAAAGGGGAAAAAAACCCACCCGAACAATGAATATGAAAGAATGAACAGATGAATAGATGAACGGAAGAATTAACTGAATGAATAACTGATAAAGGGAGAAAATGATAATGCCCATCAGTTTTTTTTCTTTAAATTTGTAAATGCCTGACTATAACAGTGCACGTTGTTTGGTTGTGTGTGTGTTTGTGGACGCGCGCGTGCACGCACACACACACAATTAAAATATAAAAAGTTGTGCCAAGCGGAACACAAAGGATTATGACTATACGACTCCCTGAGACTTTGTTCAAAAGTACATTAATTTAAGTGTTGGCGAATGGTTTCTTTAGAGGACTAATGTTATCGCATTGATGCACTCAGCTGAGTGTCTTGATGTTAGTACGATGTGTGCTTAGTGACCTCTTTTGCTTATTTAGTGTGTGTGTGGTGGGGGGAAGAACTCTGAACTCTGTAATAGTTTAATAGTACATCGGCTTTTGGCCACAGTACATCAAAAAAAGGGGGGGGGGGAGAGAGACAGACAGACAGACAGACAGAGGCAGAGATTCTCAGAACTATCACATCGATCATGTTACCGACCCCCGAAAAGGATGCATCAATCGTAGTGTCCCACCAGGACAAAACTGATGACACGGCAGACACAGTCCTGACTATACACCTAACCGAACAGCATACTCCGCAAGCTTTGTATTATGCAGACCTGCCAAAGAATCCTCCATCCTTCACAGTTCGTTCCAGACATAATAGCAAGCACTTAGCTTCAGCAGCCAGTGAGGCGAGACAGACACACAGACAGACACGCAAGGTTCAACATGGCCGGTCGCTTCCTGTGCCGCCATTTTGGAAACGTCACGCGCAACATGGTCATTGGACAGTACAGGGGCCATTGCTTATTACAGTCAGTCTGTCTCTTCTGGTTTTGAAATTCTTATCAGTCTGTCGTGGGTTGTTGTTTTTTTAAAATGGTCTGCTGTTTTCACTGTCCGTTTTTTTTTTTTTGGGTGTTAAATGCTTTCTTTCTCTCGTGGTATAGGAATGGCCTATCACTTTAGCTGTATAATGTAGGTTTGGGTTTTGGGTTTCTTTTTTGTTTCTAGTGGCTTGGATTAATGGTGTACCGTACGCACGCAGAACATCTTGAGCGCACGTTAAAACCCGTTCCGCTTTTTGGAAGAGTAGGCCGTTGTGTGCCAGTGGGAACGGATGACAAAATTTGCAAAAAAACTGCATACACACGGGGGCTGGAAGTAAAAAAGCACATGAGTGCTTAGTCCATTATCCACGAGATAGAAGAATAAAAATGATAATGATATTGCGTATACTGTTTCCTTGTGGTTTTCTTTCCTTTTTTCCCCTTTTCTTTTTCCTTTTGATGATGATACCATCTTGAGGTGTGAGGCGTCACCATCTTTTAAACCTGCTGGTTTAAGATCATAGAGCGGAGTCATCATCAGGTTCTGTTGGCCTACCTGGGGTACTTGGTTCTTGTCTGACAGAAGTGCTGATCATTTATTTTATTTCATTTAGACCACTTTAAGTCACGAGATTTCTCTGCGTGAAATTCGGGCTGCTCTCCCCGGGGAGAGCACGTCGCCACAAGAGCAGCGCCACCCTTCTTTTTTTTCTTTTTTTTTTTTTGGTCTGCAACTGTATTTGTTTCCCTAACAGAGTGGCTTTTTTCTAAGAATTTTGCCAGGGACAACTCTCTTGTTGCCGTGGGTTCTTTTACGTGCGCTGCATAATATTGTATAACACACGGGACCTCGGTTTATCGTCTCATCCGAAAGACTAGCGCCCAGACCACCACTCATGGTCTAATGGATGGAGGAAAAGTTTTGGGCCCAGACGGGATACGAACCACCGCACACTTCCGACCCGGACTTTTCGCTTTCTAGACAGGCGCGTTACCTATAGACCACGGATCCACCAAAAAAAAAAAAAAAAAAGAGGCAGCATGGAACGATCTCCACACTGCTCATCTCCTGTGCTTGTTGTCTTTGTCGTCTCCTTCAGATTTCTCAGATTGTTTGGCTTACATTTTGAATTGATAATTAATGTACATGAATATGTTTACGTCCCAGTAGAGATTTCCGATTTAGCGCCTGGGAATCTTCTTCTTCTCTCAGATATGTTTGGGAGAAATAATGGCCTGTCCTTTCCAGCTCCTCTCGTGGGCCGTACAGCTTGGTTTGCAGGTTATCTCCGTCGGCCACACACAATCTTCCTCAGGTTGTAGGGACTTGGAATGAACAATTGATAGGCAAGACAATTTTGATTTGTTATTAAGCCTGCATTGTTTAAAAAATAGGTTCTGCGAACTGCTTTTCAATTTCGTTTTCATAAAACTGCCAGGAATCTTGTTCAAATCTGGGCGAAGTGAAAAGTGAGTGAAACGAATATCCTTCGTCACTGTCACACCATTTATTTTTTAATTTTTTATTTTATTTATTTCATTCGTTTATATCGAGGACAATGGAATAAGCACTTATGTGTTTTTTTACATCCAGTCCCCGTGTGTATGCGGTTTTGTAAATTCTGTCATCTGTTCCCACCGGCACACAATGGCCTACTCTTACGAAAAGCGGAACAGGATTTAAAGTGTGCGCAAGATGTTCTGCGTGCGTTCGCACACTGGACTCTCGGTTTTAAGTCTCCGAATGTAACTCTAGGGAATGAGTCCCTACCCCATGCATACTCCAGGAAATATAGTTTGAAGCAATCAATATATATTACAAGATATTTCAAATAGAATTTGTGTTATAATTTTCATCATAATCAATAATTTTCAAATGATTTAGTTTTTTTTTACATAAAGGGGTTCTATGTATTATTATATTATCTATTTTAAGGATTATCTATCTATCTATCTATCTATCTATTCTATCTATCTGTCTACTATCTACCTATCTATCTATCTATCTGTCTTCTTCTGTCTGTCTGTCTGTCTAGCTGTCTGTCTTTCTATCTGTCTGTCTCCCACTCTCTCTCCCCCTTTCACTTTCTCCACTAACACCTTTTGCACAGCAATTTTTTTGGATTTAATCTCTTTTTAGAGTTGAAATTTCCAGGTGTTTTTTTTAATAACAAAATTAATGATTGATTTCGTTTCTGCAAAAGTCGAAGACAAATCACCGACATTTTCACGAACAGATGAGAAAAATAGGGTCCGACCAAACTCTCTCTCTCTCCCTCCCTGCCTCTCTCTCTCTTCCCCTCCTCTCCGTCACACACACACACACACACATACACACACACACACACACACACACACACACACACACACACACACTACACACACCACACACAACACACACACACTCACTCACTCACACCTCCCCTTACACACACACTACACACACACACACTTACACACACACTTACACACACACAACACACACACACACACACACACTACACACACACACACTCCACACACACACACACACACCACACACACACACACACACACACACACACACACACACACACACACACACACACACACACACACCACCCCCTACCTCTCTCTCTCGACTTCTTCGTGCAACAAGCTGCTTCGTTTTTTTTCTAAGTACCATTAAAAGAGGTACCGTTGAATGTTTCATCACACTCAGAGGGGAAAACGCCAAGTGCAGAATCGATTTCATGCCCGTAGCTGCTGTTATTTTAAGCTTATCGATGTGGACAGGGGGAGGGGGAGGGAGGGAGGAATCGGGGGGAGGGGGGAGGGAGGGGTCTTTTTGATCTGGGTTGACTGAATATTGCACAGTCTCTGACCTGGGTCTTGTGTACTTGTGTACTGTCAAAGTCCCTCGAATGAGACTATAAACCGAGGTCCCGTGTGCGAACGCATGCAGAACATCTTGCGCATACTTTAAATCCTGTTCCGCTGTTCGAAAGAGTAGGTCATTGTGTGCCGGTGGGAACAGATGACAAAATTTTAAAAACCCACCCGCATACACACGCATTAAAAAAAAAAGTCATCTGAGCGCTTTGATTTGTTGCTTTACAAGATTCAGCGTTATATAAATTCCATACATTATTATTATTATTATTATTATTATTACGTACAGGAATGTGTGACGAAGTGGGGGTTTTTTGTTTGTTTTTGTTGTGTTTTTGTTTGGGTATTTTTGGATTAGAGTTTGTAAATGACCAGTTGAGCTTATTACGGGTGAGTGGGTGGGTGGGTGAATTTTTTTTCTTTTCTTCTCTTCATTTCTCGACTATAACTCTGAGGTTTACCACTGGTGAGAGGGTTTTCTTTTTTGCGATTGCGCCACTTTTGCCAACCAATTAAGGTAGCCGCATTCCGACTTCGGGGATTATGTTTAAACGCTACACCTGTGTGCTTGCCTTTTTAAAAAAATTGTCATTCGTTTTTACCGGTACGCAATGGCCTACTCTTCCTAAAGGCGTAACGGGGGTTTTGTTGTGGGCGCAAGATGTTCTGCGTGCGTGCGCACACGGGGCCTCGATTTATAGTCTCATCTGAAGGATTTTTGGTGAAGCAGGGTCAGTATTGATGTTAACTCCAGGGTAAAATCCCCCAAAACGGGCACCTCCGTGGTGGCTTGATCACGGGCCATTAGATCACGAGCACAACGCTCTAACCACTAGGATATACCGCCCCCGTGGGTGAATGTGAGTGCGTGTGTGTGTGTGTGTGTGTGGATAGGGGTGGACTTAGAGAGTGTATGAGTAGTTTTTTGTCCCTTTTTGGACTGTATTATAGTCAGTGTCAGTGGTCAGAGCACTCGCTTCCCCCCAGCTAAGCTTTAGCAGCATCGAGCGTGGTTACCAGTTGGATGGGTGACCGTTTGCGCGCCTTGGCTTCAGTACAGTCCCCCCAATTTCACCCAACTGTAAATGGGTACCTGCCCTCTTTAGGGTCAGGGAAGGTAAAGCAGCGAGGGAGAGGAGATGGGCGCGCCGCTCTCAATTTGCTGGCCCCTTGAGAAGTTGAGATCTCTGATGACTCGTTCCCCCAACGACCACATAGGTTATGGGACACCCTTACCTTCAGTCAATGTCAAAGTGGCCAATATTTGTTCCCATGGAGGAATCTGAGCAACTGCCGGAAGAAGTGAAATTGCTGATACATGTATGCTGTTTTCTTTCATCAGGTTTGCTTCCCTCTTTCTCCCGCCCTCTCTAATGCAAGAAAGAGTGTGTGTGTTTGTGTGTGCGTGCGTGTGTGAGCGCGCGCGTGTGTGTACGTGTGTACATGAGGCGTGCAAGTGTGGGTACGTGCGTGTGCTTGTGTTCATGTGCACGCATGCCTTGAAGGCAAACAGTCGGCTGAAGCGTGACTTTCACATCGATATCCCCAGCTCTGCCCACTTCACTAATTGAACACACACACACACACACGCACGCAACAAACACGTACGCGTGCGCACGCACACAAATACACACACACACACACACAACCTGTATCATCTATCTTGAGATCATTGATTTTTTCTTTCTGTTTTAAAATTTAGAAAAAAATAATTATCTCCTTCTCCAGTTGGCCACTTAATTATTTGTGTTTTGTTTAGACTTGTACCATCAAGGACAAGCCTCTCTCTCTCACTCTCACTCTCTCTCTCTCACTCTCACTCTCTCTCTCTCTGTCTGTCTGTCTGTCTGTCTGTCTGTCTGTTTGTCTGTATATGTGTGACCTTATTTCTGTGAATTGTTTCACCGCCCACACTCACCAACGAATACGAGTGCACACGCGCGCGTGCGCGAGCACACGCACATACACACACACAGTCTGTCTCTGTCTCACTCTCTCTGTTTCTGTCTCTCTGTCTCTATCTCTAATTTTCTCTCTCTCCCTCTCTCTCTATCATAAAAAATGTGAGTGCACTATCACTTTCACTACAGTGCGTAGGTGCACATGGATTCACGCATCCTTGTACGGCGTGTGCACACATACACACTTTCTCTTTCTGTCATTATTCGCTGTCTCTGTCTCTCTATCTGCCTGTCTCTGCATGTCTCGGTCTCTCTCTCCCTCCCCCTCTCTCCTCCCCCTCTCTCCTCCCCTCTCCCTCCCCTCTCCCTCTCTGTCTTGCTAAAAGTGCCTGTGACCTCTACCACAAATCTCTGGTCCCCAAACACTGAGCACTTCCCTAATGAAGTCAACACGAGGGATCGACCCCCCCCCCCCCCCCCCCCGAGCTCGGGACAAAGTCACTGTACCCTTTGCCACACACCACCACCACCACCACCACCAGTACTGTACATACAGTACAGGGAGAGAGAGAGAGAGAGAGGGGGGGGGGAGATTTGATACCGCTTGTGTTGACAAGAGGACCTCTCTGCTCCAACAAAGTGTATCGTGTTTGGTTGTGGTCAGTCTGATATAGAATTTATCAGCTGTAAATGGGTGTACCTGCCCTCCTTAGGGTCAGGGAAAGTAAAGCAGTGAGGAGATGAGTGCCGCCCTCATTGTGATGGGCCTCTGGAGAAGCTGAGGTTTACGATGCCTCGCTTTCCTATGACCACATTGGTTATGGGAACACCTTTACCTTTTACCTTTAGTCTAATCTATGATTCTCGTGGTTTTAATCATCTGTTATTAAGTCTAGTGTCCATTTGATGGCGTTTTCCCCTTGTTGTAGTTTCGTATTGCATATTCCCCCTGGGGATGCCAGGGGCCTGTAAAAATATAAACCGCATTCCAACTTTTGGAACTGTGCTAGGAATTTCCTCTTTACTACCCCTTTCTTTGTTTCTGCCTCGTTCGTTTTCTTCTTGTTACTTCCTTCCCGTCTTTTTTCTGCCTTCTTGGTCCATTCTCCTGCCTCCTCTCTCCCCCCCCTCCCCCCACCCCCGAAATAGAGAATTATCTATTGTCTTTTTTAGAAAAAAAAATGCAGGAGAATGGACCAAGAAGGCAGAAGATAGACAAGAAGGAGGTGACCGGGAGAAAAGGAACAAGGCAGAAACAAAGAGAGGGATAGAAAAGAGGGAATTCTGCACAGAATTTCCAGAAGGTGGGGATGCTATTTATACTGACAGGCCCCCAGCAATCCCCACGGGGAGAACTGAGCTGTTTTAATCTGAGCCCTGAGCGTTGACAAAGGTGACAGCCCTGATATGTCCTCTGTGGGCGGCAAGGCAGTAAACAATAGGACTGGGAAACGTGCACACACTCATGTGGATACCCTCAAACTTAGTTGCGTGCAGGAAACAAGAAATGGGGTGACAAGGTCTGTATTTTAGACTGGTGATTGCGTAAAGAAATGGAGTGACTAGTCCCTATGTCAGGTTGGTGATTTGCGAAAGTTCAGAAAAACCAGAACAGCAGCAGCAGCTGTTTGTCAATGCGCTGTAAGAGAAATGGCCCAAACAGTCGGTCTTACTCATTGACTCCCCTTGCGTGACGTAACTAAAAGGGTGGCGCCACACAACGCTAATGGATTCTGGGAGCCATTCCAGTCCCCTGAATGTCTGTGTGATGGATGTCATCGGGTGCGTGCCTCGGAAACGTAAATCGTGATTTGACAGGATGAAGGCAAGAGTGTCACGGTTTGGTCAGGGCGGGGGTTTTGCAAGGGTTTTCATGTTTCAACAAGTTGTTGTCTGTAGGTTCCCTCTGTCTCGGGAGACTATAGTTACAGCTTCTTTAGTCACTTCAGAATTGTTGGAACGATGTCGGGAGAGGCTCAGCAGATCCATTCAGGCATGGCAGTCTACTGTGGCAGACAAAACTGGACGATAGGTTGATGGCCTGGTTTTGCTGTCTTCAGTCAGGAGAGTTGGAAAGCCTCCGAGGCTTAGTACGGTTCTTAAACATTCTGAGGAGACAGATTTCAGTTACAAGCAGACAACGATAGGCTGTTTCAAATCTAAGTGTCTGCTTTGTTTAAAATAGTAATAGGCTTGTCCATGGCAGGTGTGAGTGTATGAGAGTTTAAAATGATTTTAATGTTGGTGCACCGCTAGGAAGAAGAGTCAATGTCAAAGTGGAAAAAAATCATGTCTTTTAAGGAAGTGAAGTTTTTGTTGATGTTGACTGTTCCATGTTGTAAAGCCTGGCAAAGGGTGTGGACGATGCTAATTCCACAATGCGAATGAAAATGTGAACTGACAAAATGCTACTGAAGAGGAATAATAGAGATCTTTTTTTAGAATGAATCTGTTCCTTCTATAAAAGATGCAGTTAGAATACCCAGTATCAAGATTTCACACACCGATCCTTACATTAAAATAAAAATAAAAATTCACTTGCTGTTCCAAGAGGGTCCTGCCTCAACATGCCCATAACACGTTGGTCCACCAACTTCCTAGGAAGTTAAGGGAGAAGTCAAGCCAAATGAGATCATATTCCCGAAGTCGGAATGCGGCTGCTGTAACAGGGGTCAAAAAACGGCTGCATACGCAAAAATCTCACCATAGAAAAACCTCAGAGCTCTTGCCAGAAAACGAAGAAAAATGAGCTCAACTTGTGTTCATTTTTGTTTGTGTGGTGGTGGTGGCCTCTGTTGCATGCTGATTGCAGAGCACCATCTATCTTGTGTTCTTTTCTTTAATAGAAACTAGTGAATGCTCCACACGTGCCTCTGCATTGGCCTTTTCTTTTTCTTGATTTAATTTCCCTTCTTTTTTGCTGTTGGTGTTGTCCTCATTTTGTCTTCATTTAGACTCGCGTATTGTGTATGGATAAAACCTCATCGCTCCCTCCCTCAACCTCCCTCCCACCACCACCACCCCAAAAAAAACAACAACAACCAACCCCCAAACCCAAACAAACAAGAAAAACCCCTTCCCAACAACAACAAACAAAACTTGCTGTTGATGGTGCAATGGCATTTGTATGTTTAACTTCTTGCATGTTTACGGCCGGCTCTAAAATAAAACCGGCAATCTGTAAAAATCCTCTCTCTGTGCACACTTGCAGCCAGCAGGGCTTCAGGCTTGGATTGAAGCCGGGCCTCTCTGTTTGTGGTTTACTATGG
>CM054146.1:48806112-48813612 GCA_028751875.1 Rapana venosa | reverse complement strand
CAACTCAACTCAACTCAGCTGTCTCCATCGTTGCTGTCGTCGGTAGGAGCTCCACGCAATGCCACCATGGTTTGCCGTCTCTCTCTGTCTCTGCTGAGTTCTACAATCTCCTGTGGCCCTCCAAGACCCTGATCTCAGTGATATTGGCATAAATCAGAAAAAAAAAATCTAGCCTATCTGAAGTTATATTAGCCTAAGACACTGACTACAGTCTGAAGTCAGACCCGAAGAATACTGACAGCTTTTTGAAATTGCAACGCAAGAGCTACCATACTAGTGGTGAAACACGGTCGCATATGCAAAATTTCACCATTGGTGAATATGAAGCTCTAGTTGAGGAACGAGAAAAAACTCAAAACACACACACACACACACACACACACACACACACACACACACACACACACACACACACACACACACACACACACACACACACACACACACACACGAACCTTAAGAATTCGTACGCAGTTCAGAATTAGACTCTACTGTGAGAACCCACCACTCAGTAACGACATGGTAATCGTATCCATAAAGACCTTCCATGACACTTGTCTGACCAGTATAAAAGGGAAGATACTGGATTTCTGAAGAGGACAGACTGAAAGAAGACTTCTATACTACATTGTGGAAGGTGGAGGAGAACAGGGTCAATACAGTCTGATGACACCGGACTGTGGAGGAAAAGAAAAGTGCCACCACACAGTGTAAACTCATATCGTATCGGAGGAAGATTGGCCAGCACTCTGGTTCATTACAATCTATTGCCGTGGGCTACTCAGTGACAGAGAGGGGGAGGGAGGGAGAGAGGGGGTGGAGAGAGAGAGAGAGAGGGAGAGAGAGAGATTGTGTGAGTGTGTGTGTGTGTGTGTGTTTTGTACTGAAAGGAAAGAAAGAAGCACGAATAAATACCATTTTCACCCAGCCCTTAACCCTTTCGCTGCCAGGGAATTAAGCTTGAAGTTAAATCCTATTTGCCAGGGGGTTTTACCCCCCAAACGGGACATGATTTCAAAAATTAAATTGATTAAAAGAGGGGATTTCTTGCGAGGAATGCAAGATTACTGGTTATCAAAAGGAGACCTTCACCTTTCCAAAAATATCCACAGTCAAAATATGAAATGAGTACAATTCTGGACTTCCCCCATGATGAGTAAGTATACTTGATAAGCCATGGCAGTGAAGAGTACACGTCATTGCCGATGAGTTATCTCATCAAGTAAGGCACTGAACAGGTTTTAAAGAAATGATTATAATTTTTTTTAAAAGAATATGAGACAGACAGAGACACACACACGCGCGAGCGGACGCACACACACTGTGAGAGAGAAAGACAAAGAGAGATACAGAGAGTCTACTTTGCCTGTCTTCCTTCTTTGTGTGCATGCAGTCTATAAAAGGAGGAGGGTTTCGGTCAGGGAATGTCAGACATCATTAGTCACCAAACACTGGGGCCTGAATCCCCTTCGTCCTGGCAAAGGATCAATGCCTGTGTGTGTGTGTGTGTGTGTGTGTGTGTGTGTGTGTGTGTGTGTGTGTGTGTGTGTGTGTGTGTGTGGTGTGATCGCGGGTTCAATGTGATCTGTGGCTGGATATGGAGATCATGACAATAAGGGCTAGAAGCTTAGCAGAGCGTATGAATCTGATTATCAAAGCCATCAGTGTCTTTCTGTCCGATTTCTGTTGGAAAAAGGAGAGTGATGTAATTGCAAGGGGCTTCGCGAGAGACATGAATGTGATTTGCCAAGTCTGATGTGGGGCACTTTACAAACTGCTTTCATGTCCCTCCTCACATCACCTCACCTAACCCGTAGTCTAGTAGACACCACTGAAGATTTTGCAACCGGCTTCCTCCACTCCTCGCGGTTTTCGGCTTTCCGTAGCAAGTCGTTCTACCCAAAGCCAGTCCACTCTCTGATGTTGTCTTCCCATCGTTTTCTCTCTCTGCCTCTTCGTCTCCATCCTTGTACCGTTCCCTGTAGGACAGTCTTTGGCCAGGCCAGATATTCGTGTGACGTTCCCGTAGAACTTTAGTTTGTGTGTGTGTTGATTTTTAATGTTGTGCGGTCACAAAAGGATATCTCGATGTGAAGACTTGATTATGTCTGATTCTTTTAAATTTCTGGCATCGTGCGATTTGTACATTAGAGAAAAGGCGCGGAAAGGGAGAGAAGGGGAGAGTGGGGGGCAGAAGATAGCTTTTTGATGTTGTTTTTTGTCAGGAAGTTAAGTAAAGCAGCGAGGGAGAAGAGATGGGCACCGCCCTCAATATGCTGGCCCCTGGAGAAGCTGAGGTCTCTGACGCCTCGCTCCCCAACAACAACATAGGTTATAGGTCACCTTTACCTTTACCTTTTTAACCTCACCTGTCACCATCGCTACTGGCGGTGGTGAGAGCTCGCTACCAGAGTTCGCCATCTTTCTCGATCTCTGCTGAGTTCTACGATTGAATGAAGCCATTCTTAACCTGGGCACGGCTTAGGTAAAGAACTGTATTGAGCAGCGTGGAAACAGAAGAAGAGGAACGTTTCAGAAGATTAGAGAGGAGGGGAATAAATCCCTACGTACTTCAGTAGACCATCACTAAGAGAAACTATGTATGGCAGATCTGAACTTTGTTTTGAGGGGGGAGGGGGTGTCATGATTTTTGTGTCTGTTTCACGGCAGATTGGAAATGCAAGTTTGGGTGATAATATTTCCCATGATTCCTCTAAATTTTCTATCAAGAAGAGGGATGGAATTTTGTCCATTGATATTTAAATTTTGATTGAAATCTGTTTTATTGGTCTCATAAATCTATCCTTTAAATTTTGCTTTTTTGTGTGTCTGTCTGCCTGCCTCCCCCCCCCCCTCTTCTCTCTCTCTTTCTCCCTTCCTCCTCCCCCTCACCCATCCTTTCTTTTCTCTTATTCTTTCTCTATCCCCTACTCTCTTCCTTTACGCGCACACAAACTTTCCATGCACATTATGTTCTAATGTTTAATCAAACTTTAAAACAAAAAAGGCACATGCAGATAACCAGTATAATCAATCAACCACCACACATGCTATGATAGTACCACCGTACCCCTTTACCAAAGACCGTGTTTCTCCAAGGGAACCTGCTCTGTATAGACTAACCGCCCATGAACATACAAAGCAGCGATCTGAGTTTCCCAGGGGAAACGGTCAGTTGATGACAAACTATAAAAAAAAAATGCTGGTCTGCTCGAGCTTTCTACAAAGTATTTTGATGTGTTGCTGTTACTGTTGCTGTTGTTTGTGCTGTTCAGTAAGATAAAAAAGTATTTTAGTACAAAGCGGATTTGACTGTTTGTGGGAGAGACAGTTTTGTTCAAGTATTCATTCTACAAGTTCACATATCAAACCTTCTTAATAGAAAATTGTGTTAATGAATGGAGAACTGAGCTGTGGAGTAATAGTAGATGTCTTTATTATAAAAACTATCAGATCGATTTTGGTATGGAAAAATATATAACTTGTCTACCATATGCATATGTATATGCTCTTATGAAGTTTCGTTGTAGCTGTCACAAGCTTCCTATTGAGGTTGGAAGTTTCCATAATATACCAAGGGAAGAAAGAATATGTTCAAAATTGCAATATGTCTGTTTTAGGGGATGAATTTCATTTTATCATGGAATGTCCCCACTTCAAACATTTACGACAAGATTTTATTCCCCGACATTTTTCGTCAACTCATGTCCAGTTATAATTTTTGTAGGCTAATGAAATGCAAATCTCGAAAAGTTCTCCTGGCGCTCTCAAAAATCATAAGATTTGCGGGTATTTCTTGAAATTTCAATAGATTATATCTTTTAAAGAAATGTGTATACTTAGAAATAGTATTGTCATTAATACTGTTTGATTATCATTATGCGATGAACTCTTGCTTTTCAGTTACTGTTAGTATTCATGTTTTTTGGGGGTATATTGCTGTTAGGTTTATTCTCCTGTTTAATTTGTTTGTAATCCTCCATACCCCAAAAGGGGTGAAAGGAATTAAATCTTGAATCTGTTGTTGCTGCTGCTGTTTGTGCTTCTGTTCTGTTGTTGCTGCTGCTGTTTGTGCTTCTGTTGCTGTTGCTGCTGCTGTTTCTGCTTCTGCTACTGTTTCTGCTGTTGTTGCTGCTGCTGCTGATGTTATTGCTGGTTGGCGAGAAGTAAAGTGTTGCGACTGTGGGCTTTTTTCTTCTTTTGTTTAAAATTTTGGTTATTGTGTGATGTGTGGGGTTGACATGTATCCTGAAGGAGGGGGAGGGGGAGGCTTATATTTTTGTTACTGTGTGATGTGTGGGGTTGACATGTATCCTTGAGCGCTGGGGGTGGGGGGGGGGGGGTGAGGGAGGGAGGGTGTTTTAGGGTGGTTTATAGTGGGTAAAGTTTCTGTCTGTTACTTGGTGTCGTGTTTTTGGTGTGAAAGTTTTGTCTTGTGTGTCATTTTGTTCTAGTTTTACTCTCTTCTTCTAGTCTTCTCCTCTCTCTCTCTTCTCTCTCTCTCTCTCTCTCTCTCTCTCTCTCTTCTCTCTCTCTCTCTCTCTCTCTCTCTCTCTCTCTCTCTCTCTCTCTCTCTCTCTGTGTGTGTGTGTCGTGTGTACTTCTTTGTTAGATTTCTCCATCTTTTAGTCTCTGTCTGTCTCTCATATCTCTCTTCTCACTTTCTCTCTGTATGTTTCTGTCATATTCTTCTCTCCTGTGTAAGACTCTTTCTTTCTATATCTATTATTTTTCAAGTTGGAGATCTGAACTCGTACCCGTAACTGATATCTATAAATCTTTATTTTATCCACAAAGCACCTCTTCTCCTCCCTCAACACACGCACGCGCACACAGCGCACGCACGCCACACACACACAACACACACACACACACACACACACACACACACACACACACACACACACACACACACACACACACGCTACCTCCTTTTAAAACAACAACAACAAAACCCTCGACCAGCAAAAATCAAAAATACAAAACGACCCCCCCCCCCCCCCCCCCCCCCCCAAAGTTGCTTGATCCAGATTTTATGTCTGTCATCTCAAACCCAGAGTTCAAGAATCTGGTCCGCAGAAAGAAAGAAAGAAAGAAAGTCACAAGAAATGAAGAAAAAACAAACTGCCTGTGTTCCTCTTATCTGCTGCAGAAAGAAAGACAGAAAGAAAGAAGGAAGGAAGGAAGGAAGGAAGTCTCGAGAAATGAAGAAGAAACAGTCTGTTTTCTTCTTATCTGCTGCATTCAGCTGCAGAAAGAGACAAAGAAAGAAAGAAAGGAAGAAAGAAAGAAGAAAGAAAGGAAGGAAGGAAGGAAGAAAGAAAATAAGTGACAAGAAATGAAGAATAAACAAACTGCCTATGTTCCTCTTATCTGCTGCATTCAGCTGAAGAAAGAAAGGAAGGAAGGAAGCAAGGAAGTCACAAGAAATGAAGAAGAAATAAACTGCCTATGTTCCTCTTATCTGCTGCATTCAGCTGAAGAAAGAAAGGAAGTAAGAAAGGAAGGAAAGAAGGAAGGAAGGAAGGAAGTCACAAGAAATGAAGAATAAACAAACTGCCTATGTTCCTCTTATCTGCTGCATTCAGCTGAAGAAAGAAAGGAAGAAAGAAAGGAAGGAAGGAAGTCACAAGAAATGAAGAAGAAACAAACTGTTCCTCTTGTCTACTGCATTAAGCTGCAGAAAGAAAGAAAGAAAGAAAGAAGGAAGAAAGGAAGTCACAAGCAATGAAGAAGAAACAGCCTGTTCCTCTTGTCCGCAGCATTCAGCTGCAGAAAGAAAGAAATGAGGAATGAAGGAAGAAAATAAGTGACAAGAAATGGACAAGAAACAACTTAACTGCCTGTGATCCACTTGAGACAGAAAGACAGAAAGAAAGAAAGGAAGACAGAAAGAAAGAAATAAAAGAGAGAAAGGAAGGAAGGAAGAAGAAAGAAAGAAAGAAAGAAAGAAGGAAAATAGGAAGGAAGAAAAGAAAGAAGGAAGGAAGGAAGTCTCGAGAAATGAGGAAGAAACAGTCTGTGTCCTCTTGTATGCTGCATTCAGCTGGAGAAAGAAAGAAAGGAAATTAAAAAGAAACAACTGCCTGTATTCCTCTTGTCTGCTGCATTCAGCTGCAGACAGAAAGAAAGAAAGAAAGGAAGGAAGGAAGGAAGGATGGAAGGAAAAAAGAAAGAAAAGACAAGGAAGGAAAGAAGAAAAGAAAAGAAAGAAAGAAAGATAGGAAGAAAGAAAGAAAAAGAAAGAAAGAAAAGAAATGAAAGAAAGGAAAAAAGAAAAGAAAAGAAAAAGAAAGGAAAAGAAAAAAGAAAGAAAGAGAAAAAAAGAAAGAAAGAAAACAAAAGAAAGAAAGAAAAGAAAAGAAAGAAAGAAAGTCACAAGGAACGAAGAAGAAACAACTTGAACTGCCCGTGTGTGGTCCTCTCATCTGCTGCAGTCAGTGTGGGGGTCTGACTGTGCAGTGCAGCCAAGAAGTGGCCCTTTCTCACAAATGGAGAAATAATCCCCCTTCGTTTGAGTAGCCCTGGCGCCATGTTTACACGCTGCATTTGCTGGGAAAGAATGATGACCAAAAAAATGTGGGGGGTGGGTTTTGCAAATCGATGTTCAGCTTACAACATGGGTATTTTTTTTGTTTTGATGTTGTTGCTGTTTTGGCGGTGGTGGTGGTGTGTTTGTGTATGTGCGATTGTTTGTTTGTTTGTGTGTTTGTGTTTAAACACAGTGTTAGGATGTCTGATAACAGTGCTCTTATTTCGCCAGAATCAGGAGTGTAAGGGTGTCACAAATGTTTTTTCTTTCAAAGGATTTATTTCACTGTCTTTCTGTTTGTCTGTCTTTGTCTCGAACCCACGACAAGAAGAGATAAAGTGTTCTGAATACATTCGTGTATATTTAATTTCTTATCTTGAAAAAAAAAAATCAAGACTTTTAAAATTCTGAAAACTCTGTTTAAGTAAGCGGGGAAAATTATGAAAGTTTTTAACTGTTAACAAAAAAGGTTTATACCTAGAAAAATAAGTAACAATAGTCTTATTTCATAATTCTGAACCTTTTTTTGCCAAAACAAAAGTGCCAAAAGTTACATAAACAAGCGGGAACACGAAGAAACACCGTGATAAGAATAAACGTATCTATACTTCATTTTATAATCCCATGAACAACATACTATTTTAAAATTCCCTACACTTTCTTCAAAAACAAAAAAACAAACAAAACTTTACAAAACATATCACAGTCAGAACAGAAAGAAGACTTAAAAGAAAAATGAAAAATGAAGAAAAGAGAACGTATGTGTGTATGGTTTTACTGTCCTAGCAAACACGGGTAGGCGAAAAGCGAACACACTCATTACCAAGTGGTAAGATCTGTCCATAAAACTTGAATGGGTAGTGTGAGTGAGACAGGGTAGGGATGGGGTGGGCTGGAGTGTGGGGGTGGGGGAGGAAGAAAAAAGACGTATCAAAGTGGAAATTGGGAAGAGGGGAGGAAGGAGGTTG
>CM054146.1:48786112-48801112 GCA_028751875.1 Rapana venosa | reverse complement strand
GGAACTGGAGAGCTTGTCAAGTTCAATTCAATTCACTTTTAATACTTTATTATCTCACAGACAGAGAAATTCGTGATTCCGTGCACGTACCTCTTTTAGGCTGGGTGAAGTTCAAGAACATAGGGAGGAGGCTTCCTTAGAACTTGAGGGCGAACAGATCTCTAGATGACCCCCCTGTAGAGCTCTTCTGGGTCAGAGTTAGGCGAGAACTTGGGTCAGCCATAGTGAGACTTTGAGTTCAACAGAGGCGCGCGGGCAGAATGAAATTGGGGCCATCGATTGGCTGTAATTGAAAGGTCGATGGTGTTGCTGCTGCTGCTGGTGTTGTTGTTGCTGGGAGCTTGAAGGGCAGGGTTTGGTTGGGTTCGGGTTTCTGGTTTAGTCGGGGGTTGTAGTCAGAAGATTACTTCAGTGTGAGGCTTTTAATGTATAGTTTGATTGATTTATCACAATTACCGTTAATTTAGTATTCGGTTTCATCTATATAGTTCTTATTTAAGATAGTTACAGCTCGTGAAGCTTTTAATTGCATCTGTATGTTTGGTTGATTGATTGATTGATTGATTCATTGATTGATTGATTACGAGATTTCGGCTTATTGATTAATTGCTGCGAAACACGACGTCCTAAAAAGCAAAGGGGCCTAATGAATATAATGCTTTGGTCAACAAGGACACGAAATAAACTCCAGACCAATTTGAAATTGAGGTTTGATTGACTGTATTCTCTCCTCCTTCCCGTTCCTTATCCTTCCCTTTTCTAGCGTGTCATTAATCTTCATATTCCCCATCCTCTCTTCTACCCCCATGCCCACCCCCAAAACTTTAACAAATCTGTATGCTGGAACTGGAATGTCTGAAGTGTCAACCTACGTGTGATTGGAAGATGGGCAGAAGAGCTTATTGAGAATGCGTGCGGTTTTATGATTAAAGTTTAGTATTGTGTTTTATTTACTGTATCTATTATATTAATAATAATAATAATAATATATGGAATTTATATAGCGCTGAATCTTGTAAAAAACAAACAAATCGAAGCGCTTGCACTCAATCATTTACAGGCATGCAACTCTCCTTAAACATATTGTATTGTATTGTATACCATTTTCAGTCACAGTAGCTTTGTCCACGTTACATTCCGGGTGCTCTCCCCGAGGATAGCGAGTCGCCACAGAAGCAACGCCACCCGTTTAAAAAAAAATCATGTTTGAAAGTACATTTGTTCCAAAGGAGAAAGCGACCATTCCCCAAAATAATTTTTTGTCAGGGACAACTCTTGTTGCCTTGTAAGTTCCTTTACGTGCGCTGAATGTGTATTTACACACGGAATTCGGGTCTTATCTTTTTATCCGAAAGACTAGCACCCAGACCACTAAAGGTCTAACGAATGAAAGAAAAGTTGGGGTTCAAACGGGTCTTCCAAACTTGTTGTTGAGATTATAATATAGCCCCAGGGGAGATATCCGATTTAGGGACTGTGGTCGCAAGTCGTCCCACTTCGGAGCCACGGTCCACCCTTACATAGTATGTTTGTCCGTCGTGTCCGACGATGACCTCCAAAACAGCAGAGGAGGCAGCTGCTGTTTTGGAAACTGGGCAGAAATTTGATTATAGTGGAGATGCCTTGCCCACAGCACATCCCCACTCTCTCGGCCAAGTGGGCATAAGGACAGTCAGCGTTGGAGATGTTCTCCAAAGGCCAACCAGCCCCCAGGGCTGCAGCACATAAGGACTGTGCGAGTCAAGCCTCCTAGTCAGAGAGTCATAGTCAATCACTAAAGACTAAGCTGTAAAGTGGAATTCCATGAGTGGGAAAGCCACTGGTCATACAGCCCCTCACCTTGCTGTTGTTGCCCCCAGCATCAACGGTTTCATCAAGAACTGTGATAAAGCCCAGGCGCTGACATTGTACAGTTCTTGAAGCAACAGTGCCAGGCCTATGCAAGTATAAGAATGCTGCACAGGCCTGAGCACAGATATGGGAGCGCGAAACGATGACTTCTGGCGTTATCAGCTGGTGCATTACCTCTAGTTCCCCTCAACCCACACACACACACACACACACCACACACAGGAGAGAGAGAGAGAGAGAGAGAGAGAGATAGAGAGAGAGAGAGAGAGAGAGAGAGAGAGAGAGTTAGTTCACGAACAGGACACACTTGGTTAGAACCCAGGGCAACTAGACCTGTGCCTCACCTCCCAAGAAACCTCTTGTGTGTCTGAGTCACGCGGTAGCCCAGGTCAGCCATAATAATATTGTCCTGTACCGCAGTTAAGGCGATGCGGGCTGAATGCAAACGGGGCCATCGATTGGTTGAAATTGAAAAGTCCCCTGTCGTTGTTGTTGCTGCCTGGGGCAAGGTGCGGTTGGTTAGCCCCTCTGATTAGGTGGTGGTTGTGGTCGATGGGTTTAATGTAGCCTTTGGGTGTGTTTTTCTGATGTGGTTGTTTTATTATGTTTACAGGGAGGGGTGGAAGGGTTTCAGTTGTAAGCTATTTTCGATTTTGTTTTGAAGTCAGTGAATGAAAAACCTAAAAGGACTTAATGAATTTAGGGGTAACTTCTACTGTATTTGTGGTTTGATTTAATGTCGCTTTTCTAACATTATTATTTACTGCGATTTTAGACAGGTAGCCTCTGCTGTGTGTGCTTTGTCCTACCATGTCTGATGTGGTTGAATTGTACAGAATTTTGTAGTCACTGCATGGTTTATTTCGGTCAAATTCGAGCTGCTCTTTCTGGAGAAAACGTATTAGCCTAGCCCAGCATGCATCAGTAGCCCAATCAATGCACTGTTATGTGTTGGTCAGGCTTATGCAAATGGAATTTTTGCCAGTGTAGCATACATGAAATATGAAACGTCCTTAAGAAAAGTCTAAACTGGAGACATGCAACATGCAAACTGTAGGACTAAAGCTGAGGACATACAAGTCCTTTTCGATTTTGTGACTCAGACAGGCCTTTCAAACCCTTTAGTTTGGACCTGTGGGTATGAACCAGGATGAACTGCCACATGAAACGTCAGCGAGGTATCAAGATCGTTGCCAGTCCTCCTGAGGCTTTCATCACAATCACATGAGTTATTCTTTTTCTTTTATTTCGAGGAAAATGGAATAAGAACTCGTGCGTGTGAGGTTTTTTTACATCAAGTCCCCGTGTGTATGCAGTTTTGTAAATATTGTCATCCGTTCCGTTGACAGTCACACACGCACGCTCACGAGCGTGCGACATGAACTTAAGCTTCATGCTGATCTTTGATTGGCTGGAGGATGCAAGCTGTCCATTTGACACAGATCACGATCTATTCTGAACGGTCCGGGTTAAACCTGACACCTCAAGCCGTTTGAGACGTTACGTTTACAGGGACAAACGATCCGTTGGGGATCTGCCCCAGACATAACGGTTCGAGAGCCTTGTCTGCCATCCCCATAAGCTTACAGATGAAAAGGATAAAGAAACCTTTAGTCTGTACTACTGCAGCTGGGCAGAACGCAAGCAAAGCCATCGATTGGATGTGATTGAAAGGTCAATTCTTGTTGCTGTGTGTTACAGCAGGGTGCGCAATAACGGTATGTTCGTTTCTGCTTTGGTGACAGGACCAATCACAGCGAGGAATGATTGATGTCTCTCAGTGACAGCCAAGCAGCAGTGCTGGGGCATATTTCCCCAGAGGCAGGGTTTTTTTTCTGCTTTCAACTCATCTCCTGTTCAACATATGCTGATTAATGCATGCAGCACGATTGAATCCAAAAAAAGTTAACTCCGGAAACTACTTACCTTTGGCTAAAGTTTCCTTTGGGGAGTATAAATGCAAATAGCGTGTGTAAAGAATTTGTCCAGGGGGTTAGGGAAAGTGTGAGTTACAGAGGGGAAAGTGGGCGGGGATAATGGATATGTGTAGTCAGGGAATGACCACACTGTTGCAGCGAATGATGCTTCATGTTTCTGCCAGTTCATACATAAGCAGACAGCGCTCCTGGGAGTCTTCCTCATCCCACGCTCAGACACCTTACTATTGTTGTCTTTGAGGTGAGCGAAAATGCGCCGTCGCTGCCGTTAAGCGCCTGACAAGTCAGGCCCCGCACATCCGACTTCAGCGTGGGAGAGATTTGTTATCTTTTAAGTCTTTCTAGAAAAAACCGCAGAAGAATGGACCAAGAAGGTAGAAAATAGACAAGAAGGTGACAGGAAGGAAAGGAACAAGGCAGAAACAAAGAGAGTGATAGAAAAGAGGGAATTCCTAGCACAGAATTTCCAGAAGGTGGGGATGCTAGTTATACTGACAGGTCCCCGGCATCCCCACTGGGGGACTCCTTAAGAGTGCTAAGCTGGGGAACGCCCGACAACATGCCTGTATACCAGTGCCTTACTCAGAACTCTGTTTTTAAACATACGAACTTCAGCAGCTTGAACAAGATGGAAATGTTCATGCATTCTATCATTTGCAAATGAGCAATGTGTACAATTTGAAAACTGTTCACTATTACAAGAAATATAAATGGAATTTTTGAAAGTACCTGCTGAATTCTTAAGAGAGGAAGGGAGGGAGAGAGAGAGGGTAGAGGGAAGACAAAGAGGAGGGAGGGAGGAGAGAGAAAGAGAGAGTCGGACAGAGAAAGAGTCAGGCAGACCGATAGACAGACAGACAGACAGTGTGAGTGAGTGAGTGCACGTATGCCTTTGAAATAAAGCAAAAGATTTATATATTTTTTAATAAAAATCTTCTTTTTTTTTGCTGCGCATTTTGTCAAGCGTTTATGCATAACCTCACCCAGTGTTGTTATGATAATAACAGTGGATCTGGGTTGCTTCTTACACTGATTTCTTGTGTGCGTGCGTTTGTGTGTGCGCGTGTGTAGGAGTGTGAGTGCGACGGCAGTTGCCTACGTGGCAATGTAAACGCATTTCTATCAAGAATATGGATTTGAGAAATACTGTGTAAGCATAATTGTTTGCGACCACATATTATATTATACAGGTTTGGGATTTGTTTTTCGTTTGTCGGCTAGGGCTCTGACCTTCATTAATGGTGAGATTTTGCGTATGCCATCGTCCCCCCCCCCCTTCCCCCCTCCCATTAAGGTAGCCGCATTCCGACTTCGGGGATGGTGTCTAAACACGACACCTGTGTGCGTACATTTTTTTTTTAAAGTTGTCATCCGAACCTACCGGCACGAAATGGCCTTCTCTTCCAAAATCGTGGAATGGGATTTAACTGTGTGCGCAAGATGCTCTGCGTGCGTTTGCACACGGGGCCTGGGTTTATAGTCTAATCTGAAGGACTTGGTCACATAATAAGGCTCTATGGAAGTAACGTTGGCTTGCCTTTGAACAATACTAAACTGTGTATTAATGTATGGGTCCGCCTCTTCTCTGTCTCCATCTGTCTCATTGTCTGTCTGTCTCTCTGTTTGTCTGTCTCTCTGTTTGTCTGTCTCTGTTTGTCTCTCTGTCTGTCTCTTCTGTCCTCTCTCTCTCTCTCTCCTTTCTCTCTCTCTCATCCTCTCATCCTCTCTCTTCTCTCTTCCTCTCTCTCTCTTTCTTCTTCTTCTTCTTTCTTTCTTCTTTCTTCTTCTTCCCTCTCTTCTTTTCCTCTCTTCTTCTCTCTCTCTTCTTCTTCTTTCTCCTGTCTCATTTTCTCTCATCTCTTCCTACTCTTTTCTCCGTTCTGCATTTTTCTATCTCCTCTCATTGTCTTTGTCTCTAGTCGGTTTGCTCTTCTCTCTCTCTCTCTCGTCTCTCTCTCTCTCGTCTCTCTCTCTCTCTCTCGTCTCTCTCTCTCTCTCTCTCTCTTCTTCTTCTCTCCTCTCCTCTCTTCATCTCTCACTCTCTCTCTCTCTCATCTCTCTCTCTCTCTCTCTCTCTTCTCTCTCTCTCCTCTCTCTCTCTCTCTCTTCTCTCTCTCTCCTCTCCTCTCATCTCTTCTCTCCTCCCTCTCTCTCTCTCTCTCTCCTCTCTCTCTCTCTCTCTCTCGTGTGTGTGTGTGTGTTTTGTTTGTGTGTGAATTTGTAATCCTCCATACCCCAAAAGGGGTGAAAGGAATTAAATCTTGGGTGGATGGGTGGGTGCGTGTGTGCGTGTCTGTAAGTGTGCGCGCGTGTGTGATTCTTGCCCTTCAAGGCTTTGCACACCTTTCAGAGTTCTGCAAGTGGTCCACAGGTAACGAGTCTGTCTAGAAAGCTAGGAGTCGCGGGTTTGATCCCCGTTTGAGCCCGAACTTTTCTCTCATTTTCAAAGACCTTGATTGGTGGTCTGGGTACTAGTCTTTCAGATGAGACTATTAATCCGATGTCTAGCGTGCAATACACATCAATTACACGTAAAACAAACCCACAGCAACAATAATTGTCCCTGGCAAAATTTCTGTCGAAAAAAAAGAGCATCTATCTTTGGGGGAACTTATACGCGAGCAGAGAGATAACGTATGAGGGAGAAATGTGTGGCGCTGCTCTTGTGGCGACGCGTTGTCCCTAGAGAAGCCCGGGTTTCGTGCAGAGAAAATTGCCGTGACTGAATGTGTGCCATACAGCGCAACACAATACATCAGAACAACACGATACAGTACGATATGATACACCACAACACAATACATCACAACAACACGATACAGTACGATATGATACACCACAACACAATACATCACAACAAGACGATATGATACACCACAACACAATACATCACAACAACACGATACAGTACAATATGATACACCACAACACAATACATCACAACAACACGATACAGGACGATATGATACACACAACACAACACATCACAAGAATACAATACAGTACGATATGATACACCACAACACAATACATCACAGCAACACGATACAGTACGATATGATACACCACAACACAATACATCACAACAACACGATACAGGACGATATGATACACCACAACACAACACATCACAACAACACGATACAATACGATATGATACACCACAACACAATACATCACAACAACACGATACAATACGATATGATACACCGCAACACAATACATCACAACAACACGATACAGTACGATATGATACACCGCAACACAATACCATTATACATACACTGCAGCACAGACAATTCTGTCCACGCGCTTCATAGACACCGACAAGATAAGGTTGATCAGCTTACCGACAGCCACGTAATGAAATAATGGGGACTTTGCATTCAAGTCAGCCAGACAGACCTTGTGAGGTGAAGCTGACCCGTGGTCGCAAAACAGAAAATGCGAGCGGTTTCCAAAGCCCGCGCGCGCCCACACACACACACAACGCCACACACACGCGAGCGCGCGCACGCATGCACACACACACACGCACGCGCGCACACGCACACACACACACTCACACACACACACCAGCAAACCAAAAAATGTGACCAGATTACAACGGTAAATAGTGCAAATTGTTGTTACGCAAACAGAAGCACACAAAAATAGCCTCCCAAAATCTGAGACGACAGTTCTCCAAGGTAAGGTTGAGGGCAGAAGGAAAAGACGCAGACGACCACCAACAACCTACATTACCAACATCATTGAGATTAGTGGTCTGGGAGAGCTACAGAAGTTCCTATAACTCAGCACACAGAGAGACAGAGACAGAGAGAGATGGTGAACCCTGCTAGCATTGCGAGGAAGTCCCACTGACGGCAGCAGCGATGGAGACGATGATTGATGATGATGATGATGATGATGATGATTCTGACCATCTTGATAAACCTGGACGTACAGTTAGTCAGTTTGCTTAGGAAAACAGTGTGGACTCGTTGTCATTCAAGTCTTCCTGATTGTCTTTAAAACAAGGTTCGTTTTCAGACATTGTTCAGGACCTTTCTTTCAGGTGAGACTGTCATTCAAGTCTTCCCGATTGTCTTTAAAACAAGGTTCGTTTTCAGACATTGTTCAGGACCTTTCTTTCAGGTGAGACTGTCATTCAAGTCTTCCCGATTGTCTTTAAAACAAGGTTCGTTTTCAGACATTATTCAGGACCTACCTCAGGTGAGACTGTCATTCAAGTCTTCTTGATTGTCTTTAAAACAAGGTTCGTTTTCAGACATTATTCAGTACCTACCTTTCAGGTGAGATGGAGAGAGGGACAATGCCAGTGAAGGAGAGGGAGAGAGGGGAGGGAGGGAGGAGTGAGTGGGAGAGCAGGGAGAGTGGAGGAGGTGGGGGTGGGGGGGGGGGGGGGGGGGTACTGAGTGAGTGGGAGAGAAGGCAGATCAAAGAAAGTTAAAGAAAATAGGAAAGTTAGTTAGGAAAGTATGTTAGGTCGTGTGTGTGTGTGTGTGTGTGTGTGTGTGTGTGTGATCGTTTTAACGTCTATCACTAAATGATTTCAGATTGTGTGTGTATATTTGTGTATGTTCGTTACAATGTCTATCACATGAAAAGTGATTTTAGAGTGTGTGTGTGTTGTGTGTGTGTGTGTGTGTGTGTCTGTGTGTGTCTGTGTGTGTCTGTGAGTGTGTTCGTTCGTTTTAATATCTATCCACTGAAAAGCGATTTGATAGAGATAACGTGTGTGTGTGCGTGCGAGCGTGCATGTTTGTGCGTTCGTGCGCGTTGTGTCACATTAATTTTGCTTTGGAGAGGCTTGAAGAGCGGTGTTTAGAGCTTTTCAAGGGGAAAATGATTTATAGCATTGCAACTTGATGTGGAAAAACACTGTGATCCATTGTGAGTCTGAAGAGCTGAAGAAATAAATGGTCTTTCATTCCCTCTCTTTTGTTGTCTCTCTGTCTCTTTCAGTCTGTCTGTCTGTGTCTCTGTCTGTTTGTCGTCTCTGTCTGTCTGTCTGTCTGTCTGTCTGTCTTCTCCTCTCTCTCTCTCTCTCTCTCTCTCTCTCTCTCTCTCTTTCTCTCTCCCTCTCTTTCACTTTGTCTCTCTCTTTGTATTCGTCTCTGTCTGTCTGTCCGTCTGGCTGGCTGGCTGGCTGTCTGTCTGTCTGTCTATCTATCTATCTATCTATCTATTCAATTCAATATAATTCTTTTATTGTCCTCTGTTTAAAGAAAAATCTATCTATCTATCGATCTGTCTGTCTGTCTGTCTATCTATCTCCCTCCCTTTCTCCCTCTTCCTATCTCTCTCCCTCTCGTAGGCATACCTGGTTTCTTCCATTTTGTATAAAAACACTCCACTTTCTATTTCTTTATTTCCTCTAGTTCACATCATTCTCTCCTCAGTATGCTGGAGGAGCCCCCCCCCCCCCCCCCCCCCCCCCCCCGCGCGCGCGTGCGTGTTTGTATTTATTTATTTATTTATTATTTTATCTATCTATCCTTTTATTTGGAGGAGAATGGAATAAGTACTCATAGGCTTTTTTACATCCAGTCCCCGTGTGTATGCAGTTGTGTAAATTTTGTCATCCGTTCCAACCGGCACACAATGGACTACTCTTTCCGAAAAGCGGAACGGGTTTTAATGTGTGCGCAAGATGTTCTGCGTGCGTTCGCACACGGGACTTCGGTTTATAGTCTCAACCGAAGGACTAATCTCTGTGTGTGTGTGTGTGTGTGTGTGTGTGTGTGTGTGTGTGTGTGGTGTGTGTGTGTGTGTGTGTGTGTGAGACAGACAGACAGACAGACAGACGGAGAGCGACAGAGAGACACACGGAGAGAGGAGAGAGGGAGAGAGACAGAGAGAGAGAGAGAGAAAGAGAGCGAGAGACAGACAGACAGACAGACAGAGAGCGACAGAGAGACCACACGGAGAGAGACAGAGAGGAGAGAACAGAGAGAGAGAGAGAGAGAGAGAGAAAGAGAGCGAGAGACAGACAGACAGACAGACAGACAGAGAGCGACAGAGAGACACACACGGAGAGACAGAGAGGAGAGAGACAGAGAGAGAGTGAGAGAGAGAGAGAAGAAAGAGAGCGAGAGACAGACAGACAGACAGACAGAGAGCGACAGAGAGACACACCGGGAGAGGGAGAGAGACAGAGAGAGAGAGCGAGAGACAGACAGACAGAGAGAGAGCGAGCAAAGGCGTGAAAAGGTTCCGTTGTTAAAAGGAGTGACTGGTGATTCTTAACTGCCGTGTCTGGCACCAGTCCCATTGAGCCGTCTGGCTGTAACGGTTTTCCCCAGAAGGTCAGTATCAGTCTGACTCCGTCCCCAGTAGCTCTTTCCGTCCCTAGGTGTGGAGGAAGACATCACATTGTTGATGTTGTTGCTGCTGTTGTTGTCGTGGTGGTGGTGGTGGTGGTGGTGGGTACCTTAACGTCCCGGCAGAGATGTCCAATTCATGGACTGTACAGGATGCATGCTGGGTATGTTCACGTTCCCATAACCCGCCGTACTGTGACACGAATTGTGGATCTTTTAACGCGCGTATGTGATCCTCTTGAATGTGTATAAGACGAGGAGAATGAACGCTCTGGCAGGTCTGCACTTTTTTTTTAGTTGACCCAGGAGATTTTAAAAATTCTACACCCATAATTCACCAAACGCCTCTGCCGAGATTTGAACCCAGAACTTGATGGGCACGCGGGATTAATGTCAAAGGGTCTTGGCCACTGGGATGTAGCGTCCGTCGAAGGCGTAACGTTCCAGTGTGCACGTTTAAAACTCGTCCATCGTTTTCGATAGAAAGAGCAGGCCAGTCATGACCGATGGTACGTCATTTCGCACACGCACGCGCGCGCGCGCGTGCACGCACGAACGTACACACATGATTACACACACACACACACACACACGCGCGCGCGCACGCACAGAACGTACATGCAAAAAAAAAAAAAAAAAAAGAGTGCGAGTGCTGAGATAGCATAATCACCCGATTTTTGGAAGGCTTGGCTTTAACAACAACGATAACAGAACAGAAAACGTAAAAATAAAAAAAAAAAGCTTGGAAAGAAAAGCAAAAGCAAGAAGCTTGTGACAGGAAGTCGGACCGGAAACTCATCAAGAATGCGCATGCCACACACCCGGGGAGGAAAGAAGCACAGACAATGGTCGGCGACTTCCGTTGCAGCAGACGTCTGTGTGGTTACTATGTGAAGGGTACACAGCACAGTTAGCTTTTGGCCCCTTTTTCTTCTGTTTTCCTATAGTACTCTTGCATTCATACCGCACGTACTAAAGCATCCACAGAAACGAACACTTTTTGTGAAATACTAACTAGCCTCTGACTCAAAAGTCATATGATTTTTGGTAGGTTTGAATTTTTTTTCAGCAAATACTGTACCCCCTCAGTCTTTTTATCATCTTGCTAGCTTCCTAACTGCTATATGCATGCGCGGGGTCAACACTGTAGGAACACAAGCAATCCTCATTGGATGATAATTTCCCTCTTTTTCGTGATAAGCTGATATTGCTCTATGTCCTCAATTCCCCCAAAAGAAGTACACATTGCACTTTTTCAGACTTTCAAAAAAATCTGTGAAAAATCACCAACACTTTCTGACTAGCACTCTATAGAAGATACTACATGACCCTCAAGCTAATACTAGAGTGTAACCGAACAGCTTCCGCCAGGAAAGAGCCTGCCTGCGGCACTGGTCAGCCATTTTGAACCTTCTGCTGCCTGACTGAAGCCGGGCAAAATGAAAGCGGGCAAAATGGAAGGGGGTCTGCCGATTGGTTATAAATGAAAGTTTGATTTGGACGTCGTCAAAAAAAAATCTGCTAGATTTCAAATCCATTTCCTGCTCGGTGACGTCTGCAGTCAGCTATGAAATGAAAGCCTGCGTGTTCTGTTGTTGTTGGGAGGGTTGGTTGATTTAGTTGGTTTAGGTCATTATATTTCTTTTTGTTATGTTGAGTTTGCCGTTTTAGGCATTTACTGTTAAATTGTGCAAAAAATAAACCAACCCTGATACGGATGACTGTGGCATTGTTAAGTGACAATTCTTTAAAGGTAAAGGTGTTCCCATAACCTATGTGGTCGTAGGGGAGCAAAGCACTAGAGACCTCAGCTTCTCCAGGGACAAGCATATTGAGGGCGGCGCCCATCTCCTCTCCCTCGTTTCTTTACCTTCCCTGACCCTAAAGAGGGTAGGTACCCATTTACAGCTGGGTGAACTGGGGGACTGTACTGAAGCCAAGGTGTGGAAACGGTCACCCATTAACTTGGTAACCACGCTCGAAGCTGCTTAACCATAACTGTAGTTTAGGGAAAGCGAGTGCTCTGACCCTGTGACCTCTCCTGTCCCCAAAATTTTAGTCCTGAACAAAGTAAATATTCTTGACAAAACATCTTTGGTCCTGGTCTTCCAAATAGCGGTGTTATACAAGCACCAGTGCTCACACCCTTCAGTTCATTGCGTGAATGGTGCATGCTGGGTATGTTTGTGTTAAAAGCATACCATTGGCCACACCCAGTCACTCTGCTCATTCAGATTTGTTGAATATTTTGTTACGCGGAGTTGATATTTGACAATAATGACTACAGATTCGAAACGGAAATGGATTTCTTTTTTGTTGTTGTTGCTTGTAGGGAGCTAGTGAGCACGCGCGCGCGCGCACACACACACACGCACGCACGCACGCACACGCACACATCACACACACACACACACACACTCCACTCACTCGTGGTCATGACCGAATACATGTATGCATGCACGTACGTACGTGTGTGTGTGTGTGTGTGTGTGTGTGTGTGTGTGTGTGTGTGTGTGTGTGTGTGTGTGTGTGTGTGTGTGTGTGAGCTGTGCGGTGGTGAACGGCAATATTTTCGTTACAAAGCAATCAATGGATTTGTTTTGGACAAACATCAGTTAACTTTTTCATTCCAGAGCATACACGAATTCAATTTACATAATTACGTTTCTAGCTTAAGTGACCTTATGGCCAAGACTCTTTGTCGCGCTAGCGATTACAGCAATCACGATTTTTGTTTGTCCATCACTTTGTTAGTCGTTCTGTCAGCAAACTCTGTCTGCCCTGACAGAACAGCTCCAGCTTGTGGTATCCCCCCCCCCCCCCCCCTATCCCCAAAAAACAACAACACAAGCAACCCAAACCATATGTCTAAAGTAGTTACAAACCGCCAGGGAAAGAGCTGTTTGAGGAACAAAGCCTGTCTATCTTGGCTGATGTGCTTTGTTGGCATTGGCTTTCTATTATGAAGAAACGGTTACCAGGGATTGGTAGAAAGAGAGAGGGAGGGGGGAAGTAGTAAGGAGGGGTGGAGGGGGTTGGGGGCTGTAGCAGTTGTGTGAATGCCAGCAATTAGGGAACTGCGGCAGACAGAGTCAGTGGTAGTCGGATTTATCTCTCTCCCCCCTCTCCCCACCCCCTCTCTCTTTCTCCTCCCTCCCTCCTCTCTCTCTCTCTCTCTCTCTCCTCTCTCTCTCTCTCTCTCTCTCTCTCTCTCCACACACACACAACACACACACACACACACACACTCGGTAATCACTGCTATTTTTCTTTCTAGAACTGGCTCAGTGGCATTTCTATGGACTGAATACAAAAAATACCAGGGCGTGATTCTCTTCAGGGATGGTCTGTCCTGATGTGTTTTCGCATGCACGTGCGGGTGGGTGGGGGGTTGTAATTAAGGTCTGGGAAGAAAATAGGTTTGTCACCAATTTTTTATATATTATTGGAATGGGGTCAGTTAGTAGAAAACATTTTGTTGTTATGATTTGAGTTGTGTTGTGGTATGAGTTACATCGCCTTGCACAGCTAGTGAGTGGATAAGATAATGGGTTTACCATATGTGGGTACGCTGTGTGCTGCAAGCATGCATGCATGCGTCTGTGTGTGTGTGTGTGTGTGTGTGTGTGTGTGTGTGTGTGTGTGGTCGTGACAATGTATGAGTGTGTGTGTGTATTTGTGTGGTTGTGGACGTCAATGGTTTAGTCCCAAAGTAATGAACAGAAAGATTTAGTTTGCAGCATCTTCAGTTTGCATTTCCACCCAGAGAGTGAATTCTATTGTATGTAAATGGCTTCAGTGGCTGTTTGGTCAAGGTTCAGTCCTGTTAGTAACTAAAAGGTTAAGGTGTTCCCATAACCTATGCGGCCGTTGCGAGAATTCAGAGACCTCGGTTTCTCCAGGGGCCAGCATATTGAGGGCGGCACCCACATCCTCTCCCTCGCCGCTTTACCTTCCGTAACCGTAAAGAGGGCAGGTACCCATTTACAGCTGGGTGAACTGGGGGACTGTACTGAAGCCAAGTCACGCAAACAGTCACCCATCCACTTGGTAACCATGCTCTGCTTAAGCTTGGCGAAAGCGAGTTAGTGAGTAACTAGAGCATCAACAATCGTCTTCTTTCATTTTTTTCCCGTCACCTTGTCGGCAATCTCTTCACACCCTAATGTCAGGCTTTGCCACAAAGCAAGAAGCGGGTTTTCCCCCAAATTAACGGTAAAGTTGTTAGATCCTCCAGGGAAAAAAAACACACCAGTATTTGACGAACAAAACCTTTCCATCTTGGGTGATGCAGTCAATCAGCATTTAACATTCTGTTCAGAACAGAATTATTCTAGGGGCATAGTGTAGTGTAACAATATTGCATGAATAGCCAGCAATCAGGGAAAAGAGACAAGAGTCAATACCCATACTCTTTTTTTTCTTCTTCTTCTGTCTGTTAGTGATGATATGATTTTTTTGTTGCTGTTCTGTACTCTTGGTAATCACTGCAACGGTTTGGTTGTGTACTGCCGTAGCCACATTTGTATGGACTGAATGCAAACTATCAGGGTGTGGTTCTACTCCAGGGATTGTCTGCCCTGATGTGTTCATGCACGCGCGCGCGCGCGCGTGTGTGTGTGTGTGTGTGTGCATGGTGTAATGAGTTAAGGTCAGGGAAGAAATAGGTTTGTCACCGATTTTGATTGGAACAGGGTGGATTGAGGCTTAACAGTCATTGCACACTTACGTCAATGCAAGGTAAAAGCAATGTAACTTTACACGTCTTTATTTCTTGACTCTCTATCCCTGTTGTCTTTTTTTTTCAAACAATTTTTTTCTTTCCTTTTTTCAGGATTTAAAAAAAATTGTTCCTCGGCTAGAGCTCTGAGGTTCACCAATGGTGA
>CM054146.1:48776112-48781112 GCA_028751875.1 Rapana venosa | reverse complement strand
TTCCGCTGAGATGCTATGGGCACCAACGCACACACCACCACGCACACACACACACACACACACACACACACACACACACACACACACACACACACACACACACACACACAGAAATTTGACATCGGGCAGGAGCTAATCAGCATCCTCTATATTTTTTTTCAAAGCAGGGAGCGAGACAGGCCAGTGGTTAGAACGTTGAGCTTGTGATCTGACGGCACAGGGTTCAAGCCACCATCGAAACGCCCGTTCAAGGGGATTTTTTTCCCTTTGGAGTTAACATCAGTACCGACTCCATCCTCCTGAAAGTCCTTCGGATAAGACTAGAAACCGAGGTCTCATGTACAAACGCTACGCAGAACATCTTGCGCACACGCTTCGTCTTGCGGAAAAGTAGGCCATTGTGTGCCGGTAGGAGCGGATGACAAAATGAAAAACAAACAAAACACAAACAACCTGTATCCATACTGGTGTGGTGTTTAAATATCCCTGAAGTCGGAATACAGCTACCTTAACTGTGGCCAAACGGTCGTATAAGGAAAAACCTCACCCTTGGGGAACCTCGGAACTCTAGCTGAGGAACGAATAAAAGAACATTCAAAGTGACCAGTACCCTACCTTCAAAATACTGATGGTGGTGGAAAACATGTTCATACTTTATTTTGAGTTCGTCAGGGTTGCCATCTGTCTCTTCTCCTCTCCCTCCCCCTCCCCAACCCCAAGTTTTCAAGTTATTTCCGAAACGCATCATAACTGATGTTTCGAAGATCATATCAACACAGTTAGAACTGAAAGAACTGTCACGGTCCTTCGCTTTGCAGACGACATAAGGTAATGGCCAAGCAGGCAATGAAAATAACTCGATATTGTCAGAAGACTGGATGAAAACATCAACACGGTATGGCATGGAGATCAGTGCCAAGAACACCAAGTTACTGACCAACCCCATTTCCACCACCACCACCTCCACCAACAAATGTTTGTCCGTCGTGTTCGACGATGACCTCCAAAACAGCAGAGGAGGCAGCTGCTGTTTCGGAAATTGGGCAGAAATGTGATTATAGTGGAGACGCCTTGCCTACAGTACATCCCCTCTCTCTCTCAGCCAAGAGGGAATAAGGACAGTCAGCGTTAAAGATGTTCTCCAAAGGCCAGCTAGCCCCCAGAGCTGCCGCACATAAAGACTGCAAGTAAAACTTCCTTAGAGAGTCATAGTCGATCACTAAAGACTAAGCTGTAAAGTGGAAGAATTCCATGAGTGGGGAAGCCACTGGTCATACAGTCTCTCATTTTGCTGTTGTTGCCCCCAGCATCAGTGGTTTAATCAAGAACTGTAATGAAGCCCAGGCGCTGAGGGCATATCCATCAACATCACTGGCATATTATGAGTCCACAGGCAAAAACTAGAAGCCGTTTAGGAACCTTTCAGTGGTCGCCCCAAAGAATTCCTACAGAGCTAAATGAGAAGAAGAAGACGAAGAAGAAAAGGAGGGAAGAGAAGGAGCAGGAGAAGAAGAAGAAAATGAAGGAGAAGAGAAAAGGAGCAGGAGAAAAGGACAGAAGAGAAGGAGCAGGAGTAGAAGAAGAAAAGGAAGGAGGAGAATAAAAGGAAGGAAGGGAGTAAAAGGAAGGAAGAGAAGGAGCAGGAGAGGAACAGGAAGAAGAGGAGATGGAAGAGAAGGATAAGGAGAAGGAAGAGCGGGAATAGGAAGACAAGGAAAAGCAGGAAGAAGAAAGAACAGGAAAGGAGCAGGAATTGGAAGAGGGTAAGAAGACAAACACCGTAAAAGACAAGACACAGGCTTCGTAACACTTTTTTTTAATCCAATAATAGGAGGAGGAACCGGCTATTCTTAATTTGACGCCACACAAACATATATCTATAATCGCTAACCCCCCCAAAAACAAAAATACAAGGAAACAAAACTCTTACTATAAATTCTTTCACATTTATTGTCACATCTCATATTTCTTGTCATTCTTTTCTGTCCAATTTTGATAGATTTGTCTGTTGCTGTTACTGCTGCTGCCGCCGCCGCTGTTGCTGCTGCTGCTGCTGCTGCTGCTGCTGCTGCTGCTGCTGCTGCTTGTGCTATATTTTTTCTTCTCCAATAATCTGTTTCGTGTTCTAAATCATCAATGGCAGGCCAATGTGTGACCAGTCTGGCATCGTTCTTGTGTGTTTCTGCAGGGGCAATTTGTATTCTTTTGTGTTGTAGGTGTCGCGTTATTAAGCCTGTTGCTAGGCTGGTGCCTTGGTAGCGGCAAGATAGTGAAAGTTAAAAGGGAGGCAGAGAGATGATTCGTTTTATTTGTTTTGTAACTGTGTTGGTTTCTGTTGTGGTTTGTAGTTGTGTGTGTGTGTGTGTGTGTGTGTGTGTGTGTGTGTGTGTGTGTGTGTGTGTGTGTGTGTGTGTGTGTGTGTGTGATGTGTTGTGTTATGTGATTTGGTGTGGTGTGGTGTAGTGTCGTATAGTGCTTTGTGAGAGTGAGAGAATTTTCTTCTTTTTTGTGTGTTTGGCTGTGTTGATTTTTTTATTTTATTTATTTTATTTATTCTTTTAGTTCGAGGAAAATGGATTAAGCATTCATGTGCTTTTTTTCATCTAGTTCCCGTGTGTATGCGGTTTTGTAAATTCTGTCATCCGTTCCCACCGGCACACAATGGCCTACTCTTCTGAAAAGCGGAAAGGGTTTTAACGTGTGCGCAAGATGTTCTGCGCGCGTTCGCACACGGGACCTCGGTTTATAGTCTCATCCGAAGGATCCGACGATTTTGGTTCGTGTGTGATTTTGTATTTCTTGTGTGTGGTTCGTGTTTTGTGGTTGTGATGTGGTGTGGTGTGGTTGATGTGGTATAGGATCTATGAAAGCAAGAGGATTTTATTTTTCTGTTGCTTTTGTGTGATTTGCTTTGTAGGTTGTGTAGTTGTGTTGTGTGTGTGTGTGTGTGTGTGTGTGTGTGTGTTTGTGTGTGTGTGTGTGTGTGTGTGTGTGTCGTGTGCTGTGTGTAGAAAAAAGTTTGTGTCTTTAATACTGTATGCTTATCATTTTGCGATGAACTCTTGCTTTTCAGTTCCTGTTAGTATTGATATTATTTTTGGGTGTATTGCTGTTAGGTTTATTCTCCTGTTCAATTTGTTTGCAGTCCTCCATCCCCAAAAGGGGTGAAAGGAATTAAATATTGAATCTTGCATGTTTTGTGGTTGTGATGTGGTGTTGTGTGGTATAGTGTTTTGTGAAAGTGAGATGATTGTTTTTGCTGTGTTGCTTGGTGGGTTTGTATTTTGTGTTGCGTGTTTTGTGATGTGATAGTGTTTTGTGATTTTATTGTTTGTGTAAGTTTTCGAAAGAAATAGGTGTGTGTATTGGTGGTGTGGTGGTGGTGGTGGTTGGTGTGTGGTGGTGGTGTGTGTGTGTGTGTGTGTGTTGTGGAAGTGACAGAGAAGACTGCAGATCAGAATCTCTAGGACGAAACGTAGAATATCCACTCACACACACACACACACACACACGCACGCACGCACAGCACACACCACGCACACACACGCACACACACACACACACACACACATGTACAATCTGAAAATAAAAGTTTGACTTGATAAAGTTTCACAAAACACACTTCTACCTCTCTGTCTCTCTCTCTCCACACCACACACACACACACACACAAAACTCCTCCTCCCTCACTACTCACTCCTCTCTCCTCACTCACTCTCTCTCCACATTTCATCTCTCCTACTCTCCTTTCCTTAGCGAGACAAGATTAAAAAAAGAAAAGAAAAGACCTCAACCACCCCCACCTCAAAAAGAGAAGAAAAAAGAAGTATATAGGACACAAAATTTCACTGCAATTACAGTTAATCCCCTCCAAACCAGAGGGATATGGATCCTATGTACAGGTAGATGATCTTCATCAACCTGGATCCCTCTCCCAGGATATGTAGAATAAGTTATATGGAATGGAAGAGACGAGAAGGGTGAGAGACAGACAGATAGAGACAGACAGACAGACAGAAAAGGAAGCAGACAGACAGAGAGAAACAGACAACACTAACAGACAGACAAGAGAACACACACACAAGTGAGGAGAGGAAAAGCGAGAGAGACAGAAACGAGAGAGAGAGAGAGAGAGAGAGAGAGAGAGAGAGAGAGAGAGAGAGAGAGAGAGAGAGAGAGCACTGAAAGATTCTTGATCTAGATAGCAATGGGAAAACTTGTTGGGTATCTAAAACCAGAGAGATTCTATGCGAGACAGGATTTCAGTTTGTTTGGTTGCAACAAGGTGTCGGAGATATAAAAGCGTTCTTGGGTCGATTTAAACAGCAACTTATTGACATTTCTATTCAAGAATGGACTTCCACAGTTAGAGACGTAATAGATATGAAAATTATAGATCCTTCAAAATGATTTTTGAAAGAGAAAAGCATATACACGATATTGATACTTATTGCTTCAGGGTGGCCATTTCTCAAGTTAGATTGAACGTTCTGCCTCTAAATGAAATATACATCGATATAGTGATTCTATACAAGATAAAACCTGTCCTTTTTGTAAGTCAATAACTGAAGACGAAAAGCACTTTTTGTTTGACTGCCCCATGTCAAAAGTTCGTGAAAGTTTAGATATTACCCACCCCCCCACAAAAGTGTGTGTTATGTGTGTGTGTGTGTGGTGTGTGTGTGTGTGTGGTGTTGTGTGTGTGTGTGTGTGTTGTGTGTGTTGTTTGTGTGTGTTTGTTTGTGTGTGTGTGTGTGTGTGTGTGTGTGTGTGTGTGTGTGTGTGTGTTGTGTGTGTGTTTCTGTTGATTGATGTCTCTCTTCTCTCTTCTCTATCTCTCTCTCTCTCATCTCTCTCTCTCTCGCACGCACACACATGCATGCATGCGCGCGCGCTTGCATACACACACACACACACACACAACCACGTAGTCTCACATTCACACACAGTTATGCACACACAGTTACGCGCTCGCGCGCGCGTGCACACACACACACAAC
>CM054146.1:48748612-48771112 GCA_028751875.1 Rapana venosa | reverse complement strand
AAATACAGGTAGGAAATCGATGCGAGAAGAGCAGGAAGAAGAAGAAGGAGGAGAAGAAGAGAAGAAGAATTGTGAAGAGGAGAAGAAGAAGAAGAAGAAAGAAGAAACAAGAAAGAAGGAGGAGGAGAAGGAGGAAATGAATTGCGAAAAAGAAGAAGAGAGGAGGAGAGAAGAACAAAAACAACAACAAAGAGAACGGAGAAGAACGAGAAGGAGGATGACCGATAAAAGAAGAAGAAAAACAAAAGAAAAGAAAGACAAGATAAGAAAGAGTAGACAATGAAGAAGGAAGTGCAGAAGGAGATTTGCAGAGAAAAAAAAGAAAGACAGGAAAGAAAAGAAAAGACAAGACAAGAAAAGCAAAAAAAAACCCCAGCATATTGTGTTTTATTTCCCAAAAACGCAGAGCTCGACCACTCTTACGCCAGACATCTTGCTTCCGGCACGTGATGCTTCCCAGAGTTCAATGTATGCAAATGAGGGTCGTTGCGGTAGCGGGGCTGGTTTAAATCAATCTTGACGCTTTCTAAAAATCTCCTGCGATGGAAATGCGAGGCCATTTCATGGTCCTGTCTGATGGATGCTAGAGCTGAGCGGTTAAGACCGTTTGACTTCAGCCCCGTGTGTCCATGAAGTCGTGGGTTCGAATCTCGGCAGCAGCGTCTGGTGAATTACGGGTGGGGGATTTTTTGCGATCTGCCAGGTCACCTTTACAGTGCAGACCTGCCAGTGCCCTAATTACCATCCTCCTGTATAATTCGATACACATGCAGAAGATCGAAAGTGCATGTGAAAGATCCAGTCGTTCATGTCGGCGTTTTTGGTGGGTTACAGAAACACGAACATACCCAGCATGCATCCTGTACCTTAAAAAAAATGGGCTGCTCTGAAGTGGGAATGTGTGGGCTGAGGTCAGCAGGTACACCTCCTGCAGAGTCACAAACACAGGAGAAGACCAGGCACTTCATACCCCACCCGGCAAGGGAAGGCAGAGAAAAGAGGAGAAATTGATTCCGAGCGATAATAACGCAATGCCGTTTACTGGGTCCTGTCTATTGTTGGGCATTTCTAGCCTTGATTGCGCGTTTGGGTGATTTGTACTTAATAATAATAATAATAATAATATATGGAATTTATATAGTGCTGAATCTTGTAAAAAAACAAACAAATCGAAGCGCTTATCGTAATCCCATTGACTCCCCTGCTCGTCTGATGGGCTGAGCGGGGACTGTCTTAACCATCGCCTTTGTGTATCATTTGGGTGTAGTCAAAAGTCACCTAAGAAAGAGAAACTGTCTTGGTTTCAAGATTGAAAATGCTGTGTAACCATTGGTATGCAAGGATATCTGAAGTCTCCGCCCCCCAACCCACCCTTCTCAAAGAAGTCAACACCCCCCCCCCCAAAAAACAACAACAAAAAAACCCACAAGAAAACCAACACCCAACCAAACAAACCCAAACCAACAACAACCAAACAAACCACCAAACAAACAGAATTCAACCAAAGGTGTGTGCAGTGAAGTGTAGTGCAGTGTAGAGTTACGTAGTGTAGTGTAGTGCAGTTCAGTGTAGTGCAGCGTAGAGTTACGTAGTGTAGTGTAGTGCAGTGCAATGTAGTGCAGCGTCGTATAATGCAGTATATTGCGGTGTAGTGCAGTACAGTGTAGTGTAATGCAGTATATTGCGGTGTAGTGCAGTACAGTGTAGTGTAATGCAGTATATTGCGGTGTAGTGCAGTACAGTGTAGTGTAATGCAGTGTATTGCGGTGTAGTGCAGTACAGTGTAGTGTAATGCAGTATATTGCAGTGTAGAGTAATACAGTGCAGTGTAGTGTAGTGCAGTGCAGTGTAGTGTAATGCAGTAGAGTGCAGTGTTGTGCAGTGCATTGTAGTGTAGTGTAGTGCAGTAGTGTGTAATTCAGTACATTGCAGTGTAGTGTTGTGTAGTGCAGAGCAGTGTAGTGTAGTGCAGTATATTGCTCTGCAGTAGAGTGTTGTGTAATGCAGTGCAGTGTAGTGTAGCGCAGTATAATGCCGTGTAGTGCAGTAGAGTGTAGTGTAATACAGTACATTGCAGTGTAGTGCAGTGCAGTGGTGTGCAGCGTAGTGTAGTGCAGTACATAGCAGTGTGATGCAGTACATTGCAGTAGAGTGCAGTAGAGTGTGTTGCAGTGCAGAGCAGTGAGATGTGTGTGTGTGTGTGTGTGTGTGTGTGTGTGTGTGTGTGTGTGTGTGTGTGTGTGTGTGTGTGTGTGTGTGACACAGACAGGTCAGGGGAAGGGATGATCGATAAAATCCTGAAGCCGGCAGGTCTCTGTTTTCACCAGTATCAATCAACTGCCACCTGCCCTCTTCTCCCTCCCCCCTCCCCCTCTCCCTCTCACTCAGGGAGGGAGGGAGGGAGAGAGAGATAGAAGGGGGAGAGAGATGTGGGAGAGAGTGTGGGAGATAGAGTGAAGGACGGGGGAAGATGGAGAGAGAGAGAGAGAGGAACAGTGAACAGAGAGAGAGAGAACAGTGAACAGACAGAGAGAGAGAGAGGAGAGAGAGAGAGAGAGAGAGAGAGAGAGAGAGAGAGAGAGAGAGAACACTTAAAAGAGAGAGAGAGAGAGAACAGTGAACAGATATACAGAGAGAGAACTCTGAACACTGAAAGAGAGAGAGAACTCTAAACACTGAAGAGAGAGAGAGAGAGAGAGAGAGAGAGAGAGAGAGAGAGAGAGAGAGAGAGAGAGAGAGAGAGAACATCAACATTTTTTTTTACCTGTTTTAATCATCCCATAGCCTTTGAAAATCTGATTGGCTTCTACAGACAGACAAACAGACTAGAGACATGCAGACAGACAGACACATTTAGACAGACAGACAGATCCCCCCAAAATAAAACCAATTCCCTGGGATGTCAGGGGTTAGCACCGCTTTAAACGGAAGACGTGGGGCCCTGATAGGGGGCCAAAAAAGGAAATCAATGCAGACTGCAATGAAGCACCAGGTGTGATTCACCACCCTCACCAACCCCCCCCCCCCCCCCCCCCCCCAGCTCTGCTCGCTTAGCAGCCTAGTAGGGCCTCCGTGGTCTGGAGGTAACGCTACCGGTCGAGAAAATCTGAAGTCGTGGGTTCGATTCCCGGTTTGGGGGTGTGGGGGGTTGTTTTTGTTTGGTTGGGTGGGGAGGGGGGATGTTGCGTTCCTCGGCAAGATTCTAGCTCTGAGGTTCACCAATGGTGAGATTTTGCGTCTGCGACCGTTTTTGCAATATTCAAGATGTTTATTTCAAGAAAACTCCCCCAAGGAGTACATGAAATTTAACAAAACCACAACTCTCGGATGTGGGCGTGTGAAAAATACTCACAACACAAACTCATTCCAAAATGAAGAATGCCCATCATGAAGGTAGCTGCATTCCGACTTCTGGGGGATCGATCCTCGTTTTGAACTCAAGCTTTTGTCCCTTGTCCACTCGGCCTTGAGTCGTGGTCTTGTGTGCAGGGTCTTTTTGGATGAGGTGATAAATCGAGGGTCTGTGTGCTGCACTTGTAACGTACGTAAAGTCCTTCAGATGAGACTATAAACCGAGGCCCCGTGTGCGAACGCATGCAGAACATCTTGCGCACACGTTAAATCCTGTTCCGCTTTTCGAAAGAGTAGGCCATTGTGTGCCGGTGGGAACAGATGACAAAATTTACAAAACCGCATACACACGGGGACTGGATGTAAAAAAGCACCTGAGTGCTTATTCCATTATCCTCAACATAAAATAATTTTTAAAAACAACAACAATCATGTCATGTAAGCGCTTTTATTTGTTGCTTTACAAGATACAGCGCTATATAAATTCCATACATTATTATTATTATTATTATTACGTAAAAGAAGCCACGGTAACAGAAGAGTTGCTCCTTGCAAGTTTTCTTTTTGTTTACTTCTTCTCTTCTTCGTTTGCTTTTTTACACCGTCAGATGTGTCTGGGAAAAATAATGGCACGTCCTTTCCAGCTCTTCTCGTGGGCCCTACAGCTTGGTTTGCAGGGTTATCTCCGTCAGCCACACACAATCTTCCTCAGGTCGCTGTATAGCGTGCGCCTCTGAAGGATGTGCTCGCCAGTCTGGTTTTCTTTGCCACAGGCACACAGGGGAGAAGGAACGAGTTTCAGCTTTGTGGACGTGTGGTGATTTAGCCTGTTGTGCCCAGTGCGGAGTCTTAAAATTATGACTTGTTGTTCTTCTCTTTTGAGATGGTGGTAGTCGTCCTTCTCTACTCTGGGTCGGGCGATTGATTTGATGATTGTTTTCTTTTCGTGGAAGGTGAGGCTGCTTTCGCACTGTTCTTAGTGTGCTTCCCGTTTTGCAAGTTCATCAGCTAATAGAGAAGAGATGCATAGACAGACAAGGATTTCTCTTTGTAAATGTGGGTGGTTCAGCTGTTGTGGCAGCGCGTTCTTTCTGGGGAGCAGATTACAAGCAATCCAAGTTTTACAGAACTTGCAGCATATTTCGCAGACTTAAGATTTGCAAAACAGTTTTGAAAGAAGTGGCTCTCCTGACCAGACTCTGTGTGTTGTTGTGTTGTGTGTGTGGGTGTGGTGTGGTGATGGTTGGTGTTTGTGGTTTGGTGTGTTTGTGTTTGTGTGTGTGTTGTGTTGTGTGTGTGTTGTGTGTGTGGTGTGTGTGTGTGTGTGTTTTGAAAGAAGTGGCTCTCTGCCAGACTCTGTGTGTGTGTGTGTTGTGTGTGTGGTGTGTGTGTGTGTGTGTGTGTGTGTGTGTGTGTTGTGTGTGTGTGTTTTGAAAGAAGTGGCTCTCCTGACCAGACTGTGTGTGTGTGTTGTGGCGGCGCGCGCGCGTGTGTTGTTGTGTGGTGTGTGTGTGCGCGCGCGTGTGTGTGTTGTGTGTGTTGTGTGTGTCGATGATGGGGCTTGCGTCTTGAATTTGAAGAGAGATTCATAATTTTGGAAGTTCTGCCGGCAGTACTGAGAGCATTCACATAAAAAGTTTTCCTTTTTTTTTCTTTTTCTGGTCTTCAGTGCTACGAACCCTCTTCTGCCCCATCCCTGAATAGACAAGAAACGAATGTGAAGAGAAGCACGGCTGTATCCAGAAACCCCTGTGTAGGTCACGGCCACATTGACAGAAGCGATAAGTCTAAACCAGAAACGTGGCCCTAGAGAGATGCATGCGCAGAGTTCGCTCAACTTTTTCAGCTGAAGAAGTACCAACGGAAGACATGCAAAATAGCAAGCAGAGAGAACCACCAGAAAAAAATGCAAAAGATTGCAGGCAGTATTCTGGCCACGCTCTCCCTGTCATTTTTGTTCTGGTGCCCATTTCCTTCTGTTTTTTTCAGAGGAACTCAAACACTCGTATTTCTTCGTCGAACGCTCAGACAGCATCTGTTGTTGTCTGGGTCGTATGAGCGAAAAATTAATGCGTCGTGCTGCATGCCGTTAAGCGCCTGACAAGCCAGGCCCAGCGCATCCGACTTCGGTGTGAGACACACGTACACATACAGCATGACCCGTTGCGTTGCTCAAAATAGCGAGGATTTGTTTGGAATGTGTGAAAGACCAGCGCGTTGTTCACAAGTCATGCGATTTTGAAGAAATTTGGTAGATTTCAACTATTAAAAAAATATATATATGTATACTTCACACTGTATCCCCCTCATTTCCCTGTCGTCTTCTAGCTTCCTAACCACAGTGTACAGGGTTATTGACATAGGAACTGAAGAAGCCCTCAGATGATGATGATCCTTCCAACTTTCTTACGACTGTCTGGCGTCAGTGTATGTCTTCAACCACCCCACCCCCACCCCCACCCCAAACAAACACACAGTGCATTTCTTTTTATATTTACAAACTGGGGAACAGGATAGTCAGGGGGTTAAAACGCTGCGCTCGCGACCTGGCGGCCAGGGTTTGAGTTAATAATGGGACACCCATTGGAGGTGGGTCTCCCCCCCCCCCACCCCCACCCCCCACCCCCAAAGGAGTTGATATCAATGCCGACTTCACTACCCCAAAAATCCTTCGAATGAGACTATAAACCGAGGTCCCGTGTTCGAATGCACGCAGAAAATCTTGCACACACGTTAAAAACAAGCTCCACCTTTCGGAGGAGTAGGCCATTGTGTACTGGTGGGAATGTATGACAAAACTATAAAAATAAGAAACGGCCTGCGCACAGGTCTCATTTTTAGACATCATTCCCAAAGTTGGATGCGTCTACCTCAAACGGTCACCATAAGCAAAATTTCACCAATGGTAAACCTCGAAGCTCTAGCCGAAAAACGAATAAAAAATTACTACATGAGAAAAACCAATTCTTGTCTGAGTAGCACTCTGTACTCTATAGAAAGACACTACTTCACCCGGAAGCAGAAAGGTGGAGTGTGGCCTTCAATCTGTGACTGCACACATGGTCGATCACAGTTTTGAACGGAGCTTGATGATGTCTTCCAATGGTTCCGTAGAGAGTACAATTGCTGCTGTCTTGTTACTTGTGTTTTCCCCTAGGACTTTGTGGTTCTTCCGAAAACTTTGGCTTTTTTCTGTAGAACTTTCTGAAATTTGAAAAAGAGATGATTTCTTCAACTGTTCCGCAGAGAGCAAAATGGGTGTCTTGTTGTTTCCTGTCTTTGAGTTCTTCCTGAAGCTTGTTGATGGTTTTTTCCCCGAGAACTTTTCTGAAGTGTTCCTAAAGCATCTACTGCCAAGGAGAAAACATGCGATAAAAGTTCGACGCAGAAATCTTGAACGAGACTTAACTGTTACTTCTCTTTCCGTCTTTTCCTTCATTTTCTTTCCTTGTTTCTATATATTTATATTTTCCCTTCTACCTCCCACCCCCCTGGCCCCCCACCCCGCCTTGTCCCTTTTCTTCTTGTCAACCCTCCTTCTTGTCTTTTTTCTGCCTTCTTGGTCTACTCTCCTGCCCTTTTTCCCCCCAGAAAGACTTAAAAGATAACACTTCTCTCCCATGCCAAAGTCGGATGCGCTGGGCCTGGCTTGTCAGGCGCTTAACGGCCGCGCAACGCATTCTTCGGTCATTTGACAGACAGCAGTAGTTGCTGTCTGAGTGTTCGACGAAGAAGAAGAAGTTTCCCCATTCCTTTTTAGGGAAGTCTGCGCTAAAAACGAAATTCATTTTTCGTGTTCATTTTCATATTACTTTAAGTCACGGCAGATTTCTCTGCGTGAAATTCGGGCTGCTCTCCCCGGGAGGGCGTGTCGCCACAAGAGCAGCGCCACTTCTGTTTTTGTTTCATTTTCCGTGTCTGTGGTATCTTTCGCATTACTTGTCTCATCGATGCATTAGCATTAATTTTGTCAGTTAAAAGTTGACAGCGTTCTCCTGTATTTCCCCCCAATTTTATGAATGCGACCCTTGCTTAAACTGCATTTTTTTTCTATTATGGAACTATGGAAATATTATGTATTTCCAGCAGTTATCTTTCGGTCGTGGACACTGATTTTTCACATCTGTTTTGTGGAGATAAAAATATTGAAGGGTTTTTTGTGTGTCTTTTTACACTTTTATTTCTATTATTTTGTGTTAGCTTTTTCTGTACCCTGGTAATATATTTTTTATATATTTTTATTTGATTAATTTATACCACTTTAAATCACGAGATTTCTCTGCGTGAAATTCAGGCTGCTCTCCCCGGGGAGAGCGCGTCGCCACAAGAGCAGCGCCACCCTTTTTTCTTTCTTTTTTTTTGTTTCGGTCTGTAACTGTATTAATTTTGTTTCCCTATCAGAGTGGCTTTTTTCTAAGAATTTTGCCAGGGACAACTCTCTTGTTGCCGTGGGTTCTTTTACGTGCGCTGAATAATTTTGTGCAACACACGGGACCTCGGTTTATCATCTCATCCGAAAGACTAGCGCCCAGACCACCACTCATGATTTGTTCTTTGGATGGATGGAGGGAAAAGCTTCGGGCCCAAACGGGATTCGAACCACCACACACTTCCGACTCGGACTTTTCGCTTTCTAGACAGGCGCGTTACCTCTGACCACCGATCCATATATGTATTAGGTAATGAATGGGTTTATAGAATATAGAAATTAGCAATAAAAAGATAAACATAGGATGTGTATGTGGTTAACTGATGGGTTTGTGTGAGTGTATTGCAGCGTGTGGAAACGTGGGGTGTGTGTTGTGTGTGTGTGTGGGTGGGGGGGGGGTGGGGGGGGTTTTAATGAAGGCGGTAGGGGGGTAGGGGGTGGCTATAACAGTGGTTTAACCACAAAAACTCCGCACTCTAAATGTAGCTGCTTTTTCGGGAGGCTCAGGGCCGGGAAGCTTGCATTTCACTGATAAAAGGTAAAAAAAAAGAGATTTCCATTTCTGTGATATACAGAATATGAAATAATAAGATAATAAAAATTGTTCTTCATAAAACTAAAAACAACCTTATCAAATAAACAGAAACAACATTCTCCCCATAAACTTAGAAACCCATCTCTCCACACATAAACGGCGCTCACATATACAGGCCGGTCGCACGTGCACACACTCATCATACAGATGACAAAATTTACAAAACCGCATACGCACGGGGACTGGATGTAAAAAAGCACATGAGTGCTTATTCCATTATCCTCGATATAAAAGACTAAATAAAATAAATAAATAAATATACGTGTACGCATGCATACACACACGCGTGGACAGAGATACAGATATGTGCACGCGCGTGCGCGCACACACATACACATATGCATGCATGCATACACACACTAACACAACACACTAACACACACACAACTACATAAGTCCTTCGGATGAGACTATCAACCGAGGCCCCCCCCGTGTGCAAACGCACGTAGAACACCTTGCGCACACGTTAATTTCTGTTCCCCTTTTCGAAATAGTAGGCCATTGTGTGTCCGTGGGAACAGATAACAAAATTGACAAAACCGCATACACACGGGGACAGGATGTATAAAAGCACATGATTGGTTATTCCATTATCCTCGGTATAAAAGAATAAATAAAATAAATAAGCATTCTCTCCCCCTCTCCCTCTCTCTCTCTCTCTCTCTTTCTCTCTCTCTCTCTCTCTCTCTCTCCCTCTCCCCCCCCTCTCTCCTCCCCCCCCCCCCCTCTCTCTCTCTCCCTCGCTCTCTCTCTGCTCAGGAAATCCCAGCCTTTCCCTCTATCCTATTAAGAAGTATAGTAGTATCCATGTCAACGCCCGTAGCTCTCCTGCAGAAACACAATAATTGCTGTCGTCTGCCAGCCTGTACACTTCTTCTCGTTTGCCCTTCCGAAAGCTTGGCCTTGATTAAACCTGTAAAACACATACCGCGCGCGCCACGCACCGTGCACACACACTCTAACACACACACACCTCTCTCACACACACTCCTCTACACTTCTCTCCTCTCTGTCTCTCTTTCCCTCCCAAAATCTCTCTCTCTCTCTCTCTCTCTCTCTCTTCTCTCTCTCTCCTCCCTCCTCTCTCTCTCTCTCTCTCTCTCTCTCTCCTTTACCACACACACACACACAGCTCTTCTCTGCTCTCTTTCCACACACCACACCACACACGTCTCTCTACGTCCTTTCCACACACACACACACACACACACACACACTCACACACACATCCGTCGTGCACGCACGCACGCACCACACTCTCTCACCACCTCTCTCTCCACCTCTTCCACACACACACACCACACACACACTCTGTCTCTCTCTCTCACTCTCTCTCTCTCTCTCTCTCTCTCTCTCTCTCACCTCACTCCAAACACCACACACACACACACACACACACACACACACACACACTCACACACACCATTCAGAGAGAAAGAAAGAACAAAAAAATAGACACAGACAAGCACAGAGAAAGACGTCAGGAAGGAGTGGAGACAGACAGAGGAGAGGGAGAGAGATGAGGAGAGAAAGAGAGAGAGAGAGTAAGAGATGAGAGAGAGAGAGAGAGAGAGAGAGAGAGAGAGAGAGAGAAATGACAATGACAAATTCTTTTATTTCGAGGATAATGAATAAGCACCCATGTGGTTTTTTACATCCAGTCCCCACCCTTAGGGATATATTTGATAATAAAATAAAATAAAGCCATAGTAATACTCAGAGAGAGAGAGAGGGAGAGAGAGAGAGAGAGAGAGGAGAAGAGAGAGAGAGAGAGAGAGAGAGGAGAGAGAAGAGAGAGAGAGAGAGAGAACTCGAACTCGAACGATGTATTCACAAAGAGGCCATTGGCCCATACATGAAGGGGGTTGCCGAACTGCTTAGTATTTTGGTTTTTAAAATATAAAAATTTTTTTTTTTTTTTTTTAAATTGGAGAGCTAGAGAGAGAGAGGTACGCAGAGGAGATAAAAGCTCTCAGAAAGAGACAGACAGGAACAGACACACAGGTACGCAGAGGAGGACATACAAGCTCCGAGAGAGGGGGGGGGGAGAGACAGAGACAGAGTGAGATAGAGAGAGAGACAGAGGGATGAAGATAGACAGACAGACAGACTACACAGAGCGCGAGTGATAGATCGATGGCGTTTTCAGAATGCTATCCACTAAGCTGCTGACAGCTGGGTCAATTGAATTAACACGTCCTGAAAGGTGGTCGTTTCCCCCACGGTATACAATAACAGCAACAGTAACAGTAGTAGTAGTAGTAGTAAGTAGTGTAATAGTAGTAGTAGCAGGAGGAGGAGTAGTGGTAGCAGTAGTAGTAGTAGTAATAGCAGTAGTAATAGTAGTAGAAGTAGTAGTACTGGGGGACGGGATAGCTCAGTGGTCGGAGCACTCGCTTTCCCCCTGCCAAGTTAAAAGCAGCGTCGAGCGTGGTTACCAGTTGAGATGGGTGACCGTTTGCGCGCCTTGGCTTCAGTACAGTTCTCCCAGTCCACCCAGCTGTAAATGGGTACCTGCCCTCTTTAGGGTCAGGGAAGGTAAAGCAGTGAGGGAGAGGAGATGGGCGCCGCCCTCAATATGCTGGCCCTAGAGAAGTGAGGTCTCTGACGCCTCGCTCCCCTACGACCTTATAGGTTATGGGACTCCTTTACCTTTACCTTTAGTAGTAGTAGTGGTGGTTGTAGGAGTAGTAGTAGTGGCAGTAGTAGTAGTAGTTATAGTTGTAACAACAGTAGTGATGGTGGAAGTAGTAGTAGTAGTAGTAGGTGCAGCAGCAGTCGTAGTCTAGTGATAGCAGCAGTAGAAGTCGTGATAGTAGTTGCAGTAACAGCAGCAGCAGCAGCAGAAACAGCAGCAGCAGCAGCAGAAACATCATCAGCAGCAGCAGCAGCAGAAACATCATCATCATCAGCAGCAGCAGCAGCAGCAGCAGTAGTAGTAGTAGTAGTAGTAGTAGTAGTAGTAACAGCAGTAGTAGTAGTAGTAATCGTAGCAACTGAAGAGACAGTAGTAGTTGCAACAGCAGCAGCAACGGTAGTTGTAGTAGTAGTAGCAGCAGAAGTTGTAGTCTGATCATAACAGTAGCAGCAGTAGTAGAAGTCGTGATAGTAGTTGTAGTAACAGCTGCGGCGGCGGCGGCAGTAGTAGTAGTAGCAGTAGCAGCAGCAGCAGCAGAAGCAGCAGTAGTAGTAGTAGCAGAAAGAGTAATACTAAGAGTAACAGCTGCAGCAACTGCAGTAGCAACAGCAGTACTAGCAAGTCAAGTCAGAGTCAGTGACAGTCAAGTCGTAATGAAGTCATTATGAAGTCTAGTAGTAGCAACAGAAGCAGTTGTAGTAGCGGTAGCAGCAGAAACAACAGCAGTAGCAGTAGTAGAAGCAGCAGCAGCAGCGGCAGCGGCGGCGGTGGTGGTGATGGTAACGGTAGTAATAGGCGTGAAGAAGTAGTAGTGGAAGTAGCAGTACAGGCAGCAGTTTGCAGCAGTGGTAGTTGTTTTGAAAGTATGGTATTGGTTAGGATTACCAAAGGAATGGATTGAAACCAACAGTGCATAGTAGGCATCCCTCAGTCTCGGAAGACTATGGAGTTACGGTCTCGGAGTTGAAGTCTCGGAGTTGCGCTCTAGGTGTTCAGTCTGGTACAGCATCGGGTGTGGCTGGCCAGTCCCACACGGGAATGACAGACAGTCCCTATGGCAGAGGGAAGGCATAGATGAAAGCTGAAGATAGTGTGACTGCCTGATCTAAAATAAAAAACAAATTGAAAAAACACACTAATACACACACACACACACACACCCCACACACACACACACACACACACACACACACACACACACACACACACACACACACACACACACACACACACACAACAAGTAATAAAGAAAACTTCCTATTTTTCAAACGAAATTATGTATGAAGACAGAAATAAATATATCTTTTTTTTTTCAAGAAATAAAACATAAAAATGCCAAAGCTGGGAAATGGATACTTATTTTGTTTATTATAAAGAAATAATTAAAAGAAAAAGAGAGACAGAAAGAATTTATAAATTTATTGCAACCGATTCCTCACAGTAGGGGGAAAAGACCCCAAACAAAGGATGAAGAAAAAAGGACAACATTCAAAAGAAACCAAACAAAAACATAAAAAGCAACAACAACAAAATTCTATCATCTGAAGAAAATAGTTTATAAAAGAGAGGAACAACATTCAAAAGAATCAAACAAAAACATAAAAAGCAAAAAAAATCTATTATCTGAAGAAAATATTTTATAAAAGAAAGGAAAAAACATTCAACAGAATCAAACAGAAAAAACAACAACAATTATATCATCTGAAGAAAATAGTTTATAAAAGAGAGGAACAACATTCAAAAGAACCAAACAAAAACATAAGCAAAACAAATTCTATCATCTAAAGAAAATATTTGATATCCTGCACATAAGACAAACACTTCTAGTGAGCTTATTGATTCTTCTTGTTGACACTTTTCTGAATTTATTGTGGTTTGTTTTCTTTGTTGTTTCATTGTTGATGATTTTGTTTTCTTTGTTGTTCACTGTTGATGATTTTGTTTTCTTTGCTGTTTCATTGATGATTTTGTTTTCTTTTGTTGTTCATTGTTGATGATTTTGTTTTCTTTTGTTGTTTCATTGTTGATGATTTTGTTTTCGTTGTTGTTCATTATTGTGGTTTGTTTCTGTTTGTTTCCTTTGTTTTCTTTGTGTTCAAGCTGATGATTTTGTTTTTGTTGTTGTTGTCATTATTGTGTTTTGTTTCTGTTTCTTTTCTTTGTGTTCAAGCTGATGATTTTGTTTTCGTTGTTGTTCATTATTGTGGTTTGTTTCTGTTTGTTTCCTTTGTTTTCTTTGTGTTCAAGCTGATGATGTTGTTTTCTTTGTTGTTCATTGTTGATGTTGATTTCTTTGTTCGTCATTGTTGTGGTTTGTTTTCATTGTCGTTCATTGTTGTGGTTTGTTTCTGTTTGTTTTCTTTGTTTTATTTGTGTTCAGGTTGATGGACTTGTTTTGTTTTGCTTTGCTTTGCTTTTTTTTTTTTTTGGGGGGGGGGGGGGAGGATTGATGATTTCTGAGCATTGAATTTCGTGCTATAGAAAACAAAAATAATTGAAAATACCAGCGGAATCAATATCTTTGTGTGAGTGTGAATTTTTGGACTAGAAGTTAGTCTTGGAATATCTAAACAGTAATATTAATCAAAAGAGTAGTCCTGTTTGTCCTGGTCCATCGTCTTTACCACATAGTTATTGATTGCCTGTGTGTGGTGCAGTCTGTCATTTCCCTTCGTGGGATGACTGAAGTATTTTCGACTTGACTTTGACTTCAATTGACTTGTCTATGACTTGACATGTCTATGATTTGACTTGTCTTTACTTATCTGTGACTTGACTATGACTTGTTTATGACATTACTTATCTGTGACTTGACTATGACTTGACTAGTCTATGACTTGAATATGGCTTGACTTGTCTATGACTTGAACTGGACTATGACTATCTGAGACTTGACTATGACTTGTCTATGACTATGACTTGACTATGACTTGACTTGACACCTACCCCCTTCTTTTCTACTTCTTGCTACACCCTCCCACCCCCACCCAAAAGCCCATTTTCACATCCTCCTGATTCTGTTGTGATCGTTTGCGTCCCAAAAGAGATGTTCAATGTAAAGGGCTGTTCTTCTTCACAAGGCACAATACTAGCATCAGCGTGGTGTCGGTCTCAAGTTAGCTAGCAAACTGAAAGAGTTGCTGCAGCAGCAGAAGCAGCAACAAGAGCAGCAACAGCATGGACAGAAACTGTAGCCGTTCGCAACCAAAGCAACACCGAAAGCGGCCACACCAGCAGAAATGGTAACAGCAGCAACTACAAACAGCACACATACCGCTAGCAACAGCAACAACACTACAGGCACGACTGCTTGCGCGCACACACATGAAAAAAACACCCCGTAAATCCATTCTTTTATTTAAAGTACCATCTGGAAATTTGACTTGCACACACACACACACACACACACACACATACACACACACACACACACACACAACACACACACACTATGCTACACATACGAACCACACACTACACACACTCTCTTATGCACAAACACGCACACACGCGCGCGCGCGCGTACACACACTACATACTGCACACACTCACACACACACACACACACACACACACACACACACACACACACACACACACACACACACACACACACACACACACACACACACACTAACACACACACACACCACACCACACATACACTACACACACACACACACACATACCACACACACACACTACACACGCACTACACACACACACATACACACACTAACACACACACACACACACACTCACACACACACTACCACACACACACTACTACACACACACACTACACACACACTACCACACATACTACCACACTCACACACACACTACTACACACACACACACACACACACTACCACACACACACCACACACACACACACACACACACACACACACACACACACACACACACACACACACACACACACACACTACTCTTTGCTGACATCAGCAGCCAGTCAGTCAGTGCATAGTCATCAGGATTTCACGGGTCAGCGATGCCAGCAGTCACTTTAGCCACTGGTGGTCAGTTTTTAATGATCATGAATGTCTGTCCCTCTGACTGTCTGTCCCTCTGCCTGTGCGTCTGTCCCTCTGCCTGTCTGTCTCTCTGCCTGCCTGACTGTCTGCTTGTCACTCTGTCTGTCCGTCTGTCTGTCTGTCTGTCTGCCTGCCTGCCTGTATGTCTATTTTCCTGCCTGCCTGTCTGTCTCTATGTCTGCCTGCCTGTATGTCTGTCTGCCTGTCTGTCTGCCTGTCTGCCTGCCTGCCTGCCTGTCTGTCTGTCTCTCAGTCTGTCTGTCTGTCGTGCCTGTTTCTCTTCCTGCTGCTTTTAATGCCCCCATAGTCTGGTATTGATCGGTTCACAGAGGTCAGATTTTGTTGTTGTTGTAGTTGTTGTTTTCCAGGTGGCAGAGTGGTAGTGGTGGTGGTGGTGGTGATGGTTGGGGAGGGGGGTAGGTGGGGGTGGGGAAAGTTATGGGGTTGATGGTAGAGAGGTGTTAAGTTTTTTGTGGTTGTTGGTTTGTAGTTGTATTTTGTATTCTCTCTGTGTCTCTCTATGCAGACTCCACTCTCCCTAAAAGTGTTTCGGATGAGACTATAAACCGAGGCCCCGTGTGCGAACGCACAGAGAACATCTTGCGCACACGTTAAATCCTGTTCCGCTTTTTGTAAGAGTAGGCGATTGTGTGCCGGTGGGAACAGATGACAGATTTGACAAAACTGCATACACACGGGGACTGGAGTAAAATAAAAGTACATAAATGCATATTCCATTGTCCTCGATATATATTAAAAAATAAATGTCTTTATTTGTCTCTCTGAATGTCTCTCTCTCTCTCTCTCTCTCTCTCTCTCTCTCTCTCTCTCTCTCTCCCTCCCTCTCTCTCTTTCTTTCTCTCTCTCTCTCTCTCTCTCTCTCTCTCTCTCTCTCTCTCTCTCTCTCTCTCTCTCTCTCTCTCTCTCTCTCTCTCTCTCTCTCTCTCTCTCTCTCTGTCTCTCTCGCTCTTTCAGGTGGCAATAACCTTGATGTGTCGTTTCCATCGCATCAGAAAATGAAAGACATACACACGCACACACAGAGTGGTTTTATTTCCGTTTGGCGAGAAGAGGAAGAGGAAACAGTGTTGTTATCGGGACCAATAAAGCAGAGAAAACACAAAACTGTTGGCTTTTGATCAGTGAAGCAAAACAGTGGAGCATGCTGAATTTGGTATGGACAGAAAATTGGAGGGATCACACAGTGTGTGTGTGTGTGTGTGTGTGTGTGTGTGTGTGTGTGTGTGTGTGTGTGTGTGTGTGTGTGTGTGTGTGTGTGTACCGTGTGTGTGTACCGTGTGTGTGTGTGTGTGTGTGTACCGTGTGTGTGTTGCGTGCGTGTGTGTGTGTGTGTACCGTGTGTGTGTGCGTAATATCTTCAGTATCATCTATTGACATTTAGTTATTTTAGATAAATTGTGTTTGTGTGTGTGTGTGTGTGTGTGTGTGTGTGTGTGTGTGTGTGCTTGTTTGTGTGTGTGATTTCTACAGTTAAACATCTATACGTATCTAGCGATTTTAAACAAATGCGTGCGTGAGAGAGAGAGAGTGTGTGTGTGTGCGTGTGGGTGCGTGGGTGAGAGTGTATGTGTGTGTGTCCTTCGTTGAAAGGAAATGAAACGGTGTTATCAGTCATACATGGAGCAGTAGCTGTTTGCTTTTGATTTGCGAAGCAAGTCGGACACAAGGCTGAATTTTCAATAATAATAATAATATATAGAATTTATATAGCGCTGAATCTTGTAAAAGCAAACAAATCGAAGCGCTTGCACTCAAATCATTTACACGCACGCAACTCTTCTTAAAAATAATGAACAGCATATTTCAAATGCATACGCGCGCACGCACGTACGCGCACACACACACACACACACACACACACACACACACACACACACACACACACACACACACACTCGCGAACACACTTAGGAGGTGAAGGATGCTGTTGTAAATTAAGGACAGATATGAGGAGGAAGTCTCAGGTAGAAAATAAGTGTTTTTTGAGGCTGGATTTGAAGGTATCAAATAAAGGCTTTTGGCGAAGTGAAAGAGGGAGGTCATTCTAGGTGGATGGACCAGAAACAGAGAAAGAGCGACGACCAACAGTGGTTTGTTTGAATCTGGGTGTTCGAAAGCACAAAGTATCTGCGGCTGAACGAAGGGAACGGGATGGAGTATACAGGTGAAGACAGCTACAGAGATAAGAGGGTGCAGATTTGTGGAGACATTTGAAACGGGGTATTGATCTTATACTTCAGTCTTTGTGAGACAGGCAGCCAGTGAAGAGATTGCAGAAGAGGAGTGATGTGTTCAGATTTTTTCTTTCTTAGGACCAGACGAGCTGACGAGTTTTTAATGCGTTGAAGAGAGTTGATGGATGATGCTGGTAGGCCAACCAAAAGAGAATTACAGTAGTTTAAACGTGAAAGAATGAGAGATGTGACAAGCTTATGGGCCGTAATTGATGGTAGCAAGACTGGCAGGTCTGGGTGATTAATTTTTTCATAGAGAGTGTGTTGTCAAGAACTACTCCTAAATACTTCACAGAGTTGGCCAATGGAACTGACGCATTGCCGAATTCTATTGAAGTTTTTGTGATGGAGGAGACTTTATGTTCGGTCCCTATGAGCATGGCTTCGGTTTTATCGGCATTAAGCTGTAACTTGTTCTGAGTCATCCAGTTTTGAATGTCTTGAAGGCAATTGGACATATTTGTCAGGAGGGAAGGCAAGTTTTCAACAGTATCACTGCACTGAAGCTGAGTGTCATCGGCATAGAAATGATGATCAATATGGTGGTTGTTTATAATATGTGAGAGTGGAGCAGTGTAGAGAGTAAAGAGAATAGGGCGCAGGACTGATCCCTGTGGGACTCCACATTCCATTTTGACAGGTTTTGATTGAATTTAGTTTACAATAACTTTCTGGAATTTTAGTTATTTAAGGGAAACTGAGAGGATCGCTTGTGTGTGGGTGTGGGTGAGTGGGTCACGCGTGCATGTGTGCGCGTGTGTGTGTGTGAGTATGTGTGTATGTGTTTGTGTGTGTTGCCATTAATTTCAAAAAAATTAATAAATTGTGATAGAGTCTAAGATTTTGGAAATCGTATTGGAAACTCCGGAGGCGTTGCCTTTGCTACATCTTGATTTAAACTAAAATCTGTGTGCAATACACACACGCGCGCGCTCGCGTGCGCGCACGCACACACACACACACACACACACACACACACACACACACACTGAGACACTACACACATTTATACATATACACACACAACAGAGAGAGAGAGCACATGAGTCCTTATTCCATTATCCTCGAAATAAAAGAAAAATAAATACATGAATAAACAAGCACACATACACACACACACACACACACACACACACACACAAACACACACACACACACACACACACACACACACACACACACAGAGTCACACTACGCTACACACACTACTCTCACACACACATTCACACTACACACACTCACACACACAGTCACACTACACACACACACAGTCACACTATACACACACACTCACACACACGTCACACTACACTACACACAACATCACACTCACACACAGAGTCGCACTACACTTCACACACTACACACACACAACACACACACCACACCACACCACACCACACACACACTACACTACACTACACCACACCACACTACACCACACCACACCACACCACACCCACACTACACTACACTACACTACACTACACTACACTACACTACACCACACACCACACTACACCACACCACACTACACCACACCACACTACACTACACACACACTCACACCACACTACACCACACTACACCACACCACACTACCACCACACCACACTACACCACACCACACTACACCACACCACACTACACTACCCACACTACACACACCACACTACACCACACCACACCACACCCACACACTACACCACACCACACTACACCACACCACACCACACCACACTACACCACACCACACCACACTACACCACACCACACTACACCACACTACACCACACCACACTACACCACACTACACCACACCACACCACACCACACCACACTACACTACACCACACTACACCACACTACACTACACCACACTACACTACACCACACCACACCACACTACACTACCTACACTATCCCTACACCACACCCACACCACACCACACCATACCATACCACACCACACCACACCCACACCACATCACACCACACCACACTACACTACACTACACCACACCACACCACAACCACACCACACCACACCACACCACACTACACTACACTACACTACACCACACTACACTACACCCACCACCACACTACACCACACACACCACACCACACCACACTAACACCCTACCACACTACACCACACCACACTACACCACACCACACTACACCACACCACACTACACCACACTACACCACACCACACCACACCACACTACACCACACCACACTACACCACACTACACCACACCACACTACACTACACCACACTACACTACACTACACTACACTACACCACACTACACTACACTACACTACACTACAATACACTACACACAAAAGCAGTCCTGGCGTGTGTCTCGTTTCGTTCTAGCAACTGGATAGCGTGATGTTGCAACTACTGGGATGGGGCTCCGAATCTCTTTGTCAGTTGTAATTTGCCCATCACTGCCTCCCGTGGCACATATATTGTTGTTTTATTATCATTTTTGACGTTACGGGGGCGGGATAGCCTAGTGGTTAGAGCTATCTCACAGCCAGGGTTCGAGCTATCACCTAGATGGCCGTTCGTATGGGGGGAGTCCTCTGGAGTTAACATTGGTGCCTGCTCCACCTCACCCTTCTTCCCTCCCCACCCTCGAAAGTCCTTTGGTTGGGATCTTTCTTTTATTCATCGATATTTCTTCTTTCTGGTTTTATTTTATTCGTTTAGTTCCTTCCTGCCTCACTCCCTCACCTATTTCCTTTTGTTAGTTTTATTTCCTCTTCCATCTTTCATTCGTTTGTTTAGTTCCTTGCTGAATTCCTATTATCCTCCTTTACTTTCTTCTTATCATTCGTGGCTTCTATCCATCTGTTATTCATTCATTTCGTTCTTTCCTGTCTTCCTGTCTTCCTTCCTTTCATCCCTCTTTCCTTCCGACCACACTTCTTTTTCTTCCTTCTTTCCTGCCTCTTCCTTCATCCACCCACTCATCCATCCATCCATTTATCCATACATCCCATCCCATTCATTCTTCATCCATTCTTCACTTGTTCAATTTCATTTTTCATTCCATTCTATCCATCCATTCATCCCATCATCCATTCTTCATTCATCCTCATCCCTCCCATCCATCCATTCCTTATCCATCCATCCATCATCTATTCATCCATCCTCATCCATCCATCCATCCATCTCCATTCCATCCATCCCTCCACACCTCCTCCATCCACCCCCTTCCTCATCCACCCATCCATCCATCCATCCATCCACCCATCCATCCATCCCTCCATCCATCCATCCATCCATCCCTCTATGCCTCCATTCCTTCCTTCACTCATGGGTTCCTTCCTTGCTGTGTTGCAGGGTACGTGAGCAACATGCACAGACCGGAGAACAAGCTGATCCTGGTGCACTGCCCAGAAACCTCAGCTAATGTCACCGTGATGAGTGAGTTTGCTTGTCTGTCCGTCCGTCCATTTATCTATCTGTCTGTCTGTCTGGTGTGTGTGTGTGTGTCGGGGGTGGGGTGGGGGGGGGGGAGGTAGGGGGGTGTTGCTGTGTGTGTGTAATTGTGTTGGGTTTTTTCATATGTGTGTGTGTTTGTGTGTGTGTGTGTGTGTGTGTGTGTGTGTGTGTGTGTGTGTGTGTGTGTGTGTGTTGTGTGTAAGTAATTGTGTGGGTTTTTTTTTCATGTGTGTGTGTTCGATTCATCTTACGTCTCTTCACAAATTGTGATATTTGTGCGTGCGTGTGTGTATGTGTGTGTGTGTGTGCGTGTTCTCGTCATGTGTGTGTGTGCGCGCGTGCGCGTGCTTTCTACCTGCATACCTGTCTACCCTACCCGTATCCTATGCCAAGGGGACGGGACCTAGTGGTTAGAACATTGCGCTCGCAATCTGACAACCCGGGTTCGATTCCCGTTCAAGGAGATATTTTCCCCTGGAGTTAACATCAGTGCCGACTCCACTCTCCTCAAAAGTCCTTCGGATAAGACTATAAACCGAGGCCCCGTGTGCGAACGCACGCAGAACATCTTGCGTACTCGTTAAATCCTATTCCGCTTTTCGTATGAGTAGGCCATTGCGTGCCGGTGGGAACAGATGACAAAATTTACAAAACGGCATACACACGGGGACTGGATGTAAAAAAGCACATAAGTGATTATACCATTATCCTCGATATAAAAGAATAAACTAAAAATAAAAATGTATCTCTGTCTGTCTGTCAGTTGGTCAGTCTGCCATGATTCGTCTATCAGTCTGTCCACCTACCTGTCTATGCGAGTTTATCTATCTGCCTGCATGGCTACATATGTGCATGTTTGCCCGTTTATCTGTTTGTGTGTCGGTGTGTCTTGTCTGTCTGTTTGTACTCTGGGTAATACACACCAGACTGGAGAACAGAGCTGGTGTTGATTTTGTTGTTGTTGTTGTTGTTGTCAGTTTAGATATATTTCGTCGTGTATAAAATGTATAAGATTAAACAGGGGAAGGGGAAGTTTACAGTATATGTGTGTGTGACACAACAGGAGATTAGAGCAGCAACGAGCTTTAGATAGAGCTTAGGATTTTGTGGGGATATTGATTTTGTTGTTTTGAAGCCTTGGCTCGCGTTACTGTTATCAGGGAGTTTGTCTGTCTGCCTCTCTGTTATGTCTTGTCTGCCTCTGTGTGTGTGTTGTGTGTGTTGTGTGTGTGTGTGTGTGTGTGTGTGTGGTGTGTGGTGTGTATGTGTGTGTGTGTGTGTGGTGTGTGTGTGTGTGTGTGGATGGATGTGTGTATGTATGTATGTATGTGTGTATGTATGTATGTGTGTGTATGCATGTATGGTATGTATGATATGTATATATGTATGTGTGTGTATGTATGCATGTATGTATGTATGTTTGTCTGAGTAATATGCCAAATACTGGTTTGTGGTGAATAAACTTTAAGGTTAACATTGTGAGTGTGTGTGTGTGCGTTTTTGTTTATCAGTCTGTCAGTCCGTCTGTCTGCTTGTCTGACTGTCTATCTGTGTGTCTGTGTGTACTCTGTGTAACTTGCACAAAACGGAAGAATAAGCTCATACTCGTTTGTTTGCTTTGAAACTGTATCTCACTCACCGATTGAGTGAGTGAGTGAGTGGTGTGGTGTGTGTGTGTGTGGTGTTGTGTGTGTGTGTGTGTGGTGTG
>CM054146.1:48741112-48743612 GCA_028751875.1 Rapana venosa | reverse complement strand
CCAGAACCTCACGGTTTACTTGTTGGCAGGCGAAAGTCTTAACCGTCCTGCCACCTTCCTTCTATACTTTCTTTTCCCCGGGTTCGTCAGCTAGAGCTCCAAGGTTCACCAATGGTGAGATTTTACCTACGCGACTGCTCCTCCACCCCACCTCCGCTCTTAAGGTAGCCGCATTTTGGCTTCGGGGATACAGTTGAGACTTGATCCTACCAGTTTTGCTACGGCGTTTGGCTAGGTAGGTATCTCTCGGCTCTCTTCGATTTTCAGTTGTCGTGGGTTCTTTTGGCGTGCGCAAGTCTGTAAGCACACGTCGGGTCCCGATTGGTTTAGAGTCTCCTCTGTAAGACTTGACATTCAGTTGGATTTTCCCCGTCACACTGGGAAGAAAGAGCAAGGCCGGGATCGAACCCAGGTATGTTTTGTTAGGCAGATGAACATCTAAAACGGTCTTTCCACCTTCTTTCTTGATGAAAAAAACCAAACGATATTGTAAAAATGACCCTCGCCAAAAGCTTTGTCAGTTGTGGATGTAAGCTAGTTGCCCAGGTCTGCATTAATAAAGTTGTTATGCATTGAAATACTATCATTATTGAGACTGTCTTCAGCCATGACAATACTCTTAGCATAGCAACCTGCGATCTCCTTTAAACGAAAAAGAAAAATCCTCCGAAGTCGGAGAAAGGCTGCCTATAAGTATGGCGAGGTATTTTGAAAACAATCTTACACGCAAACTTCTCATCCAGTGTGTACCTACAATTTTACAGTGACTTCCAGGTGTGATGATGAGTGAGAGAGTTGTACAGTTGATGTAACCCCTACCCACCTCCATCCCACCTCGGGTGTTAAGCTTCTTCTTCGTCGAACGCTCAGACAGCAACTCTTGCAAAAAAGCCTTGCGCTGCCGTTAAGCGCCTGGCAAGTCAGGCCCAGCAAATCCGACTTCGGCGTGGGAAAGAATTGCTATCTATCAAGTATTTCTGCAAGGGAAAAAAAACCCGGCATGAGAATGAACACAGAGAGCAGAAAAATAGACAAGAAGGAGGTGACACTCAGGAAGAAAAGGAAGAAGGCAGACACAAAGAGAGGGATAGAAAAGAGTGAAATAATTCCTAGCACATAATTTTCAGAAGATGGAGATTCTGTTTATACTGATAGGCCCCCGGGGGTTAAGCTGAGGAGAGTCTAAATATCCCCACTTTGAATCTACCATTTTGCAAGAATCGAACCCGGAATGAATCTACCATCATTATTATGAGATTCGAACCCGTAATGAATCTACCATATTACGAGATTCGAACCCGTAATGAATCTACCATATTATGAGATTCGAAACCCGGAACGCGTGACTTAAAACCGTTAGGATTCGAAACTCATCACATCAACTCGGCTACTGCACTCTAGGGAAGAAGGGGAAAAAATTAAAAGAAAAAAAAAGAAAAGAAAGAAAGAAAATAAAAGAAAGAAAGAGAAAGCAACTGCAATAACGAGGAGTGCACGGGACAAAAGGGAAAGGGAGATAATGCCTTTGTAGCCTGAGGGGTGATTGTGTCTCCCTTTGCTGGGTGTGTGTGTGTGTGTGAGAGAGAGAGAGAGAGAGAGAGAGAGAGAGAGAGGGTGTGTGTGTGTGAAGAGAGAGCGAAGCTGTGTAGTGTGAGAGAGAGTGTGTGTGTTTATTTTATTTATTTTATTCTTTTATGTCGAGGATAATGGAATAAGCAACTATGTGCTTTTTTACACCCAGTCCCCGTGTGTATGCGGTTTGTAAATTCTGTCATCTGTTCCCACCGGTTAGAGAGCGAGAGAGAGAGATGAGAGAGTGAGAGAGAGAGAGAGAGTGTGTGGTGTGTGTGGTGCGTGCGTGCTGTGTCCGCGCGTGCAAACGTGTGTGTGAGGGTGTATGTGCCTCTGTGTGTGTGGAAAGAAAGAGAGAGAGTGAGTGTGTGCGCGTGCGCGCGCGCGTGTGTGTGTGTGTGGGAGAGAGAGAGAGAGAGAGTATGTGTGTGTACGTGTTTGCGCACGTGTGTGTGTGGAGAGAGAGAGACATAGAGTGAGAAAGAGAATGTGTGTGTGTGTGAGTGCATGCGCGCGCGCGTGCGCGTGTGTGAGAGAGTAGAGAGAGAGAGAGGAGAGAGAGAGAGAGAGAGAGAGAGAAAAGGGAGGGAGATGGAGGGAGGGAGGGAAGTATTGCCGGATATTAACTTCGGGGAAATCGACTATTCGTGACTGTAGGGTAAAAGTACCATCGCTGTGAAGTCTGGCACCGTTTCATTTTAGCCCAGAAACATGAACAGAAGGGTGGGGGGGGGGGGGGGACAGCGAGTCTGAGAGGGGGGAGGGAGCGCAAGGGTCAGCCTTTGCATATTTTGCTGTATAAATTACAGAAGTGTGTGTGTGTGTGTGCACGCGGGCACGCGCGCTCGCAAGTGTGTAATCACACTCGCATCTGTGTGTGTTTGTGTGTGTGTTTGTGCGTGCGTGTGTGTGTGTGTGTGTGTGAGTG
>CM054146.1:48736112-48738612 GCA_028751875.1 Rapana venosa | reverse complement strand
GTAGTAGTAGTAGTAGTAGTAGTAGTAGTAGTAGTAGCAGCAGCAGCAGCAGCAGTAGCAGTAGTAGTAGTAGTAGAAGTGTTATTATTGTTATTATTATCATCATCATCATGATTATTATCATTATTATTATATTTTTGTCTCGTGAGAACCTTTTGTATTTCTCTTCTCTTTTTTCCTCCTTTCAACAACGTTATTTTACAGGTTGTCCTACTAGAAGACTTGTTTGTTTGTTTGTTCTCTTGTTTGTTTGTTCCTCGGCTATCGCTCCAAGGTTTTACCAATGGAGAGAGTTTGTGCGTGCAGCCTTTAACCCACCATTAAGGTAGCCGTTTTCCGTCTTCGAAGATGGTGTATAAACACATCGTGTGTGCATGCAGTATTGTTGCTTTTTGTTTTCATGTTGAAAATTTTGTCATCTGTTCCTACATGCAGCTCGCACTAGCCTACTCTTCTGAAAGGGGGAACGGGTTTTAACGTGTGCAGAATATGTTCTGCACGTGTTCTATAACGTGGGGCCTCGATTTATTGTCTTGTCTGAAGGACGTCTCCACAAGAGCAGCGTCAAACACACACACACACACACACACACACACACACACACACACACACACACACACACACACACACACACACACACACACACATACACAACATATACACACATATACACACATACACATATAATAATAAATAATAATGTATGGAATTTATATAGCGCTGAATCTTGTAAAGCAACAAATCAAAGCGCTCAGATTTTATTTCATACCACTTTAAGTTGAAATTCGGGCTGCTCTCCCCGGGGAGAGCGGGAGAACGCGTCGCTACTTAGCGCTGCGCCACCCTTTCACCCTTTTTTTTTATGTGTGTTTATTTTTATTTATATATATATATATATATATATGTTCACGAAAAAATTCTGTTTAAACCATCTGTCTCTGTCTCTGTCTCTGTCTCTCTCTCTCTCTCTCTCTCTCCTCTCTCTCTCTCTCTCTCTCTCTCTCTCTCTCTCTCTCTCTCTCTCTCTCTCCTCTCTCTCTTCCCTGTCTGCATATGTATTTCTTCTCCTGTGGTAGTGGCTTTTTTTTTCTCCACAGAAGTTTGCTGGGGAAAAACTCTCTCATTGCCATGGGTTCTTTTACTTGCACTGATTGAATGCGTGTTGCAAATGGGGCCTCGGTTTATTATCTCACCCGAAAGACTAGCTCCCAGACCACCACTCAAGGTCCAGGGGGATACTGGGGAGGAGGGGGGGGGAGTTTGAACGCAAAAGGGATCGAAGTTACACTTCTCACTTTCTTTTTTTCACTCTTTTATTTCAAGGATAATGGAATAAGCACTCATGTGATTGTTTTACATTCAATCCCCGTGTGTATACAGTTTTGTACATTTTGCCACCCCTTCCCACCGGCACACAATGGCCTACTCTTCCAAAAAGCAGAACAGGTTTTAACGTACACGCAAGAAATTCTGCGTGCGTTCGCACACGGACCTCGGTTTATCGTCTCATCCTTTGAAGGACTTTCAGGCGGAGTGGAGTCGGCACTGATGTTAACTCCAGAGAGGAAAAAAATCCTCTTGAACGAGATTCGAACCCGGGTCAGCAGATCACGAGCGCAATGCGGCATCACTCTAACCGCCAGGCCATCCTGTCCCGGTTTAGCTCTAGACCACTGAACAACATGTGTGGTTGCAAGGAAAGGCACATATACAGGCTTCACTCCAGTATTAAACATTCGCACTTTTCCTTCTGTTTTTCCATAGGACTTTTATATTCATACCGCCACGTACTAAGGCATCCACAGAAATAAACACCACTTTTGGTGAAAGACTAGCATCTGACTCAAAACTAGTGTGATTTTGAACTGGTTTAGTAGGTTTTAATTTTTTTTAATTTAATTTCAGTAAACACTGTACCCCCTCAGTCCTTTGTCGTCTGCTAGCTTCTTTACCGAAATATGCATGCGCGGGGTCAACACTGTAGGAACACAAGCAATCCTCATTTAATGATCATTTCCAACTTTCTCGTTGACTACCTGGTATTCCTCTATGTCCTCAATCCCCCAAAACAAGTACACGGTGCATTTTTCATACTTTAAAAAACAAAAAAAACTATGGAAATCGCGAACAATTTTTTCCGACTCGTACTCTATGGAAGATACTACATGATCCGCAAGCTAATACTGGAGTGCAACCAAACCATCCTTGGGCAAAAACAATGGCTACGATGATGCTTCAGTTCAGTTCAGTTCAGCTCAGCTCAGCTCCTGTTGATTGTCAAATCCTCCTCTCTTTAGTGGGTGTGACGTAGCCCTTGGCTTCGCACTGAAGCAGCAATTTTGTGGTCAACAAGAAATTAAGTAATTGCACATCCGTTGGCAAAAAGGGGGTGTAGGGAGGGGGGTATGTGTGTGTGTGCGGGGGGGGGGGGGGGGGGGGGTCACAGCATGCTTGACAGGAACCAGACCAGAGAAATGAGTTGGGTGATCTTGTTTATCAA
>CM054146.1:48728612-48731112 GCA_028751875.1 Rapana venosa | reverse complement strand
GGGGTTGGGGGTGGGGGTGAAAACTTGAAAAGGGTGACAGATGGTGAAACAATTCGGATAAACAGGTGAACAAACGAATGAATGAATAGATAAATCCGTTGACAAGATGCAACAGGAAAGCGAACAGAAAAAAACATGTTAAAGACATCTTTTGTCATATTTATGAACACAACGTACCAGATTTGGGAGGGATGGGGGTGGGGGGAAGAGAGACAGACAGACAGACAGACAACAGGGAAGGTGGTTTTCTGTGTTTTTTATAAAATAAAATAAAAATTCAATCAAAACTCAGTCATGCGATCGGTTTAGCCATTATCTGAAAGAAAATGTCTTTTTGTTTGGTTGGTTGGTTGTTGTTTTTTAAGTATTCAAAGAAAAAATAATCCGCTGCATGGATGAATGGGCTGATGGAAGTTAACGTAAAATAAATTTTGAATATTTTTTAAAATCACAGTGCATATTATTCTTCACAACCTCTCTCTCCCTCCATCTCCCCACCCCCCCCCCCCTCTCTCTCTCTTCTCTCTCTCTCTCTCTCTCTCTCTCTCTCTCTCTCTCTCTCTTTAAATATGAACGCAAACGTCAAAAGCCATGCTAAGTAAAATAAATGAGTACACAAAGAAACAAAAACGACAAAAAAATTGATTTAATGAATAAATAAACACAGAAAAAAATAGATGTAACATGAAAGCGAACAAAGAAATGTGTATTTTTTGTTGTCGAGTTCGAAAAACCATATGCATTTTTTTCTTGGTGGTGGTGGTGGTGGTGGTGAGATTTTTGTGGTTTAAATATTTGGAAAAAGAAACATACATCGCATACAAAATGATGGTAAGAGCAACAAGTAGCTGTTAACAGGAGACGGAATAGCCTGGTGGTTAGTGATGTATTCGTGATCCCGTGACCTACTTTTCTTGTTGATTCCAAGTCAGTGTTACTTGCATTAAAAAATTTCAGCTCAAAAGTGAGACAAGAGCTCATAACTGAGATATGTCATCTGATTCATTTTCTGATGTTACGGGGTACTAATATAACTTTCTGCTGGATTCCTTCTCATTGTGGTATCCACTTTAACGAAAAAGTTGACAGATTGGCAAAATGCGGAGCAAAGCATGACAGTGGTTCTTACAGCATAGATGTTCCTTTATCTGCCTATGAGGGCTTTAGCATATTGCAAAATGCATGCTGGAAACACTTTAAAAAGAAACTACAGGAAATTGGTTTTTCCTGGAATGATGATATAACTCATTTATTATCTTATGATAATATCAAATGCCATAATTCACAAGAATATAGAAACGTTGTATCACTTATCTACAGGTTTAAACTCAATGCTTTTAGATCTAAATTTTCAAAATCCGCAACTTGTATCTGTGGCGAAACTATTACCAACGCTCACGTTCTCTTACAATGCCCAGATCTAAAAACCTTTTTACCCGTCTTCCAGTCCGTTGCTTAGAGCAAATACTTAAAGACCCCTTTATGAAAGATATTGTATTGTCATTAACTCATTGTCCTATTATCAGATACCTATAGTACATTGTATTTTATTTAGTTGTAAAAAATTGCAAAGTTAGTGTTCGAGCTGTTATTTCTATCTTTTCAAAGTTCTTTCTTACGCTTTATATTATTAATATTTGTTATTTGTCAATGATTAGCTATATGCATCCCCTTACACACACACACACACACACACACACACACACACACACACACACACACACACACACACACACACATACTCACACACCACACACACACACCTTCCCGTCTGATATCACTGTTTAGTGGAAGGACGTTAAACTGAAGAACTACTACTACTACTACTACTACTTCTGTGTGTTCACCTCTTGTTTCTGTTTCTGCCTCTGTCTCAGCCTGCCTGCTTGTCCGTCCATCCGTCCGTCTGTCTGTTTGTCTGTCTGAATGCATGTATGTATGTATGTATGAAATAATAAAATGTATGTGTGTGTGTGTATGTATGTATGTCTATTTGCATGTGTGTCTATCTTTCTCTCTGTCTCTGTCTGTCTGTCTGTCTGTCTGTCTGTCTGTCTCTCTCTCTCTCTCTCTCTCTCTCTCTCTCTCTCTCTCTCTCTCTCTCTCTCTCTCCCCTCCCTCCTTCCTTCCCTCTCTCTCTCTCTCTATCTCTCTCTCTCTCTCTCTCTCTCTCTCTCTCTCTCTCTTCACACACACAACACACACACACTCAAACGCACACACAAAATACACACAGGGTTGGGGGGGAGGGGTGCAAACTTGAAAAGGGTGTCAGATGGTGAAACACATTCGGATAAACAGGTGAACAAACGAATGAATGAATTGGTGAATGAATAGATAAATCCGTTGGCAAGATGCAACAGGAAAGCGAACAGAAAAAAAACACGTTAAGACAGCTTTTGTCATATTTATGAACACAACGTACCAGATTTGGGACGGAGGGTGGGGGGGGGGGGGGGGGGGGATGGAAGGGGGGAAGAGAGAGAGACAACAGGGAAGG
>CM054146.1:48721112-48723612 GCA_028751875.1 Rapana venosa | reverse complement strand
ACTTTACAGCTTAGTTTTTAGTGATCGACTATGACTCTCTGACTAGGAGGCTTGACTCGCACAGTCCTTATGTGCTGCAGCCCTGGGGGCTGGTTGGCCTTTGGAGAGCATCTCCAACGCTGACTGTCCTTATGCCCACTTGGCCGAGAGAGTGGGGATGTACAGTGGGCAAGGCATCTCCACTTTAATCAAATTTCTGCCCAGTTTCCGAAACAGCAGCTGCCTCCTCTGCTGTTTTGGAGGTCACCTTCGGACACGACGGACAAACATACATAGTACATTGCACTGCAGCGCGCTGTACTGTAATGTGAAGCAATGCACCACGGTGTCGTGTGTACTGCATTACCCCGCATCCACCTTTGCATTCATAATTGATCCGATCTACTTCTGTCTGCACTGTGCGAGCGAGCATCTGTAGTCTCGATGCGGCTAGTTTCGTAGCGTGAAGGTCCCACAGTTTTCCCAGGGAAGAGATGAGGTTAATGTGACGAGCAGGAGAAAATGGAAAGACAGCGGCGTGAAATCCCTTGGGAGAGGAGGGGGCCATTATTGGGATGGGTGTCATCTACCTCTCCACAGGCTTGTCTGAGCGCTAGCTATGTCATGTGGGTGTTCTTGGACTGCAGATGCCAGACTTGGACACGCACCATAGGATAGGAGAAACGATCCCTTGTGTGGCTGCTAGGTCCCTGTGTTTTTATTCGTTATGAGTTTTGAGCGGTGGGGTGGGGGTGGGGGGTATAAAAACGAGAAATTTGAAATTTTGATGAACATTGGTTTAAAAGGTATGTTGGTAAAATGTGTTGGATACGGTAGAAAGGAATGTTAAATGCATATAAACTCGTTGACGAATTTCACGCTTGTTTTGTGTGTGTGTGTGTGTGTGTGTGTGTGTGTGTGTGTGTGTGTGTGTGTGTGTGTGTGTGTGTGTGTGTGTCGTGGTGTGTGTGTGGGTGTGCGTACGTGTGTGGTCTCTGTGTGTGTCTGTGTGCGTGCGTGTGTGTGTCTCTGGGTGTGTGCTTGCTCTGTTCAAATTTTTATTTTCTTAATCAACGCCGACAGCTACACTTTTTATCTAAAAGATAGCAATAGAATCAAAAAGCAACGTGTGTGACTTTACTCTGTGAAAAATACCCGTCTTGTACTTTTCCGTCTCCGTGAGAAATGTGTGACTATTTCACCGCGTGATTTTCTCGACCCCTTGCAGTTAGAAAAGCAAAACGCATCTGCGTCGCACGTAGATTGTTTTGGATTGTATATTACAGTCCCAGCGGAGTTATTCGGTCTAGGGACTGTACCATCAACCAACCGTCTGAAGTATGTCGCACGCAGAGTGACATTTCGGCCTATGTATATGATTATAGGGTCAGGGAAGGTAAAGCAGCGAGGGAGAGGAGATGGGCGCCGCCCTCAATATGCTGGCCCCTTGAGAAGTGAGGTCTCTGACGCCTCGCTCCCCTACGACCTTATAGGTTATGGGACTTACCTTATAATATTATATATATATATATATATATATATATATTATAAAATATAGAGAGAGAGAGGGGAGAGAGAAGAGGGGGGAGAGAGAGAGAGAGAGAGAGAAGAAGAGAGATAGATAGATAGATAGATAGATAGATAGATAGATAGATAGATCCCTATTGTAGCGTGAAGTCTTCAGTGACTCGAGAGTGAGGGACAGGTCCACTGCAAACGTATGTCCACTGGTGTTATACTGGTATCGGCTTCTGACCCAGATAGGAGCCAGGGGCTGAATATGCCTTGAGAAGGACCAGCAGAAAATGGAGAGACAGCTGGCGTGAAAGCTTCTGGAGTAGGAGAGAGTCACTTTGGGGGGTGGAGGTGTCATCTACCTCTGTACTGGCCTCTGGAGGGTCTTTTAACTGTCCCTAGATAACATAATTATGTCCCAGTCCGAACTGAATAAAAGTATACGGTAGGGAAAGAACCAAACGATTCCTCTGTGTGTGTGGCCAGGCTTAGTTTATCTTTATGTCTGTTCCTTTCTCACAGGGAGTTTTGTGTGGAGGGTGGCTATAAAAGAAAGAGGTTTTGTAACTAACTTAGTGCTAAGGACGTTGAACTGTCCGGGACTGGTTTGAGGTCTGGAGTGAAGGAGGAAAATAACAAGGGAAAGGATACAGCAGAAGGCTTTTAATTAACATGGATGCAATACACGAACACGAACAGTCTTAGGTTCAATTCCACCCCAACACTCTCCCCTCTCTCTCTCTCCCCTCTCTCTCATATAAAATATATATATATATATATATATATATATATTTTATAATATTATATATATATATTATATATATATATATATATATCCGTAAGGGCGGGGACTGGATGTAAAAAAGCACATGGGTGCTTATCTTGTTTCAACTCGTTTCTGTCCCTGCCCTCAACAGTCAACTCCCCCCCCCCCCCCCCCTATCACCCTGCCCGAGTGTACAACCTTTGTGTGGGGGCGCGCGCGCGCGCGTGTGTGTTTACAGTT
>CM054146.1:48711112-48716112 GCA_028751875.1 Rapana venosa | reverse complement strand
ATCACAAGGAGTGAAAAAGCCGGGAGTTATTCTGGGTTGTATACACTGGTCTGTGAATTCACGGGATGAGGTCAAGTGGAGTGGGGTACTGGCTTGCCCCTGGTGAGCAGAGCAGTTGGTTTCCATCTGAGGATTTTCCTCGTGGGGGATACCAGGAGCTTATCAGTATAAACAGCATCCCCTCCTGGAAATTCTGTGCTAGGAATTCCCTCCTTTTTCTATCCCTCTTTTTGTTTCTGCCTTGGTTGTTTTTTTCTTTCTGCCACATCCTTCTTGTCTGTTTTTTTTGTTGTTGCCTTCTTTGGTCCATTCTCCTTCCCATCCCCCCCCCCCCCCCCGAAAAATCTTCAAAGATAACAATTATTCTCTCCCACGCCGAAGTCGGATGCGCTGGGCCTGACTTGTCAGGCGCTTAACGGCAGCGCAAAAACGCATTTTCGCTCCTATGACAGACAACAATAACTGTTTTCTGAGCGGCTGATGAAGAAGTAGAAGAATATTCGAGGATTTGGCCCCAGCCAAAAAGCGTTCTTCAGTTATTGATGTCAGCTAAGTGGCAAAGCCTACACTAAAACATGTGGTTATGTTGTAACAATGTTGTGTTGATATTGTCTTCAGCCATGACAAACTCTTAGCATAGCAACCCGCATTCTCCTTTAAGTTTTAAAGAACCAACACAAAACATCCTCTGAAGTCAGAGTATGGCTGCCTACATGGCAAAGTATTCACAAAACACACATTTCTCAAGCAGCGCGCACATTCTCAAGGTGATATTCACATGTGATGAGTAAGTACGAAAGAGGGCATAGTTTTGGGTTGGTTGTTTTTTTTATTGATTGACCCCAGGGTACAAAGCTGGGGAACTCTCTCTCTCTCTCTCTCTCTCTCTCTCTCTCTCTCTCTCATCTCTCTCCTCTCTCTCTCTCTCACTCACTCACTTACTCACTCACTCACTAAAAAACACTATGAACTATGAATTTTGAAAAGTACGTTTGTTTCATCAATGAATACCTATGTTATGGCTGATGTAATAGGCTTGTTTTCATAATAATGGTAGTGACACCTTAACTTCCATTATATGTTGGAAGTGGTGTGCTTACAACGCTTGTCATGTGCCCATTCCCTTTGCTCAATTTACTTTTGTATTGTGGCCTAAGGCCGATGTACAGTAATAGTCTGAACTCCTCTACTCTCTCTCTCTCTCTCTCTCTCCTCTCTCTCTCTCTCTCTCTCTCCTCTCTCTCTCTCTCTCTCTCTCTCTCTCTCTCCTCTCTCTCTGATATCCCTGATATGGGCGGGAACTGAATGTCAACCCCCCCGCCCCCCCCCAACAAAAAAAAAAACCCAACCCAACATGAGTGCTCATTCATTATCCTTGAAATAAAAGAATTTCATTCCATTTGATTTGATTCGATTCGATTCGATTTGATCTCTCTCTCTCTCTCTCTCTCTCTCCTCTCTCTCTCTCTCTCTCTCTCTCTCTCTCTCTCTCTCTCTCTCTCTCTCTCTGTCAATGCCATCCAGTAGAATCCTCTGGCTTGCTCTCAATTTCCGTCGATGACAAATTATCTGATTCCATCACGCTCTTCTGTTGATGTTGGGGGGTTTCCATCCCTTTAAAGAAGGGAGATAATTGTTGATCTTCCTCTTCCGGTAAGTTTTATTTTTAAAGAGTTGAAATCTCTCTCTCTCTGTCTCTCTCTCTCTGTCTCTCTCTTCTCTCTCTCTCTCTCTCCTCTCTCTCTCCTCTCTCTCTCACTCTTCTCTCTCTCTTCTCTCCTTCTCTCTCTCTCTCTCTCTCTCTCCTCTCTCTCTCTCTCCTCCTTTCAATAGTAGAATTCTCTGGCCTCTGCTCCCAGTTTCCGACGATGACAAATTATCTGATTCCATTTCTCTTCGATGAGTTGTTTGCCTTTTAAGGGGGGTAGGGGGGGGCGCGGAGAGATAATTATTGATCTGTATGTTCCAGCCTTCCTCTTGGGAAGTTGGGGTGGGTTTTTTTAAAGAGGAACAAAAATTATCTCTCTCTCCTGGTCTTGCTCCCCCCCCCCCCTCTTCTCCTCTCTCTCTACCTCTCTTCTCTGCTCTCTCTCCTCTCTCTCACCTCCTCTCCCACTCTCTCTTATTTCCCCTATGTTTCTACTGATGAGTGTGTAAGTGTTGGGTTATTATTCAGATGTATCCCTACGGGCGGGACTGGATGTAAAAACGCACATGAGTGCTTATTCATTATCCTCGAAATAAAAGAATTTGTCATTGTCATTGTCATTGTCTCTCCTATTAGGGTGAATTATTCTTAAAGAAGGGGTAAAAAACCACACCAACGATTGATCTCTAATATGATGTTCAGGTTTTGCCTTTCGATGGTGGTGTTGAAGAGAGAATGGTGAGGGGCATAGATCAAAGTGGAAACTAGCCTCTGGGGTCAGACGAAGGCCATAATAGTTAATCTGATGCCACAAGAACTATTCTTTGAAGGGGTTCGGCTTGCACTTCACCAAAGGACACGGTGTGGTAAGTTCTGCGAGCAAAATAATGGAAAGGTATTTAGGCAAAGTGCGATGGGTTTGTTGTTGTTGGGGTTTTTTGTGTTTGGGTTTTGATTGGTTTTTTTGTTTTGTTTGTTTTGTTTTGCATTGATTTTTGTAACGTCTTTTGTGTTGTGCAAATGCTGCTGTGTTGTGTTTGACTAGAAAATTTTGGGTTGAGTGTTGGATGTGAGGCTGGTTCTCTTTCTGTGTGTGTGTGTGTGTGTGGGGTGTGTGTGTGTGTGCGCGCGCGCGCCTCTCTCTCTCTCTCTCTCTCTCTCTCTCTCTCTCTTTCTCTCCTTCTCTCTATCTCTCTCGATCTCTCTTTCTCTCCTCTCTCCTCCTCTATCTCTCTCTGACTCTGTCTCTCTCTCTTCCTGCCTGCCCTCCTCCCCCTTCCACCTCTCTCCCCTTCTTTCTCTCTACCTGCTCCTCTCATAGTCTCATCTCCCTTTCCTCCTCCCCTCTCTCTCAGTCGTTTCCTCCTCCTCTTTATCTGCTTGGTGTTCTCCTCTCTCTCTCTCTCTCTCTCTCTCTCTCTCTCTCTCTCTCCTCCTCTCTCTCTCTCTCTCTCCCCTCTTCTCTCTCTCTGAGTTCACAGTTCTCTTTCCTCCCTCTCTCCCTCTTGCACCCTCTCCTTCCTCCCCCCCCCCTCTCTCTCTCTCTCTCTCTCTCTTCTCTCTCCTCCTCTCTCTCTCTCTCTGATTCAGTGTTCTCTTCTCTCCCTCCCTCCCTCTTGCACTCTCTCTTCTCTCTTCTCTATCTCTCTCTCTCTCTCTCTCTCTCTCTCTCATCTCCTCTCTCTTCTCTCTCACTCTCTCTCTCTCTTTCCCTGTATCTCTGTCTCACTGTGGGGAGTGGGAAGGCCACGTGGATAGGACAGATAATGAAGCACACAGGCTTGTCAGCAAAACAACCAGCCCTCTTTCCCAGTGTGACAGGAAAATCACTGACTGAGGGGTTGGGCTTCACCTGAGCTGCCTCCTGCCTGGCATCACTGACCAGCCTGCTGGTCTGCAGACTCTGCCTGCAGCCACTGGTCACTTGTGCTTTGGAATAATTATTTGTTGATTTTTTCCTTCTCTTTTTTTTTGCTGTCTCATCTTTTGTGTCGTTCCTGTCCTGCTGTTCCCACGCCGCTTATTTCAACCTCTCTGCCACAGCCACACCCAGATTTGTTATGTCCCTTCCTCAGGGTCGGAAGTCCAGAGGGAGCTCATCAATGTCAGGCCGCCGTGGGGCCACCAGCCAGAGGGGCCCTGCACTGCAGCTGGGTCACTTTGGTGGTGTTCTATGGTGCCTGTTCTGAGCTAACACACGCAGGACACCACCTACTAAGCGCTAACGACAGTATTAGCTCAGTCGCGGAGCCAGAATGGGTGAGTCACCCACCCGAGGTGGCAACCACCACAACGTCCCTCCAACGACCGTCCCCCGTGAACCTCTAACCCCAAAGGCTTTGACACAAACTCACCACAGGCACAGAAGTGTATGAGGAAACCGAATCTGAGGTCACCATGAGACTAGAGCAGCTGGAGCCACCGATTCAGAGACAATTTTTATATTGCATGATAACCAGTGACAATGAGGATGACGTAATGATGCTGCTGTGGAAGTGCTTGTGCTTTGAGACTACTGGACAGGGTTGTACTCTTACGTTTCCTATCATGATATATCTCAGCGTCAACCAGGCCCGAGAGATACAGACACCTGCAGTTTTGATCAGGTAATTGAAGCAATACTCTCCAAATCGCATCCATAAAGTGGATGAATCTCGACTGTGTGGTCCCAGTCTTCCCCCTGAGCCCACAGCACACTCACTCTTGATTGCATGACTGTGTAAGATTAGGTTGAATGCATGCGCTTTGATTTGTCTTTGCAAGATATAGCACCATATAAGTTCCATTTATTATTATTATTATTATTAGGAACCGGCCGGAGTCCGAAAAATCCCTATGACTCTTACGGGGTTCGAACCCGCGATCTTCCAGTCCGTAACCCAAGACTCAAACTAACCACTGTGCAAAGGCAGCTGGTTTGGGGGATATTTCTTGTTTGTTTTGTTTGTTTGTTTCTTTGTTGTTGTTTTTTGGTGGTGGGGTGGGGGGTAAACAGTTTGAAAACACTCTTTGAAAATATCCCTTGTGTTTATTTAGAGGGGGGGGGGGGGTGTTATTAGATTGTATTTAATTTCCTCGTCTAGAACTCTGAGGTTCACAAAATGGGAGATTTTTGCGCATGTAAACATTTTTATCCCACCAATTAGGTAGCTGCATTCTGAGTTCGGGGATGTTTGTTTGGAATAAACGTTTACTTTACAAGAAAAGCTATGGAGTGTTGCTGATAGTGCGCGCTTAATTTAATATGGTTTGCAGGTTTTCCTGCGTTGTTCCTTTTTAACCGTGATGACTTTTCCAGCTCTTGTTTCTCTTGGCCCATCTATTGCCGTCTGTCTGTCTATGTCTGCTTCCC
>CM054146.1:48648612-48706112 GCA_028751875.1 Rapana venosa | reverse complement strand
TACAGTGCGTTCTATGGTTAATCATTATTTCGATCAGTAATCCCTTTACGTATGGACAATGGTCTCTTTATGACTAAATCCTTCAGTCTCACTCTCTCTCTCTCTTTCTCTCTCTCTCTCTCTCTCTCTCTCTCTCTCTCTCCTCACTCTCTCTTCTCTCTCTTTCGTTGTATTTGTTTGCTACAGATGTACTATAAGTGCGTTTTTATGGTTAATCATTACTTTAATTTAGCAATTCCTCTTTACGTAGGGCCAGGCCATAGCCTCTTTATGGACTAAATCCTATCTCTCTCTCTCTGTCTCTCTCTCTCTCTCTCTCTCTCTCTCTCTGTTGTGAAAACTTTCATTTCATCATCAACATTAAGGAAATGACACAGTTTCTGCTACTGGCAACAACGACAATAAGAATGTATCTCTGATGAACAACAGTATCAATATAGGCTAGTGAAGAAAAGGCACAGGTGCAGAGGAAGAAAAAAACCCAACATCACCACCAATCAAATGTGTGCCAAAAATACTACCACAGTTGGAGCTTTTTGAGTGATTGGTAGCTCTCTCAGTATCCTGAATTATTGACAAAACGAAAAGACCGTTACGTCAGAAGAGGCTCCCTGTCATTAATGGTGTTACATTTGGGCTTGTGTTAAAACTAGCTCTGTTGGGGAAGGGGCGAGGAGGGAGGGAGGTATTTGTGCATGGGGGAGGGGGGTATTTGTGCATGGAAGGGGGGGGGGGTATTTGTGCATCTGCCTGGAAACTTCTGGTAAGGAGAACAAACTTCGTTTTGTAAATGGATTGCCCCTGGTCAGGTCGTTCCCCAGAGCAATAATTTCTTCAATAATTTTCTTTAGCTTGGCCATCATTACCCTTCAGTTCCCGTTAGTTTAAGGCTTTTCTGGGCAGGGGAGATAACTGCTAGCCTTTGAAGGGCAAGGTCTGGTCTCGCTGAGGGGAAAAATACCAAGGGGAGTAATTCAAGAAAAACTGACCACTCCTCCACCACCCCCCACCCCCAAAAAATCAACAATTAAGGGTAAAACGGGCGTAAATAAAAAGCAAGATCGTTCATAGAATTTTGGGGGGTGGGGATGGGGAAGCGGGGGGGGGATTAAAACAGCTCCACACAAAAAGTAATGGAGTTGCCTATGTGAAGACGAATTTAATCGCTTTCAGAAAATTAGAGAAAGTTTGGTTTTTTCAAGGATTGCTAGTTAGGGCTGGTTTCGTCATTTGCTAAGTTAAGGATTGCCTGAACTACTGTTTGGAAAGCTATTTTTTTCCATTTTAAAACGCTGCGTCGCCCAATTTTTTAAAAATTGTTTACCACCACCAGCACTGGTTTGACATCTCTCATCTTCTCCACTCATTCTTGGGCCAGTGTTTAGGGTGCTGCTTACTCTGATTCCCTGTAAGTTTGGCATCCATCTACCAAAGTCCGAAGTTGTGAGTTTTAGTCCCCATCCTCTAGTCTCGGAGTGGTGGTCTGAGTGCTAGTCTTTCGGATTTTAATATATATAATATATATTATATTATTATATATATATATATATATATTTTTATTTATATATATATATATATATTATATAATGAGATCTCTCTCTCTGTGAAAACTGTCATTCCATCATCAACATTAAGCAAATGACACAGTTTCTGCTACCAGTACCAATATAGTGCTTTTGCATGGGGGAAGAAAAAAAACACCAATCAAATGTGTGCCCAAAATACTACCAGAGTTGAAGCTTTTTGAGTGATTGGTAGCTCTCTCAGTATCCTGGATTATTGATGAAATGATAAAAGACCGTTACGTCAGTAGAGGCTCCCTGTCAATATTGGTGTTACATTTGGGCTTGTGTTGAAACTAGTTCTGTTGCGTAAGGGGCGAGGAGGGAGGGAGGTATTTGTGCATGGGGGGAGAGGATATTTGTACATCTGCCCGAATCTTCTGGTAAGGAGAACAAACTTCATTTTGTGAATGGATTGCCCCTGGTCAGGGCGTTCCCCAGAGCAATAATGTCTTTAGCTTGGCCATCATTACCCTTCTTCAGGTCCCGTTAGTTTTGGGCTTTTCTGGTCAGGGGAGATAACTGCTAGCCTTTGAAGGGCAAGGTCAGGTCTCGCTGCCAGAATGAGGGGAAAATACCAAGGGGAGTAATTCAAGAAAAACTGACCACTAACCCTCCCCCCCCCCAAAAAAAAAATCAACAATTACGGGTAAAACTTGCTGAACTAAAAAGCAAGATCGTTCATTGAATTTTTTTGGGGGGTCAAGGGGTGGTGAAGGGGAGGTGGGGGGGGGGGGGGGGGGTTAAAACAGCAAAATGGATCCACACAAAAAGTAATGGAGATGCTTACGTGCAGACGAATTTAATTGCTTTCAGAAAATTAGAGAAAGCTGTTTGTTCTTTTTCTTTTCAAAGATTGCTAGTTACCGCTGTTTCGTCATTTTGCTAAATAAGGATTGCCTGAAGTACTGTGTGAAAAGCTATTTTTTTCCATTTAAAACTGCTGCGTCGCCCAATTTTTAAAAAATTGTTTACAACCACCACCAGCACTGGTTTGACATCTCTCGTCTTCTCCACTCATTTCTTGTGGCCAGTGTTTAGGGTGCTGCTTACTCTGGATTCCCTGTAAGTTTCGCATCCATCTACAAAGTCCAGAAGTTGTGAGTTCAGTCCCATCCTCTAGTCTCGGAGTGGTGGTCTGAGTGTCTAGTCTTTCGGATATATATGTATGCATATATATATGTATGTATATATATAATATATATATATAATATATATATATATATATATATATATATATAATATATATATATATATATATGGAGATCTCTTTCTGTGAAAACTGTTATTCCATCATCAACATTAAGCAAAATGACACAGTTTCTGCTACCAGTACCAATATAGTGCTTTTGCGTGGGGGAAGGAAAAAACCACCAATCAAATGTGTGCCCAAAATACTACCAGAGTTGAAGCTTTTTGAGTGATTGGTAGCTCTCTCAGTATCCTGGATTATTGATGAAATGATAAAAGACCGTTACGTCAGAAGAGGCTTCCTGTCAATATTGGTGTTACATTTGGGCTTGTGTTGAAACTAGTTCTGTTGCGGAAGGGGCGAGGAGGGAGGGAGGTATTTGTGCACAGGGGGAATGGGGGATATTTGTACAAGCATCTGTCGGAAACTTCTGGTAAGGAGAACAAACTTCATTTTGTGAACGGATTGCCCCTGGTCAGGGCGTTCCCCAGAGCAATAATGTCTTTAGCTTGGCCATCATTACCCTTCTTCAGGTCCCGTTAGTTTTGGGCTTTTCTGGGCAGGGGAGATAACTGCTAGCCTTTGAAGGGCAAGGTCAGGTCTCGCTGCCAGGCTGAGGGGAAAAATACCAAGGGGAGTAATTCAAGAAAAACTGACCACTCCCCTACCCCCCTACCCCGTCCCCCCCAAAAAAAATCAACAATTAAGGGTAAAACGGGCGTAACTAAAAAGCAAGATCCTTCATAGAATTTTTTTTTGGGGGTGAGGGGTGGTGACGGGAAAAGCTTAAAACACTGAAATGGATCCACACAAAAAGTAATGGATTTGCTTACATGCAGACGAATTTAATCACTTTCAGAAAATTAGAGAAAGTTTGTTTTTTTCAAGGATTGCTAGTTAGGGCTGTTTCGTCATTTGCTAAGTAGGATTGCCTGAAGTATTGTTTGGAAAGCTATTTTTTTCCATTTAAAACTGCTGCACGCCCAATTTTTTAAGAATTGTTTACCACCAGCAGCAGCACTGGTTTGACATCTCTCATCTTCTCCACTCATTTCTTGTGGCCAGTGTTTAGGGTGCTGCTTACTCTGGATTCCCTGTAAGTTTGGCATCCATCTACAAAGTCCAGAAGTTGTGAGTTCAGTCCCATCCTCTAGTCTCGGAGTGGTGGTCTGAATGCTAGTCTTTCGGATATATATATATATATATATATATATATATATATATATATATATATATATGTATATGGAGATCTCTCTGTGAAAACTGTCATTCCATCATCAACATTAAGCAAATGACACAGTTTCTGCTACCAGTACCAATATAGTGCTTTTGCATGGGGGAAGAAAAAACCACCAATCAAATGGGTGCCAAAAATACTACCACAGTTGCAGCTATTTGAGTGATTGGTAGCTCTCTCAGTATCCTCAATTATTGATAAAAATGAATAGACCCTTACGTCAGGAGAGGCTCCCTGTCAATATTGGTGTTACCTTTGGGCTTGTGTTTCAGCTAGTTCTGTTGGGGAAGGGGCGAGGAGGGAGGGGGTATTTGTGCATCTGTCGAAATTCTGGTAGAAGAGGCTCCTGTCAATATTTTTTGTTACATTGGGCTTGGTTTCAGCTGTTTCTGTTGGGGAAGGGGCAGGAGGAGGGGGTAAATTTTTGCATCTGTCGGAAACTTCTGGGAGAAGAGGCTCCCTGGCCATATTGGTGTTACTTTAGGTTGTGTAAACTACTCTGTTGGGGGGAAGGGGGAGGGGGGAGGGGTATTTTGTGCATGGGGGGGGGGGGGGGGGGGGGGGGGGTTATTTTCAACATCTATGGGAAATTCTGGTAAGGAGAACAAACTTCATTTTTTGAATGGATTGCCCCCTGGTCAGGGCGTTCCCAAGCAATAATGTCTTCACTTGGCCATCATCCCCCCTTCTTCGTCCCGTTATTTTGGGCTTTTCGGTCAGGGAGATATCTGCTAGCCTTTGAAGGGGAAGTCAGGTCTCGCTGCCACTGAGGGAAAAAAACCAAGGGGAGTATTCAGAAAAACTGACCACTAACCCCCCCCCCCCCCCCCCCCCCAAAAAAAGGGGCTGCTAAACCCCCCCCCCCCCGCCCCCCCCCCCCCCCCCAAAAAAACCTTTCCCCGGGGGGGGCCGGGGGCCCCCGCGGTGGGCTTTTTTTCCCCCCCCCCCCGGGGGGGGGGGGGGGGGGGGGGGGGGGGGGTTAAAAAAGGGGGGGGGGGGGGTTTTGGGGGATCCCAAAAGATGGGTGTTGTGAGCGGGAATCGCTTCGAAAAGGGGGCGGGGTTTTCTCAATTGCTAGGGGGTTTTCGTCATTTGCTTGATGCCTGAGTTTGTTTGGGGGGAAAACTTTTTTTGGGGGGGGCTTTAATGGTGGATTGGGGGGGGGTGGGGGTGGGTGGGGGGGGGGTTGGTTGGCCCATTAAAAGGGAAATTGTGAGGGGCCCCCACTCTAGTCCGGAGTGTTGGGGGGTCTGGGGTGCTAGTTTCAGATATAATATTATATATTATTATTTATATTATATATATATTATTATGTATGTATGATGTATGTATGTTGTAGGGAGGGTTTTTGTGAAATGTTATTTAAAATTAGATAGTTTTGCTCCCTTAAATTAGTCCTTGCATGGGGGAAAAAACCCATCAAATGTGTGCGGGGCTACAAGTTGGGTTTTTGAGTGAATGGGTAGCTCTCTCAGTTCCGTTATTGCAGGGCGAAAAGACCGTTTACGTCAGAAGAGGCTCCCTGTCAATATTGGTGTTACATTTGGGCTTGTGTTGAAACTAGTTCTGTTGCGGAAGGGGCGGGAGGAGGGAGGGAGGTATTTGTGCATGGGGGAGGGGGGTATTTGTACAAGCATCTGTCGGAAACTTCTGGTAAGGAGAACAAACTTCATTTTGTGAATGGATTGCCCCTGGTCAGGGCGTTCCCCAGAGCAATAATGTCTTTAGCTTGGCCATCATTACCCTTCTTCAGGTCCCGTTAGTTTTGGGCTTTTCTGGGCAGGGGAGATAACTGCTAGCCTTTGAAGGGCAAGGTCAGGTCTCGCTGCCAGGCTGAGGGGAAAAATACCAAGGGGAGTAATTCAAGAAAAACTGACCACTCCCCTACCCCCCTAACCCCCCCTCCCCCCAAAAAAAATCAACAATTAAGTGTAAAACGGGCGTAACTAAAAAGCAAGATCCTTCATAGAATTTTTTTTGGGGGGTGAGGGGTGGTGAAGGGAAAAGCTTAAAACACTAAAATGGATTCACACAAAAAGTAATGGATTTGCTTACATGCAGACGAATTTAATCACTTTCAGAAAATTAGAGAAAGTTTGTTTTTTTCAAGGATTGCTAGTTAGGGCTGTTTCGTCATTTGCTAAGTAGGATTGCCTGAAGTATTGTTTGGAAAGCTATTTTTTTCCATTTAAAACTGCTGCACGCCCAATTTTTTTAAAATTGTTTACCACCACCAGCAACACTGCTTTGGCATCTCTCATCTTCTCCTCTCATTTCTTGTGGCCAGTGTTTAGGGTGCTGCTTACTCTGGATTCCCTGTAAGTTTCGCATCCATCTACAAAGTCCAGAAGTTGTGAGTTCAGTCCCATCCTCTAGTCTCGGAGTGGTGGTCTGAGTGCTAGTCTTTCGGATATATATGTATGTTATATATATATGTATATATATATATATATATATATATTATATATATATATTATATATATATATATATATATATATATATATATTGGAGATCTCTTTCTGTGAAAAACTGTTATTCCATCATCAACATTAAGCAAATGACACAGTTTCTGCTACCAGTACCAATATAGTGCTTTTGCGTGGGGGAAGGAAAAAACCACCAATCAAATGTGTGCCCAAAATACTACCAGAGTTGAAGCTTTTTGAGTGATTGGTAGCTCTCTCAGTATCCTGGATTATTGATGAAATGATAAAAGACCGTTACGTCAGAAGAGGCTTCCTGTCAATATTGGTGTTACATTTGGGCTTGTGTTGAAACTAGTTCTGTTGCGGAAGGGGCGAGGAGGGAGGGAGGTATTTGTGCACAGGGGGAATGGGGGATATTTGTACAAGCATCTGTCGGAAACTTCTGGTAAGGAGAACAAACTTCATTTTGTGAACGGATTGCCCCTGGTCAGGGCGTTCCCCAGAGCAATAATGTCTTTAGCTTGGCCATCATTACCCTTCTTCAGGTCCCGTTAGTTTTGGGCTTTTCTGGGCAGGGGAGATAACTGCTAGCCTTTGAAGGGCAAGGTCAGGTCTCGCTGCCAGGCTGAGGGGAAAAATACCAAGGGGAGTAATTCAAGAAAAACTGACCACTCCCCTACCCCCCTACCCCCCCCCCCCCCAAAAAAAAAAATCAACAATTAAGTGTAAAACGGGCGTAACTAAAAAGCAAGATCCTTCATATGAATTTTTTTTGGGGGGTGAGGGGTGGTGAAGGGAAAAGCTTAAAACACTGAAATGGATCCACACAAAAAGTAATGGAGTTGCCTACATGCAGACGAATTTAATCGCTTTCAGAAAATTAGAGAAAGTTTGTTTTTTTCAAGGATTGCTAGTTAGGGCTGTTTCGTCATTTGCTAAGTAAGGATTGCCTGAACTACTGTTTGGAAAGCTATTTTTTTCCATTTAAAACTGCTGCGTCGCCCAATTTTTTAAGAATTGTTTACCACCAGCAGCAGCACTGGTTTGACATCTCTCATCTTCTCCACTCATTTCTTGTGGCCAGTGTTTAGGGTGCTGCTTACTCTGGATTCCCTGTAAGTTTGGCATCCATCTACAAAGTCCAGAAGTTGTGAGTTCAGTCCCATCCTCTAGTCTCGGAGTGGTGGTCTGAGTGCTAGTCTTTCGGATATATATATATATATATATATATATATATATATATATATATATATATATATATATATATATATATATATATATATATATGAGATCTCTCTCTCTGTGAAAACTGTCATTCCATCATCAACATTAAGCAAAATGACACAGTGTCTGCTACCAGTACCAATATAGTGCTTTGGCATGGGGGGAAAAAACACCCATCAAATGTGTGCCAAAAATACTACCTCAGTTGGAGCTTTTTGAGTGATTGGTAGCTCTCTCAGTATCCTGAATTATTGACGAAACGAAAAGACCGTTACGTCAGTAGAGGCTCCCTGTCAATATTGGTGTTACATTTGGGCTTGTGTTGATGAAACTAGCTCTGTTGCGTAAGGGGCGAGGAGGGAGGGAGGTATTTGTGCATGGGGGGAGAGGATATTTGTACATCTGTCCGAATCTTCTGGTAAGGAGAACAAACTTCATTTTGTGAATGGATTGCCCTTGGTCAGGGCGTTCCCCAGAGCAATAATGTCTTTAGCTTGGCCATCATTACCCTTCAGTTCCCGTTAGTTTTGGGCTTTTCTGGGCAGGGGAGATAATTGCTAGCCTTTGAAGGGCAAGGTCAGGTCTCGCTGCCATGCTGAGGGGGAAAATACCAAGGGGGGTAATTAAAGAAAAACTGTCGGCTCAAAAAGTGAACAGTTAGGGTAAACGGGCGTAATTAAAAGACAAGATCGTTCACAGATTTTTTTTTTTGGAGGAGGGAGGGGGTGCTTAAAACAGCAAAATGGATCCACACAAAAAGTAATGGAGATGCTTACGTGCAGACGAATTTGTTTTCAGAAAATTAGGGAAAGTTTGTTTGTTTTTTCCAAGGATTGCTAGTTACGGCTGTTTCGGCGTTGGCGATATAAGGATTTCCTGAGTGCCTTTTTAGAAGCTTTTTTCCCCCCGTTTAAAACTGCTTCGTTGCCCTGTTCTTTCTTACGGCCACCGTCACTTGTTCGACGTCTCCCGTCTTCCCTACACATTCCTTGTGGACGATGTTCAGGATGCTGGTGACTCTGCTTTGTCTGTAGGTGCCGCACCCCGTCTAGAAAGTCCAGAAGGCGTCAGTTCAGTCCCATCCTTTAGTCCGTGAGTGGTGGTCTGGGCGCTAGTCTTTCGGATGAGACGATGAACCGAGGTCCCGCGTGCTACCTGTATTTAATGCAAATGAAAACCCATGGGAAAAAGAGAGGTAGCCCTAGCGAAATGATGTAGGAAAAAAGTCACTCTGATAAGGAAACAAACTTGCAGATAAGAAGATATATATATATATATATATGTGTGTATATATATATATATATATATATATATATATTATATATAATATATATATTGTGTGTGTGTGTGTGTATGTATGTATTATTAGCGGTTGTATATATATATATATATATATATATATATATAAAATATATATATACATATATCGAGAGAGAGAGAGGGGAGAGAGAGAGAGAGAGAGAGAGAGAGATAGATGATACCCAGCAGAATGGTAGGTTTTTATCAAGACAACTTTACATAAATATCCTATTCTAGGTTTATAGTTTCATCCGAAGGATTTTTCGGGGGAAGTGGAGATAGCTCTAATGCTAACTCCATGGGAAGAGGGGGGGGGAGAGAATTCCCTGGAACAGATACTTCAGTAGAAGATTGACCCTGAACCCCCAGTGACCCTCATAATTATCACGAAGACACTCGCACTCTAACCACTTGGCTATTCTGCCCTTCTCTCCCCCCAACCCTCCCCAATGTCTGCTCTAGGGAGATGCTGATTGTCCAGTGTCTGTCTGCTTCTTGTCCTTTGTCTCTGGCTGTCAGGGTGGTGTGTGTGTGTATGTATGTATGTATGTTTGTCCGTCGTGTCCGACAATGACCTCCAAAACAGTAGAGGAGGCAACTGCTGGGCTGGTTGGCCTTTGGAGAACATCTCCAACGCTGACTGTCCTTATGCCCACTTGGTCGAGAGAGTGGGGATGTACTGTGGGCAAGGCATCTCCACTATAATCAAATTTCTGCCCAGTAAATGAGCAGCGCTGGTCTTAGTAAGGAGCCTGGATGGATGGATGGATGGATGGATGGATGGATGGATGGATGGATGCGGGATGGTATGAGAGGTCTGTGTTGTATGACGGGGTGCAGATGCTAGTTTTTATTCCCCTCTGGGCGGAGGACGCCATCACCGAGCGGTTACGACCGTTCATTTTAACTCCGTAGGTCCATGGAAGTCCTGGGTTTGAATCTTGTTGACGGCGTCTGGTGAATGAAGGGTGGGGAATTTTTTACGATCTGCCAGGTCAACTTCAAGTGCATTTGTATCCTGTTCAAATTTCCACACAACGATATCCTCTCCCCCCCCTCCCCCCCTCCCCCAACAATAACCAACCACGCCACGTCAAACAGGTTCAATCAATCATCAGCCATCATTTCATGTCGCTGCTCCCCTGTGGGGATCGGGGGATGGGTGGGGGGTGAGGGGGCTGTCAGTATAAATAGCATCCCCAGCTTCTGGAAATCATGTGTTAGGAATTTCCTCTTTTCTGTTCCTCTCTTTGTTTCTGCTCTGTTCCTTTTCTTCCTGTCACCTCCTTCTTGTCTATTTTCTGCCTTTTTTCCCCAGAAAGAACTTAAAAGATAACTGTTCTCTCCCACGTCGAAGTCAGATGTGCGGGGGCCTGACTTGTCAGGCGTTTAACCGGCAGCGCCACGCATTTTCGCTCCGATGACAGACAACAGAGCGTTCGACGAAGAAGACAGAATATATCTACCCTCTTTCCCACCCTCACCCACCGCCCCCTTTGTGAACAAGAATAGAGGGGAAGGGGAGGGAGGGAGGGAGGGGGAGAGAAAGATTGAGAGAGAGAGAGAGAGAGAGAGAGAGAGAGAGAGAGAGAAGAGAGAGAGAGAGAGAGAGAGAGAGAGAGAGAGAGAGATATTGATTGATTTTCTGGTTAAGAAGAATTTCATTTCGAGTGGAATAGCCGCTTCCGACTCATACACAGCTGACTTGCGTGAGTGTCCTATGTTGAACCCAAAGAACGGAAGAATGCTCGAATCTGATTTCCATCTGTAAGGAAACGTGCATATCATTTTTTTCTTCTTTTTTTTGGTTGCTTCTTGATCTCTTTTGTTTCTTTGTGTCTGCATCCTTGCAACCCCCCCCCCCCCCCCCCCCCCCCCCCTTCCGTTTTCTTTAAAATTTCTTTCTTTTATTTACATATTTTCTTCGTTGTCCTTCGTCCTTTCTATCTCTTCTCTGTGTTCTCTTTACCCAGTGGGGTGCGTTGTGCCTAGTCTTCTCCTAAGCTTGTAACGAAGCGAAGTAAGGCATTGGCAGTTCTGCATTTTCAAGTTGATTTGGGAGATTGTTAAAAAATGCCTAAATAATAATAATAATAATAATAACAAATCCCCACCCTTCATTCATCAGACGCCGTTGTCAAGATTCGAACCCACGACTTCATGGTCCCACGGGGATTGAAGTCAGATCTTAACCACTCGGCTATAACATGTTCTTCGTCTTTTCTTTTCTTTTTTTCATCATATGATTCTTTTTCATTTTCTCACACAAAAAAGTTAGAGCTCCTGGACTTGTTGTTGTTGTTGTCTTTCTTATCAACTTTTATCGCAGAGTTTATAGGACGACATCAAAAAAACATTATTTTCTTTGCGTATTCAAAATCCAACCGGCCAGTCAGCCTTCTTCTTCCTCCTCATCATCTTTCTTTTCTTGTCTCTTCTTCTCTCTCTCTCTCTCTCTCTCTCTCTCTCTCTCTCTCTCTCTCTCTCTCTCTCTCTCTCCTCTTTCTCTCTCTCTCTCTCTCTCTCTCTCTCCTCTCTCTCTCTCTCACTCTCTCTTCTCTCTCTCTCCTCTCTCTCTCTCTCTCTCTCTCTCTCTCTCTCTTTCTCTCCTCTCTCTCTCTCTCTCTCTCCTCCTCCTTCTCTTCTCTCTCTCTCTTCTCTCTCTCTCTCCTCTTTCTCTCTCTCTCTCTCTCTCTCACTCTCTCTCTCTCTCTCTCTCTCTCTCTCTCTCTCTTTTCTCTTTCTTCACATTTCTTTTATCTTCTTTCCCGATCTTGTCTTCTTCTTGTTTCTTCTTATGATAGGAGCTGGCGTTCTCAGTCGTGGCTTGATTTTTATCTGCCTCAAGGATTGGGAAGTTTCATTGTTTTGTGTGTTTTGTTTGGGGTTTTTTTTGTTGGTTTGGTTTGGTTTGGGTTTGGTGGGGTTTTTTGTAGATAGATGGCATTCGGTATTTGAAAGATTAAGAAGTATCTGTTTTAGCGATTTTGATTTTGAGGTGAATTTTCATGCAGGTTTTGTGTGTGGAGGGGGTGCGTGCGTGGGTGCGCGCGTGTTGTGGTGTGTGTGTGTGTGTGTGTGTTGTGTGTGTGTGTGTGTGTGTGTGTGTGTGTGTGTGTGTGAGGGGAGAGAGAGAGAGAGAAAGAGAGATCTAGAGTAAACGCTAGTCAGGAAATTGATCAATAATAATAATAACAATAATAATAATAACAGTGATGATGATCATCATCACAATAATAGTAATGATAAACAACTCCATTAAGCATAGCACGCCACTGACAGGAAAAATACTGTAAATAATGCTGGAATAATAATCATCATCATCATAATCATAATCATAATCATAATAATAAACAACTCCATTGAGCATTGCACGCCACTGACAGAAAAAAAGAAAATCACTGTAAATAATTCTGGACTGGGCCCTAAGCCTTCGGTGTGGATGAGTGCAGCCAGAAGCTATACAGGAAAGCAAACACAGGGGTGCCTGTGTGCAAAGACATGTTTCACGATATACTTCAACCAGACTGAACGATTTTTTAAAAATTATTATTATTACTTTTGCTTGTGACTGCTGGAGGATTGCGAACACGACAGCATCATTGCAAAATCCCCCCCCCTCCATCCCCTACACCTCCCTTTGTTGTTGTTGTTGTTTGTTTGTTTGTGTATGTGTGTGTGTGTTTTGCTCATGTATTGGTTCCACCCCCAAACCCCCACACCAAGCTCTGATTTTCTTCCATTTTTTATCTTTCCCTTTTTTTTTTCCCTACCACCACAAACCCTAACATCCCACATCCACACCTTAGAAATTTTTTTTTTTTTTTTTTTTTTTTGGGGGGGGGGGGGGGGTGGGAAAGGGGAGAGGGGGCCCCTTTTCTGGGAAACCTTTTTTTTTTTTAAAACCCCCTTTTTTAGACCACGAAATGTATACAAATACACACGTGTTCACGGTTTGGGGCGAGGGGGCTGTATAGCCGTTTTTGGCATTTTTAAAAAAAAAAAAAAAAATATCACAAAGGGCTTCGTGGCGGCGACCCAAACCCAAACGCTTTCAAAGTTTTCCTTACCGATGTCCATGGCCGAATGGAAAATTTGTTGGGAAATTTTGTGAATAGGAGTTGTTGTTGAAAAGGGCGCTCCCCCCCACCCCACCCACCCCCCTTTAATGCCATGTAGCTAAAAATTTGGGATTTACATGAGGTTTGTTTTCCCAAAATTAGGAGGAAAAGACAAACACAAACCGGGGAAAAAGAAGGGAAAGGGAGGACTTGAATTTTGGGGGCCCTTTTTACCAAATTTCCGATGGTCATTAAAAAAGTGGGTGAACGTTTCATTTTTTTATTTTGAATGTTTTTTTTTTTTTTTTTTGGTATTTTTTGTTGTAATTTCCCCCCCCCCCCCCCCCCCCCCCCCCAGCTTTTTTATTACAAATGGGGTCTGGGGTTTTTCTGTGGGCCCAAAAACAGGAGGGGGGGGGGGGGGGGGGGGGAAAAAGGCCCCCCTTAAATAGCTTTATATTTTTTATTTTCTATATTTATTTTTATTTCGGGTGATAATGGAATAACATCCTGTGCTTTTTTACATCCCCGTCCCCCCTGTGATGCGGTTTTGGGAAAAAATTTTTCATCTGTTCCCACCGGACCCACAAGGCCTAAATTTTTTCGAAAAGCGGGAAAAGGAAATTTTTAAAGGGGGGTGGGGCAGATGTTCTTTTGTGGGGTTCGGGAAAAAAGGGCCCCCGGGTTTTTAGTCTCATCCCAAAGGGCCCATGTAGGGACCCTTTTTTCCCGTTTTGTGGGGGATTTGGGGGGGGGAAGGGGGGGAGGGAGAAATATACCATTGGATGGTCGTTTTATCTCTTGTTTTACTTATTGTTTATTTTGTTTATTTATTCAGTGGCGTGTTGGTCGGCTTTATTGGGGGGTGGGGGGCGAGAATCTCACATATGTGAGTCTGTATAATTTGTCTTTTTTTTCTTTTGTGTGTGTGTGTGTGTGTGTGTGTGTGTGTTTTCATTGGTTTAATATCGTTCACTGCTTGGAGATTTTGACAACTATGTTGTATAGACCTATTCATGATGTAAATGCAGAAGCTGAAGCAGTGAGCGTGTGTGTGTGCGTGCGTGCGTGTGCGCGCCCGTGCACTTGCATATATGTATGTGTTAACGCGTGTTCCTTACTTGTGTTTAGAAGCGTTAAAGAATATCACAAAAATGGGTTCAACTTCCAAACCCGAGCTTTGTCCTCGTGACATTGATTCCTATCCAGTAACACATCTATCATTCCTCTTGCAAATAAGCTCCATCAATGCTTGCCTACGATGCATGTTCCGAAAGGTCACAGACAAACAAACAAACAACCAACAAACAAAGACAACGAATAAATAAAACAAAAGCCGCCTCTTGATTTCATCTCTCTTGGGTCAAGAAATAAAGACCACAAATCCAGTGATTCTCAGGAAAACTGATACAGGCATTGTTGTGTGTTGCATTGTATTGCATCGTATTGTCTCGTGTTGAATTGGCTTGGATTGCATTGTATTGCATACGACTTTCAGTCTTGGCAGATTTCTCTGCGTGAAATTCGGGGTGCTCTCCTTGGGCAGAGAATGCATCGCCACAAGGGTAGCGCCACATTTTGAAAAAATTGTCATTCTACATTTATGTTTGTTTTCCTGCGAAGTTGCCTTTTTTTTACTACAGAATTCTGCTTGGGACAACTTTCTGTTTACCATGTTGATTTTTGTGTTTGTGAGGTGCTTTCTGTTTGTTTGTTGTTTAGTCATGGTTAGGTTTTGTTGTAGTTGTTAATTGTTTTGTTTTGCTTTTACGTGCGTTAAACACATACACAGCACAACACATACATACACACACAGCACAAAACACATACACTCTCTCTCTCTCTCTCTCTCTCTCTCTCTCTCTCTCTCACACACACACACATACACACACACACACACCACACACACACACACAGCCACAACATACACACACTCTTTCTCTCTCACACAGCACAACACACACACACAGCACAACATACACATACACACACACATATACACACACAAAGCACTACTTCATCCATAGCCGGTCCCTCCTGCTGCTGCTCTCTCTCTCTCTCTTTCTCTCTCTCTCTCTATCTATCTGTATATATATATATATATATATATATTATATATATATATATATGTTGTGTGTGTGTGTGTGTGTGTGTGTGTGTGTGTGTGTGTGTGTGTGTGTGTGTGTGTGTGTGTGTGTGTGTGAACTGTAGAATGCCAGAATTCCCGGCATTGTCTCTTTTGTGCTGTAAAGTGCATTCCTTGTGTTGCACACAAACCTCGATGTATCATCTCACCCGAAAAAACAACAACAAAAAAACAACCTAGCACCTCGACCATGCACTCGTGGTCTAGTGGCTGAGACCAGTTTACACAGGAATGGAATCCACGACTTGTGGTTGTCTGGGGAGGTGCGTTATCTCTAGACCACTGATCCATCATCTGTCATTGTCATCAGGGAATACAGGGGGGCGGGGGGTTGGAGTTTTTTCTCTTTCGTTTAAAATTTTAAAAATTCTAGCAGCATGCACGGTAAGTTACGCTACAGCTGATTTGACTCTCCCCACCCCCCACCCCACATCCTACCAACCCCTTCCCACACTCTACCCCTCCCCCCTCAACCCATTCTTCTATCTATCTATCTATCTGTCCCGTAGTCTGACGACCGTGGGGGCACCCTCAAAGACTCAGCAACCAGTTCCCTCCATTCTTCTCTCTGTTCTGCCTTTCTCAGGGTTTTGTTGAGTTCTAGGCCTGTCCATTCACTGATGTTATCCTCCCAGCTCTTCCTTGGTCTGCCTCTTCTTCTTCCTCCTTGGACAGTGCCTTGCAAAACTGTCTTTGTAATTCCTTGGGATCTTGTGACATGCCCATACCACTTAAGTTTACGCTTTTTCACGATCGTTAGAAGGTTCTCATAGGGTCCAATGGTTTGCTGGATTCTGTTATGCACGCTTTCGTTGCTTATGTGGTCTTTGTAGGAGATGCCAAGGAGTCTCCGAAAGCATCTCATCTCCACTGCCTGTACTCTTCTCTCCAAATCTGCAGTCAGGGTCCATTCTTAGAAGCACTAAAAAAACAAAATAAAAAAAACAAATCCCCCAAAACATAAGCCTGGCCAAAACGGCTATCAAGGAATGCACTTTACGGCACCAAAGAGACCATCCCGGTATGGCGACTCCGGCATTCTACGGTCACAACACACAGCAACAGGACGGACCGCTATGAGGCCGAGTGGTTAAGACCGTTTGACTTCAATCTCATGGGTCCACAGAAGTCGTGGGTTCGAATCTCGGCGGCGTCTGGTGAATTAAAAAAGGGTGTGGATGTTTTACCATCTCCTAGGTCAACTTACAGTGTTAGACCTGCCAATGTTTTTTATTTATTTATTTATTTTTATTCTTTTATATCGAGGATAATGGAATAAGCACTTATGTGCTTTTTTTTTTAAAAATCCAGTCCCCGTGTGTATGCGGATTTGTGAATTCTGTCATCTGTTCCCACCGGCACACAATGGCCAACTCTTACGTAACAAATTTAGGAGAAGAATGTCATTGGATGCGTCATGGATTTTGTCGTCCTGGGTTTTGTGTGTGTGTGTGTGTGTGTGTGTGTGTGTGTGTGTGCGCGTCTGCGAGCGCGCGCGTGCGCGTGTTCTCTCTCTCTCTCTCTCTCTCTCTCTCTCTCTCTCTCTCTCTCTCTCTCTCTCTCTCTCTCTCTCTGTGCGTATCCTCGCTTTGTTTGTGTAAAGCTTTTAGAATAAGATATAGCTTGGTTTCTTAAGTCATATTTTCTTGTAACTGATTTTTGTTGTGGTGGTGGTTATACAATGACATTTTGTTTCTTTTCCATTTCCCCCACTAAAATACTAAGCAGTTCGGCAACCCCCTTCATGTATGAACCAATGGCCTTTTTCTGAATAAATATTTCGAGTTCGACTCTCTCTCTCTCTCTCTCTCTTTCTCTCTCTCTCTCTCTCTCTCTCTCTCTCTCTCTCTCTCTCTCTCTCTCTCTCTCTCTCTCTCTCTCTCTCTCTCTCTCTCTCTCTCTCTCTCTCTCTCAGTCGATAGGACATTAGGCGTTTTGCTTCGAGCTTCACAAGTGGTACGATTTCATGAAAGTCCTTAGGATGAGACTATAAACCGAGGCCCCGTGTTCGAACGCATGCAGAACATATTGCGCACACGTTAAATCCTGCTCCGCTTTTCGGAAGAGTAGGCCATTGTGTGCCGGAGGAAACAGATGACAAAATTTTCAAAACTGCATACACGCGGGGACTCCATGTAAAAAAGCACATGAGTGCTTTTTCCATTATCCTCGATATAAAAGAATAAATAAATAAATAAATGACCAAGCTTAACACAGTGTGACCTGTCTTGAGCGTGCGACTGCCTGTATGCGCGTGCGAGTGGATTTCTGCCTACAGTATGAAACTTTCGTGCTTTACCAGTGACAGTCCTGATGAGACTTGGGCTGGTCGGCTAGCTGGTTTAAAACATACTGAGAAACAACATTCTTCTTCTTCTTCGTCGAACGCTCAGACAGTAACCTACTGTTGTCTGTTATATGAGCGAAAGCGCGTTGCGCTGCCGTTATGCGCCTGACAAGTCAGGCCCAGCGCATCCGACTTCGGCATAAGAGAGAATTGGTATATTTCAAGTCTTTCTGGTAAAAAAAAAGGCAGAAAAGACTAAGAGGGCACCGACTTCGGCATAAGAGATAATCGTTATCTTTTAAGTCTTTCTGGGAGGGAAAAAGGCAGGAGAATAGACTAAGAGGGCACCGACTTCGGCATAAGAGAGAATTATCTTTTTAAGTCTTTCTGGGTGGGGGAGGTGGGAGGGGGGGAGCAGGAGAATGGACCAAGAAGGCAGAAAATAGACAAGAAGGAGGTGCCAGGAAGAATAGAAACAAGGCAGAAACAAAGAGAGGGATAGAAAAGAGGACGTTTCTAACACAGAATTTCCAGAAGGTGGGGATGCTGTTTGTACTGACAGCTTCCCCCCCCCCCCCCCCCCCTCGGCATGCCCAAGGGAAAAGCAGCGACATGAATTGAATGATGGCCGATGATTGAACCTGTTTGACGTGGTGTGGTTGATTATTGTGAGTGGGGGTGAGGGGGGGGGGGGGGTATATGATTGTGTGGAAAGTGAACAGGATATAATCTTGACAACATTGGTAGGCCTGCTGGCTTTGACGTCTGCTACCAATGTTACCCCCACCCCACCCTCTATGTGTGTGTGTGTGTTTGATTTTATGTCCATTCACAAAAAGTGATATTAGACGAGAGAGAGAGAGAGAGAGAGAGAGAGGAGAGAGAGAGAGAGAGAGAGAGGAGAGAGAGAGAGAGAGAGAGAGAGAGGTCGGTGTGTGTGTGTGCGTGTGTGTTGTTGTTGTTGCTTCGATTTTACGTCTGTTCACTCAAAGTGATATTAGACGATGGGAAGGGAGGGCAGGGGACATTGATGTTGATGGTTGTGTGCTGTGAAATTGGTATCTGTTGCTAAAATATCCTAGGCAGTATACAGAAAAAGGCTAAGCAATGATAACAACAAATAAATACATAAGAAATGCTAATGCGACTTATAACTATAACAAATGTCCTATAGGACTGTTCATTAAAGATTTTGTTATACGAAATGCCAAATCAATATTTTTTAATATCTTATCCAAGGACTTTTCAGAAAAAAGAAGGTAATAATGGTTTTAGACTCTTACATTCAAAAATTATATGAATGCTAGTAATTTTCTCACCACACAAACATTTTATATTTTTACTATATTTAGTGATAAAAGCATTCAGTTTTATTCTAAAGAATAAAGCACTAACCCTTCTTGCCATGAACAAACTTGTGTAGGTTTCAGAGTGATCAATATTCCTAAAAACAGGGATAGTGATTAAAGATCTGTCTGAAAGGTGCTCATTTTGATGATAAGCTTCTTTAGCCCTGCTCCACGATGCCTCTTCTAGTAAATGATAGCCCTCTTGTAAAGATAATGGAACATGTAGTTCTACAGAATCCTCTCCATGCCTTGCACCTCTCTTCGCAGCTCTGTCAGCCCACTCATTTGGCAAGAACCCACATGCGAAGGTACCCAACAGAAGGTGACACAAATACCCCTTAAAGCTAAAACATGTATGGCATGATTGATCTCTAGTACTTAGAACTTGTGGATTTTAATGCATAGAGTACCGATTTCGAATCAACGCATAGTAAAGTTTGAAATACATTCACCGGAAGATCAAGAATATAATTAAGAGCAATTAAAATTGCTATTAGCTCAGCTGTGAATATCGAATGGTGTTTACCAGCATAATAACATTTTTCTATTTTAAGCGATGGTATTACAAAAGCTGAACCTGTTTCTTGATCATCTAGATGTGAACCATCTGTAAATACCTTTAAATGAGAATATTTATGATGAATATGAGATCGAACTTTGGAGATCACAATATTTTGATTTTCACTCTTTGCCATATTAATGTACTCTATGTCAAAATTTGCTTTGTTCATTTCCCATGAAGGATAAGGTAGAACTTTAGTTTGTGTGTCCATGGTATGTTGATTGATTCCAGACTTTTCAAAAAGGTCTGAAACATACGTACCAATTGGCTTTAAAGAAGATATTTGTTTTGCTCTTTTTGGAAAATTGATTTCTGATTTTATTTTTTACTTCGTCTGAAGTAAAAATGTTTGTGGTTTTGCTTCTGAGTACATATTTTGAACATGCCAATTGTCGGTATTGATCCAGGGGCAATTCTCCAATTTCATGATAAGTTCCAAGAGCCGGTGCATGAAAAGGTACTCCGAGGGCAAGCCTGTATGCCTTACAGTCCATACTTTGTAACTTTTTGAGTAGGTACTTGGGTGCATTGAAAAAGACCTCTTGCCCATAAGACAGTTTGGAACGAATAAGGGATGTTGCTAAACATTTCAGATTTAAAGTGCTTTGTCCCCAAAACTGCTTGCTTACCATTTTAAGTAAATTCAAACTCTTTCTTGCTTTAGTTAAGGTATATTCGATATGTGCATTCCAAGCTAGTTTAGACGTAAGAATGACACCCAAGAATTTTATTATATTTTTATATTGGATGATTTCACCGCCAATCCTGAACACTGGTAACTCCTCTGGATTACTACCATTGTTAAAAAGTACTAGGTGTGTCTTTTCTGTAGAAAAAGAAAGTCCATTCTCAAAAATATAATCATTTATGTTGTCAAGTTGTTTTTGATAAATTTTTCTGATGTAATTTTATAGCCCGTTTTGATGTGTTTCGCTTCATATTAACATTCATCCATAAACATATGTCGTCTGCATATTGCACTAAAACGACATCATTTGATAACTTTCTTGGAAGATCGTGTAATAAAATATTGAACAAGACAGGAGCTATTACAGAACCTTGGGGTAAACCCATATGAAGAGACCTGAAACCTGAATATGCATTATTTACTCGGACTTGTATGCTTCTGTTACACAGAAAGCTTTTAATGTAATGATATATATGACGGAAAACTGAGATTTTTTAGTTTTAGCAACAATCGAGCGTGCCAAACTTGATCATAAGCCTTTTTAATGTCAAAAAATGTCGCTAGAACGTTTTTTCGTCGTGCAAATTGGCTTTTAATGCATGTTGAAAGTTTAACCAAATTGTCTATGGCACATCGGTCTTTGTGTTTGTGTGTGTTGTTGTGTGGTGTGTGTGGTGTGTGTGTGTGTGTGTGTTTTTTGTTGTGACTGTGTGTGTGTTGTGTGTGTGTGTGTGTGTGTGTGTGTGTTTGTGTGTGTGTGTTTCTTCGATTTTGTCCATTCAAAAAAAACAAGTGAAAGACAAGAGAGAAGGTGTGTGGTGTGTGTGTGTGTGTGTGTGTGTGTGTGTGTGTGTGTGTGTGTGTGTGTGTGTGTGTGTGTGTGTGTGTTTCTTCGATTTTATATCCATTCCAAAGTGATATTTTAGACATAAGATGGTGAAGAGAGAGATAAGTTTGTGTGTGTTGTATTGTGTGTGTGTGTTGTGAGTGTGTTGTGAGTGTGGTGTTGATGTGTGTTGTGTTGTGTGTGATGTGTGTGTGTGTGTGATGTTGTGTGTGTGTTCTCGTTCTCTATTCTTAACGTCTATCTCTCTGTAATCGATGGTTGTTGTTACAGTGTTATTTGTTATGACTGTCGTTTGATTCTGTGTGTTCTCTATCCATGAGGACCTGGTGTAAAGAAGCTTGGCTTATGCGTTTCTCTGTGTTCGAATGTTATTCAAGTGTGTGTGTGTGTGTGTGGTTCTGCGGTTATTCTAAATATGTGAAACTTAGAAAAGACAAACTAATCTCAGTGTGTGTAGTGCTGTGTGTGTGTGTGTGTGGCTGCTGTTGTGTGTGTGTTCTGCGTGATTATTCTAAATATTGAAACTTAGAAACGAAATTAAATTCTGTGTTTTTTTGTGTATTTTAGTGTGTGTGTGTGTGTGTACAGGTCCGTCCAAGGTGCAGGACATGATGCATGAAACAGAGATCAAGATCAAGAGCATAGAGACCAAGTATGAGACCAAGATGAACAAGTTGAGGGTGAGACCCTTTCTCCTCTCTCTCTCTCTGTCTGTCTCTGTCTCTGTCTCTCTCTCTCTGTGAATTGTTTCGTTATTATATTTAAGATATGGCTGATGTAATTTTCTCGTTTTATTAGTGCTGATACATTATTTCTTTTATATATATATGTGTGTGTGTGTGTGTGTGTGTGTGTGTGTGTGTGTGTGTGTGTGTGTGTGTGTGTGTATTTATATCGTTGATAGCGATATGTCTATAACACTTACGTCATATGCCCACTCTGTATGCCCACCATTCTTTTGTATATTGTGGCCTAAGGCGGATGTACAGTAAAAGTCTGAACTCTCTCTCTCTCTCCTCTCTCTCTCTCTCTCTCTCTCTCTTCTCTCTCTCTCTCCTCTCTCTCTCTCTCTCTCTCTCTCTATGTATCTAATCTATCTTTGAGGAAAGGGATTGGGGGTTGGGGGCATTGGGAAGCTGTTGTTATTGTTGTGGCTGTGCTGTTGTTGTTGAATTGATTCCGCTTGGATTTTCGTTACATTGCTAGTTATTATAGATTGCAAATTGTCATGTGACAGAACTTCTTGTGTGTCGTCTTACGTTGTTCATTATACGGGTCGGTCTTGTTGACATTGTATTTGCTGAATGTTTGTGATTGCTGGAGAGAGAAAAAAAAAAGGAAGTGGGGTGGGGGGGGGGATAAAAGAAAATGACAAACTAAAAAGAGAAAAAAATATTATCAGAAAAGCACAAGCTATTTAGAAACAAATACAAAGAAGAGGCAATCCCCACTTCAGTACTCTAAGGCTTAGCCTACGGATGTGATGCTATCAATTCGTAGATGCGCAATGGAAAAACTGACAATCTGATCTGAAAACAAAAAACACAACACCACCACCACCCCCCCCCCCCCCCCCCCCCACTCACCACCCCCCCCCCCCCAAAAAAAAAAAAAAACAACCCCAACCAGCAACAACAAAGAAGAGGCAAGCTGAGCCACAAACGTTTATGGTTTTACTCTGTTTACCGTTACTGTTTATTTGTCTACCTGTTGTTGTTTTTTTCTCCCACCCCCACCCTCCAAAAACAAGTCCTACCATGGATGTAAATTTTCCTTCTGTTATCAACCCTTTGTTTCCTTGCTCCCGTGATGCTTGCTTGCATCGCCTTTGAAGGCAGGTAGAAGTGTTGTGTATGTCTGTACTTGTTAGGGTTTTTGTGTGTCTGTGTGTGTATTCATATTAAAATCACCGATGTCGGAGTCCAGTACGGCTTAGCTACCGTAATTGGGGGGACGGGATAGCCTAGTGGTCAGAACTTTGCGCTCGCAATTTGACGACCCGGGTTCGATTCCCGTTCAAGGGGATATTTTCCTCTGGAGTTAACATCAGTGCAGACTCTACTCTCCCCAAAAGTCCTTCGGATGAGACTAAAAACCGAGGCCCCGTGTGCGAACGCTCGCAGAACATCTTGCGCACACGTTAAATAAATCCAGTCCGCTTTTCGTAAGAGTAGGTCATTATGTGCTGGTGGGAACAGATGACAGAATTCACAAATTCGCATACACACGGGGACTGGATGTAAAAAAGCACATAAGTGCTTATTCCATTACCCTCGATATAAAAGAATAAAATGTTTTAAAAAATGGTGGGGGACCAAAAAAAACCCAGTCACATAGTTACGCAAAATCCCACCATTGGTGAACTTTGGAGCTTTAGCCAGGGGGGAAGTGGAGAGGGGGTTGGGGGGGGGGGGGGGGGATCACCTCTTGCAACTGTTGGTATCATGCGTTGCTGAAAATGTGTATTGAACAACGTGTACAATGCACGTCAATAAGCAATGTGTTACGAACGTAAAAGGTGTTCTCTGTTATGAACTTGGGAGTCGTTTTTATAATTATGAGAATGGAATCTGCAGTCCAAGATGGGAAAAGAGATAGACCAACAAACTTCAACAAGCAAGCAAACAAACATGTACGATAAAAGATAACTAATTCCATGTATATCTTATGTTGAAATAATAATTTTAAAAAATTGTAGCTTTTCTCCTTTAAAAAAAAAGTTTTTGTTTTGTTGTGTTTGTGTTCCACATGCTTTGATTTTTTTAATACTTTGTCTCACACACACACACACACACACATATATATATATATTTTTTTTTTTTAAGAAAATGCCTTGTGCGCGCGCGCGTGTGTGTGTATGTATAAACTAAAAACCTGTTAGTTTATTTTTTGTCTATGGTCACACATGTGTTATTCATTTGGATGCAAGCGCTTTGATTCAGATTTTACCTTTCAAGATTCAGCCTGTAAAAAAAAAAATCCTCCAAATATTATTATCATCATCATTACCATTATTTTCATCATCATCATCATTATTATTATCATTTATCATCATTACTATCATCGGGGACGGGATAGCTCAGTAATCGGAGCACTCGCTTTCCCCCAGCCAAGGTTAAGCAGCGTCGAGCGTGGTTACCACTTGGATAGGTGACCGTTTGCGCGCCTTGGCTTCAGTACAGTTCCCCCAGTTCACCCAGCTGTAAATGGGTTCCTGCCCTCTTTAGGGTCAGGGAAGGTAAAGCAGCGAGGGAGAGGAGATGGGCGCCGCCCTCAATATGCTGGCCCCTAGAGAAGTGAGGTCTCTGACGCCTCGCTCCCCTACGACCTTATAGGTTATGGGACTCCTTTACCTTTACTATCACTACCATCACCACCACCACTGTGTGCAGATCAAGGGGCAGTTCATTCGGCTGGACTGTCAGGACAAGCCAGGGGCCACCATCTGCCAGTGTGCCGAGGACCAGGGCGTGACCTACATCGTCACGGGCACGCGCGGCCTGGGGAAGCTGCGCCGGACCATCATGGGCTCCGTCAGCGACTACGTCATCCACCACGCGCACGTGCCTGTGCTGGTGGTCCGACACAAGGACGGCAAGCAGTGAGCAGTTACCGTTCCTTGGGGGGCCCACCCTGGGAGCAGTCGGTACCCGCGCTAACCGTGTTAACCTTTCGCGTGCGTGTATATTCTTATCATTATTGTGAGTGGGAGGAAAGGTTTTTTTCTCGTCTCAATGGTGGTTGAGAGAATGGGAGGTATTAGACTTGTCTTGTCTTGTTTTTTGAAAAGAAAAAGGCCTGAGGGTGGGTTTTGTTTTTGTTGTTGTTTGGTTGGTTGGTTGGTTGGGGTTTGTTTTTTGGGTTGTTGTTTTGTTTTGTTTTTCATTAGCAGCTTTGAAACTTGAAGCTGCCGCGAGAGCCTTATCAATGTTTGGTGTTGAAAAGGTTATGATGTTGTGTTTTTCCTTCCCCCTCCCTCCCTCTCCCCCCTTCCCCACCTCCAGTAACACATTGCTAGTTTGGCTTCTCTCTCCCCTTCCCCCCTGTTTCCTTAGTATATATACCTGTGCAATATCCAGTATATGTGAAGGCTAGGGTGTGGCATTTCATTGTGATGCTTCAGTCAGTGTTCATGTTTAAGCTTGACAAAGATTTACAACTTTGGTGGACAGCTCGGTTAACCAATGTTGAAAAAACAAACAAACGGGAAGAATAGTGTTAAAGGTCGTAAGGAAATTCGGCATCAGTGTTTTGGTTTTTTTGTTCATAATAATTATGTCTGTAGCAGTGGTGTCAATACGTATTGCTAGAGCCATCTCAATAGGTTGTGTCAATGTTGCTGGATACACAGAAAAACATAATCGGGCTTTTTCCATGGTGGACATAGTGATAGAGGGAGACTGGTAACCTGACAGCAGTTGTAGGGCGTAGGTTCGAATCTTCATTGAGGTGCCTGTCCGAGGGGTAACCGCATTTCGACTTCGGGGACGATGTCCAAACACGACACCAGTGTGCATGTGGTTTATATAAAATATGTTTAATATCCGTTCATAGCGGTACCAACGAAGGGCCTTCTTCTCTTCCAAAAGGCAGAATGGGGGTTTTTTAACGAGTGCGTCCGCGGTTTTAAAATCTCCTCTGAAGGACTTTCAGGGGAGTGGAGTCAGTACTGATGTTAACTCCAGGAGAAAAATCCCTTGGAAAGGGCGTCTGGTGGTGGCTCAAACCCAGGCTCGATCCCGGGCTAACCGTTAAATAATCGTGAGTGCAACGCTCTAACCGTTAGGCTAACTCCCCCTCCTTTGCACACATCATCAAAAACCGACCCGCTCTTAGGAGTTAGCCAACAAAGGCCGGTGGTATGGATGACACGAGCATACCCAGCATGAAATCTGGACAGGGACGGGCTCCGCTAGCTTTAATTTACCCGAGACACGCTGCCAGACAGTTTTCAGTGCAAGGCCTCACCCAAGTCCTCAGGGAGTTGAAGAGAAAGGATGATAAGAAAATGGATGTTGATTGTGTCGGCTGACTGCGCTGGCAGTCACAATGGTGGGGGGACACTGTCCCTGTGCACATCTTGTTGGTGGTGTTCAAACCTGTCAGCACTGTGTAGTGGTTGTTTGTTTTCCATTCACTTGGGAGTGCTAGTCCACAAAGCACAACCTTGGAGTTTCGTTTGTCTTGCACATTTTCAGCACCTTTTTCTTTTACTTTTAGAAGTGAGGGTAAAGTGTTTGCTGTTTGTGATGTTTGGGCGTTGTAAACAGGTTGAAGTGGTTGATAGTGTTTGGGCATTCTAAACAGGTTGAAGTGGTTGATAGTGTTTGGGCATTCTAAACAGGTTGAAGTGGTTGATAGTGGAAACGTGTGGTTGGTTTAGTGCCTTCTGTTGCCGAGTCTTCAGTCTCTGTCGTCGTAGGGTCTGTCACAGGTGTTCTTTACCACAAGTTGGCGGAGTTTTAGGCTTGCACTTGTCCTGTCCACAGTTAATCAGGAATTCGCATGAAAATGTGTATCCCGTACATCGGCCTCTGTATAATCTATATGAATTCTCGTGTGTGTGCGTGCGTTCATTCACAGTGATTCAGTATGACCCCATTGTTGTACGTCTGCTGCATTAACAGCGCACTAGCAGGTTTTGGTTTGGGTTTGTTGTTGTTTTGGAGGGGGGACTATTTCAGATAAGAGGTAAAAGGATTTTTCAAAGATGTTCATTGTTCAGACGCTTGAGTTCCAGATGTGAAAGTTCTCCATGGACAGCAGTTAATTTGTGACTTGTTCACGTTGACTCAGAAAAAAATCTAATAGCTGTGTGTACACACTGTCGCCACGAAACCCTCGCACGGTCCAAAACCTGTCCATTTTGTTTACTGGCTCGGGATAGAAATTGAAAGAAGAAGATACAGAATACCCAAATGTTGTGACGATTGATGTTAAAAGCCAGAGGTTGTGGATATTAGCATGGTCTCTGGCATCAAGACTTTCTCCTCTTGTGTGTGTTGTTGGGAGTAGGATGGGCGTAGGGAAGGGGGGTTTTGTGGAGAAAGGTTAAGGGATTAGCTGTTTTGAGTGTGTGTGTGTGTGTGTGTTGTTTGTAGAAGGTACAGGAGAGGTAGAGGCTTGGTTGGGCTCTTGCCTTGCCCAACAGCCCGAGCAAATGGCAGAGAAGCTCGGATGAATCCCACACCTTTTCTTTTCGGCCGTCACCTGGTCAGCTTCTGTAGAACCAGGCCTTATGCTGAACATCAGGGCAAAGATGAAGAGAGCGCTGATGGCGAGCTCCGGTGAACCACGATAAGAAGACGACGATGTAGCATCATCACCAGCCTCGTGTAAGATAGATCACTGGCCTAGGCATCAACCCAGGCCCAGTGCATCAGACTTCGGAGTGGGAGGGAATTGTTATAAGTCTTTCTGGGAAAAGGGCAGGAGAATGGACCAAGCAGGCAGAAAAGAGACAAGAAGGGGGTGACCGGGGGGAAAAAGGAACAAGGCAGAAACAAAGAGGACAGAAAAGAAGGAATTCCTAGCACAGAATTTCCAGAAGGTGGGGGTGCTATTTATACTGACACCCCACCCCCCCTCCCCCACGGGGGACGCTGGCCAAATGACGGCACGTATTCTTTGAAATGGGCCACAACAGATTACTGGAGAATGTCACTCGCACGTAAGGGGACTACGGATACACAAGAACATCACCCAAAAGCATGCTGATGAAAAGCACAAGCCAAAGAAGACGTATGTGTTGGACACTCACAGACAGGGAGTGACCACCATCATGGACTCAGTTGTTCACCGTCACACTCCTCAGGAAAGGGGCAATAATATCCAGCATCACCAGCATCACATAGCAGTCGGCCTCATCAGTCATGCTGAAGATCACCCTGAGTATAACTAGGACCACGAATGAAAAAAGTCCTCACAGAAGACCAGGCTGGGGCAAATGCTATACAACAGACCTTCAACTCCAGTTAGAGAGAAACGGCACCACTGTTCACTTCAAGACTCCGGCATGCATTGCCCCAGATGGAATGAGCTGGGCTTTTGTTTTGTTAGGGTTTTTTTGTGTGCAGTGTATGTAGGTACATGTGCATACATAATACGCAACTGACCAACAGCAAAGTTGATGTGCTTGCAGTGTACTCGGTGTCGCTTTCGTGTAATGGTTTATGATAGGTAGGCAGGCAGGCAGGCGTTTGTTGTAAGTTATTGTGCTAGTGCAATTGTGTGCAAGAAGTGGGTGATATGATACATTGTGTAGCATATGAGTGAGATCATTTGATATACATTCCACATAAAACTTCCTTTTAATTGGGAGCTGTATGGGATTTGATTTACATTCCACAAGAAATTTGTTAACTAGAAACAATAATTATGCTACCATTTCCTTTTGACCCCATTGGTTCACAGCTGAAGTGCTCTAATTATCAAGAAGAAAGGGAAGCTTTTCATTGATGACTTGCTCCTATGTCCCTTTCCCTTTGCAGGTGAACAGTTCACGATACATTCCCAATGGCCATGAAGTGAAACAAAATCTGGCCTGTAAGGTATTTTTGAGTGTTGATCTTGTTGATCATGTTTTATTAATGTTATTGATTTTGATTCTCCCTGGATTTCCCTGTGCTGGGATAGTGATGAAATTTGGGACAGTTGTTGATGGATAAACATGTTGATAGAAGTGATATTTTCTGGGCAGGAGATGTAAATCCTACAGATTTTAGATAAGCTTTTGGAAACAAAGCTGACATAAAATTGTATATTTTAATTAGTATGGAGACGAATGATCAAGTAGAAAGAACCCCATTTTTTTCTTTTTTTTTTTTGGAGAGTAAGCAGTTTTTCTTGAGAATCTTGCAGATGCGTTTCGGTCTTTTGACTAGGACAGGCAGGTTAGGTGCACATACATGTAAGGAGTACACAGAAAGGTCACGTTGCATAGTACTGATTTTTATTTTATTTTATATAAAGTACTGATCACACAGCATAGCATAGTATTTTCATACTGCTTACAGTCCTACATTTCTCTCCCTGAAATTTTAGCTGCTCTCCCCTGGAAGAGTGTGTAGATACCAGTGCAAAAGGTGGACTTTTTCTTTTTACACCCATGTGCGGGTGTGTGTTTCAGCTCTTTGTTGCTTTGGGTTGCCTGTTAAATGTGCGATGCACATTAAGACTTTACTGTAGCCATTCTAAAGACTAGCACTGTACTCATCCTAAAGGACTAGCATTCAGACCAACTGTTCTGTGAAAGGGAAAAAGTCTGGCATCCAACAGGGATCGAACCTTTTTCACATTCTAGACAGGTGTGGGTGTGTGTGTGTGACATGACTAGATCACTGTTCTACGCAAAATCATAATGTGGAATGGGTCAGTGTGACAGAGAAAATAACCCAATAGTAGTGTGTGGTTATTGTTTGATATATTTGTCTATAGGTCTATCCTCTTGCCTTACTTTTGGCATCTTTCGTCCGGCAGTGGTTGATTTTCAGAAAGTCTTTTTCTGTACCGAGTCATGAAGTGTTGATGATCATGTGAACCATAATTATATCACTTCTTAGGCTTGTGCTAATTTAAGTTTGATGATTCTGTCATCCCCTGCTCACAGTTGATACTGACAAGTTCCATGGGGCATTTCCTAGTTGATGTACGGGATGGGATAGGTTAATGGTCAGAGCACTTGGCTCTCCACAAGCTAAGGTTAAGCAGTATTGAGAGTGGTTACCAAAAGTGGATGGGTGACTGTTTGTACATACACCTTGGCTTCAGTACAGTCCCCCTGTTCACCCAGCTGTAAACAGGTACCTGTCCTCTTTATGGACAGGGAAGGTAAAGCAGCGAGGCAGAGGAGATGGGCGCCGCCCAGAAGAGAGAAGCTGACAGAGGTCTGTGACTCTCTTCATTGACTGCACAGGTCATGGGAGAATAAGATCATTGACTGCATAGGTCATGGGAGAATAAGATGGACAGACCCGAGAGCTTTTTCACATAGAGAGAGAGTAGATAGATGCATAGGGAACACACAAAGTTACTACCGTATTTAGTTAGGTAGAAGATTTTGCATAGCAGATGTACATTATAAGCACAGGGAACATACGTTGTAATTTTGTTAAAATCGTTTTGCATAGCATTGTCTATTGCTTTCAGTCAGAATTCTCAATGTGAAATTTTGCTGTTCAGCCATGGAATTTCAGATTCTTTCTCTGGGCCACTGAGTGGAGCCATGTATTTCATGACCCACCAGCGCATGGCTTCATTCCTAGGAAAACTCTCAGTCGTTTCTTGGGTTCCCTCTTTTCAGTGTGCTCGCCCATGTCTCATCTGAAATACTCTTTTTCCCCCCAGAGATTTTATTGTGTATGGTTTTAATCTGTCGGCCTGTCTAGGGTATTATTGAAGATAACTTATTTTTCTGTTTTACCTGAATTATGTAAATCGTGGTGATAGAGAAGATTGGGAGGGAGAGAAGAGTAAGACTCCTGATGGTACAACATAGATATTTTTGAAGGTGCACAATATAATTATGATCAACAGGAAGATAATAATAAATATAAATAAATAACAAGTTAGTTTTGTCATAGATATAATTAAACCTCACAGAAAATTTTACAACAGATTTTTTTTTTTTAAATCAGAAATGCCCCATCTCGAAGTTTGAGATTCAGAGTGTCCTTCCCACAACAATCCGGTCCATGCCAGATCTAGAATTCCTGCCTTACATGTTGCAGGACATTTTCCTACATTATAACATTCAAAAAGTTCGAGATTCAGACTGCCCCCCCCCCCCCCCCCCCCCCCCCCCCCCCATCTCAATCAAAGTGTATGTATGACCTATAATGATCAAATGCTTTCATTCTGAGCCTCAACCCCCAACTCCTCGTCCTTCCCTTATGAATCTTACTAAATGCTCTCTGTGTGGGGGGGAAATTGTGATGTACTTGTTTAGACACTATGTTAACAAGAAATAAATCTCGTTATGTTCCGTTTTTTCGTGTCATTGCCTGCCTGTTTGACAGACGTTTACATGCATGAAGTTATCAACTCGTATACACTTCATGTCACGGTGCAAATGAAAACCTGGCTCTTCTGGAATCGAGTTTGGGGTAACTAACAATTTTACATTAACACATTAACTACATTTTCTAAACACCAAATAGTGGGGTAACTGACTTACATTAAATCACTCTAAAGATTTAACTCATTAACCGCAGAGGATAGCTGGGGAACTACGTCTTTCACAGTATAATTTAACATGTCCTGGGGTACTGGGTACTAGTCTTTCAGATAAGATTAACCGATGTCCTGTGGTCAAGTTAGTGCACGTTAAAAACCTGTTGCAACAAGATTGTCCCGGGCAAAATTCAGCCGAGGGGCGTACTCTCATAGGGAAGCAATTCCACATACACCCAGAATTCCCAAACACGACATAAATTGCATAGTTCAGCTGTATATGACACATAATATAGCCATTTTTTGCAACTGCCCGTATGACTAATCCTTAAACTGTCTTTTTTTCTTTTCAATTGATACACATCTATTCCATTACATAAGTCTTTCAACTCTTTGACCTTTCTAGGAACTGTCCCTTGATGAATTTCAATGTCCCATCTATGACCATTGTCACTTGGAAAAATATTTTATTTATCGGGTTTGCAACTGCACCAACTATCTCTCTAGTTTGCTAGTTTGTAATCGGTAGTGCAGTCCAGATCATTTTACGACTAGAAATAAGCAAATAACCAGCACAAAATCTGAAAATTATTCCTGACAAACAAACTAAACAAACTATCTTTGTTTTCACTGACAAGGTGGAGTGTATGTACAGACTGTTCCTAAGACATTACAATTCTGACCTAGCCAGGACGTATTCCTATCTGATAGCCTAGTGGTTAGAGCACATTGCGCTAACTCTGACAACCCAGGTTTGATTCCCGTTCAAGGGGATATTTTCCTCTGGAGTTAACACATAAGTGCAGATTCCACTCTCCCCAAAAGTCCTTTGGATGCGACTATAAACCGAGGCCCCGTGTGCGCGCATGCAGAACATCTTGCACACACGTTAAAATCCTGTTCCGCTTTTCGTAAGAGTTGGCCATTGTGTGCCGGTGGGAACAGATGACAATTTACAAAACCGCATACACACAGGGACTGGATGTAAAAAAGCACATAAGTGCTTATTCCATTTTCCTCGATATAAAAATAAAATAAAATAAAATGCCTGTTCATTTACCCCAGGGTTTAACACCATAGTTTCATCTGCACTATGACCCAGACTCTCTGTCTCTTCTCTCAAAGTGCGCGCACGCCTGCACACGCAACCACACACCCCACTCTCTGCTATTGTCTCTAAAGAGCACAGAACACAAGTGTGGAAGTCGCTGAGCTATGCCGTCCACTCCCTGGCAGGCAGGTCCTGTCTCTGTTCCTACAGCGGCAGGCTGAAGTCTGCTTGCCCCTGGTGCTGCCATCTCCTCTCTCTCCTCTTCTCCTCTCTCTCCTCTTCTCTCTCTCTCCTCTTCTCCCTATGCCCTATCCTCTTCTCCTCCTCCTCTATGCTCCTATCCTCTCATCTCCTCTCTCTCTCTCTCCTTTCTCCCTATGCTCCTATCCTCTTCTCCTTCCTCCCTCTTCTCCCTATGCTCCTCTCTCCTTCTCCTCCCTGCTCCCTCTCTTCTCTTCTTCTCCCTATGCCCCTCTCCTCCTCCTCTCCTTTCTCCTCATGTCATTCCTCTTCTCCTCCTCTCTCTCTTCTCCCTATGCTCCTATCCTCTTCTCCTCCTACTCTTCTCTCTCTCTTGCTCCTCTTCTCCCTATGCTCCTATCCTCTTCTCCTCCTCCCTGCTCCTCCTCTCCTCCTTCTCCCTATGCTCCTACTCTTCTCCTATGCTCCTATCCTCTTCTCCATGCTCCTATCCTCTTCTCCCTATGCTCCTATCCTCCCATCTCTCTTCTCCCTATGCTCCTCTCCCTATGCTCCTCCTCCTCCCCTATGCTCCTCTCCTCTCTCTTTCCTCTCCTCCTATGCCTCTTCTCCTCTCCTCCTCTCCTCCCTATGCTCCTATCCTCTTCTCCTACTCCTCTCTCCTATGCTCCTCCTCCTCTCCTCCCTATGCTCCTACTCCTCTTCCCTCCTCCTCCTCTTCTCCTCCTCCTCTCCTCCTATGCTCCTATCCTCTTCTCCTCCTCTCTCCCAATGCTCCTATCCTCTTCTCCTCCTCTCTCGCCTCTCATCCTCTTCTCCTCCTCCCTCCTCTTCTCCTCTTGCTCCTTCCTCCCTTCTCCTCTCCTCTATCCTCTTCTCCCTTGCTCCTATCCTCTTCTCCTCTATGCTCTCTTCCTCTTCTCTCCTCCCTCTCCCTTCTCCTCTCTCCTCCCTATCTCCTTCCTCTCCTCCATGCTCCTATCCTCTTCTCCTTTCCTCTCCTTCCTATCCTCTTCTCCTCCTGCTCCTCTCTCCTCTTCTCCCTATGCTCCTCTTCTCCTCCTCCTCTACTCCCTATGCTCCTATCCTCTTCTCCTCCTCCTCTCCCTCCCTATCTCCTCCTCCTCTCTCCCTATGCTCCTACCCTCTTCTCCTCCTCTCTCCTTGCCTCTTCTCCTCCTCCTCTCCTCCCTATGCTCCTATCCTTTTCTCCTCCTCCTCTCCTCCTATGCTCCTATCCTCTTCTCCTTCCTCTCCTTCCTATCCTCTTCTCCTCCTGCTCCTCTCTCCTCTTCTCTCCTATGCTCCTCTTCTCCTCCTCCTCTACTCCCTATGCTCCTATCCTCCTCTCCTACCTATGCTCCTCCTCCTCTCCTCCCTCTTCTCCTCCTCTCTCCTCGCCTCTTCTCCTCCTCCTCTCCTCCCTATGCTCCTATCCTTTCTCCTCCCTATGCTCCTATCCTTTTCTCCTCCTCCTCTCCTCCCAATGCTCCTACCCTCTCTCCTCCTCCTGCTCCTCTCCTCCCTATGCTCCTACCCTCTTCTCCTCCTCTCTCCTCGCCTCTTCTCCTCCTCCTCTCCTCCCTATGCTCCTATCCTCTTCTCCTCCTCTCCTCTCCTCTCTATGCTCCTACCCTCTCTCCTGCTTCTCTCCTCCCTATGATCCTATCCTCTTCTCCTCCCTATGCTCCTATCCTCTTCTCCTCCTCTTCTCCCTATGCTCCTATCCTCTTCTCCTGTTCCTCCCCTCTCCTACCTATGCTCCTATCCTCTTCTCCTGTTCCTCCCCTCTTCTCCCTATGCTCCTATCCTCTTCTCCTGTTCCTCCCCTCTTCTCCCTATGCTCCTATCCTCTTCTCCTCCTCCTCTCCTCCCTATGCCCCTATCCTCTTCTCCTCCTCCTCTCCTCCCTATGCCCCTATCCTCTTCTCCTCCTCCTCTCCTCTTCTCCCTATGCTCCTATCCTCTTCTCCTGCTCCTCTCTCCTCTTCTCCCTATGCTCCTCTCCTCTTGTCCCTATGCTCCTATCCTCTTCCTCCCTATCCTCTTCTCCTCCTCCTCTCCTCTTCTCCCTAATGCTCCTATCCTCTTCTCCTCCTCCTCTCCTCCCTATGCTCCTATCCTCTTCACCTCCTCCTCTCCTCCTCTTCTCCCTATGCTCCTCCCCTCTTCTCCCTACGCTCCTATCCTCTTCTCCTCCTCCTCTCCTCTTCTCCCTATGCTCCTATCCTCTTCTCCTGTTCCTCCCCTCTTCTCCCTACGCTCCTATCCTCTTCTCCTGTTCCTCCCCTCTTCTCCCTATGCTCCTATCCTCTTCTTCTCCTCCTCCTCTCCTCCCTATGCTCCTATCCTCTCCTCCTCCTCTCCTCTTCTCCCTATGCTCCTCTCCTCTTCTCCCTATGCTCCTATCCTCTCCTCTTCTCCCTATGCTCCTATCCTCTTCTCCTCCTCCTCTCCTCTTCTCCCTATGCTCCTCTCCTCTTCTCCTCCTATGAACAGCTGCCTTGATGGTCTTCCTCCTGCTGCAGCTGTGATCCACAGCACAGGCTGACCAACCTGTTGAGTTGATGATGTCGCCTCCTCCTCCTCTTCCTCTCGTTGATACTGCTTGCAAGCGTCTTAGAAGAATCACTGCAGCGTAAGGTGGTAGGCTTCAGCCTGTTGTGTTGATGCCACCTCTTCCTCTACTAGATGCTTGTACCTTGAAGACTGTACTTGTCAACGTTTCCCCCGAAGAATCGCTGTATTAGAAGACCAGTCTCCCTGCAGGTTGCGAGCTAGAAGCAAGCACGCTAGCTGGTCTGGATACTCTCCCATCTTCCGTTTACACCAACATCTGGTTAGCATAAATGCCACAACCCAGCCCAGCCCAATCCGCTCACAATGTTTCCAGCCTCCATGACCACAAGCACCACGGGGTAAGACGAGGAATCGCCTTTGGGAAGCATGCTGGAGCATATCTGCAGTATTTTAGATGATCACGGGTGATGCAGGTAGGTTGCCTCCTGTCTACCATTAGGTTGCCTCCTGTTTTCCATTAGGTTTCCTCCTGTCTACCATTCCCTCTCCTTCCAACCAGAACTTGCTGAACCTGAAACTCATGATGAGGAGGTCAGTGCCAATCCAAACCAGTGATGAGGATTATAGCCCTACCGACCACTGAGGCCATGTCAGGGCTGTTTGTCTTGTTAAGTGTAAACGCTCCAGTTTAAAACGGTGCAAACGTTTTACAAAAATTGAGATTAAAATACAGATGTTTTGTCGTTCCTTGTATCAACGCCCTGGCCTACCATATGTCTTGTTAACTATAAAATGTCCAGTTTAAGACTGTGCAGCTTTTTATGGAAACTGATATTTAAAAAACCCAGATATTCAGTTTTTCCAGGTATCAACACCCTAGCCAACCATAAATGAGGGCCATATCAGGGTGGTAATCATGTCATGGAAGAACCACATCACCACTGAGAAATGACATAAAACCAGCAACCAAGGCCTGGCTATCACAGCATCTGTTCTTACAGACCCCACTGTGATACTTGCATCAGATGAACTGGGCTGGATTCTCTCAAGAATTACTGTGTTCAGTGGAACGTCATCAAACAGGGTCTTGTAGGTTATGCCTCTTGTAGATTATGTCCCTTGATTTTCAATTACTCATGATCAACCGATTTGTTTGGGTTTGTTTTTTTTCCAGAAATGCACTCAACAAGTATTTTTCTTAAAAAGCTGTGATTTGAGAATTTAGGGGTGGGATATTTTGTAAATACATTGATATAATTCACATTAAATATTATCCTTAATATTGTACATTTTATAAGTATGTTAATGATAATGTATCGTTATTGGTTTTTAAAAAGTGAAAACTCAAAACTCATGGCGAGTTTAGAAATTTGCCAAACAAACAGCAGGAGACTGTTCTTCAACATCATTGGTGAAATTTCAACATGTTTTTAAAATATAACGGAGCAAAAAGTCATGGAGGAACACACGTGAGGGAACCAGTAACACATGATGACAAAATGCTATTCAGAAACCAGTTTCCAAACACACCTACCACATATATGTGTAGTATACTTCACATTTCAAAGGGCAAAGCAAGTCATTCTCTTGCTGTCCTGCAAGCCCGAAAATCAAAAACACAAACCAACAGCTAACAAATACCCGCAGCTTTTTCGTTCAAGTTAAACTTAGAACATACAACATCACACAAAAAAACAAGGTTGTCTATTTCTCAGTACGGTTTTATTCCTGTGTATGTGGTGCATCACTGGGCGAAAGAAGAGCAGAGCACCTAATGGAGACTGCACTAGGCTGGAGCAGAAAACTATGGGAGTGATACATAGCGAAAGGGGGGGGAGTATGGTATTCTTACCTTTTGATATGTGGAATGGGGAGGAAAATAACTGGTGAGAGACATCAGATTCATATTCATTGCCATAACAGATCTTCAAAATATGTATCTCTGGAGATGGTTACATGAAATGAAAAAACTATGGTTACATGAAGAAGAAAAAAAATTGTCAATAAATTACAGAAAATGATCATAGATCCAACTTTCTTCTTCAAAAACTGTTCTCTGCAGTAATACGCTCCTTAAAGGCAGCTGGTTCTTTATGATGAAATTCCAACACGCCTGCTTGAAGATATGTGTTAAATAAATCTTCTTAACTTTTAACACTGCAACCTGAAATATATCAACTTTCCAATCTTTCTCTTATATACCAGATGTTCCATGGTTAAGTCACAGGCTGGCAGTACAGACACTTTGGCTTTCATGACCTTTCACATGTTTTTTTGTCTTTTCATTTTTCAAGATTGTACAAACTTCATTTCTTTGTACAAGAAAGACCTTTTTATTTCTTCTGTGAAAACGAACCCTGTTTATTCGTAGGTATAATGCAATATCTGTTGACACAACAGAAAATTATGCGCGGGTGATCTATTTATGCAGTTCTCTTTACAAAATGTGTATTAACCAAAAGATTCTGAAGAAAAAATATATACAGAGAGAGAGAAAGAAAAAAATAGAGAATCCTTCTCAACAAAAAAATTGCTTACAAGTACATCTCCAAAAAAGCTTTTCCACTAATCGTTATATAAAGGAAACAAATATCTTCAACACATTATACTTTTCAGAAAAACAAAAATCCCTATGATTTTTCATTTAAAAAACAAAATACCTACATACACTTGTACAAACACACATAGCCAGCCTACACTAAATGTGGACACCGCTACACTTCAGAGTATACAACCAACGCTTTAAAGCATACACTTAGAATACTGAGAGAGTCAAACCAAAGCCTTGTGACCTACGAGTGGCAGTGACAGGTTAATTAATCAAACAGTACCCCTTTCCAATCAGAATTACCGGGTGCTTCCCTAAGTAGTAGATTCTACAAGCAAACAAGGAACCAACTGCGAACTGTGCCAGATCCAAAATGGTGGGTGACAAACGTTTGATTTTCCAAAACTGTGATCGTGAGACCAGACGGGGAGGGGAAGGCAACAGTGTGATTCTGGAAACCAACAACTTGAAAACCTTTCCACATATTCCTTCATGGTAGCTACACAAACACACGTTGTTAGTAGTAATAAGCGCGTACACAAACAAGAGACACTTTACTACTATGGGTGAAGTTGAGGCATAACTAAAATAAAAAATAGACAAATAAATTAAAAAAGTGAAAATGTGGAATAAAAGAGACATCATAAAACAGCCGAAATGGCACGATAAAAACAAAAAGATGAAACTTTCCATGTACAAAAAAAGAACCTAACACTCTCCCCCTTCCCACCCCCAAATGATAACAATCCCAAATGATAACAATAATGATGATGATGACAATAAATGATAATAAAAACAATAATGATGAGAAAATGAACAACGCTTCTTCAGTAATGCACCTTTCATAACATAAAATAAAAATGTTAACATCACATTTCATGCATACATTTAAAAAACACACCAAAAAACCCAATCATGATCAATATACACATTTTCTTAACCCTCAGAAATAAATAGAAGTTGTATATTTTTTCTCTCAGTAAATTTCTAAAATTTACAGATAGATACATCACCCAGGGATCTAAATCTCTATAAATTACATTGTTTATTTCAACGATCAACTAAAGAGATGAAAAATGGACCCCTCAAATAAAAACAGATTTTTAAAAAATATTTACCATATAAATGTATAATGTATATGGGTAATCATCAATTACAATTTATGTGTATAACTTACAATTTTCTCACACTTATCAGAGCAAACTTCAGTATTTCCGTGTTGCCATCCGACAGTGTGTGTGTGTGTGTGTGATTGCGCACGTATGCGCACGCACATACACATTTGTGCACACGTATGTGCATATTCTGCACCAATACGTGATGTGGATGTGAGCAATTACACACATTTCATTAATCATCGCACAGGACAACAATACTGAATAAATCCTAGCTGGATAACCAGAGAAGGATATTATTCTTTTCCCCGTAACTCTATCTCCTGTTGTTACAAATCTTCTTTTCCCCGTAACTCTATCTCCTGTTGTTACAAATCTTCTTTTCCCCGTAACTCTATCTCCTGTTGTTACAAATCTTCTTTTCCCCGTAACTCTATCTCCTGTTGTTACAAATCTTCTTTTCCCCGTAACTCTATCTCCTGTTGTTACAAATCTTCTTTTCCCCGTAACTCTATCTCCTGTTGTTACAAATCTTCTTTTCCCCGTAACTCTATCTCCTGTTGTTACAAATCTTCTTTTCCCGTAACTCTATCTCCTGTTGTTACAAATCTTCTTTTCCCCGTAACTCTATCTCCTGTTGCTACAAATCTTTTCCTGCCTATTCCACAGAAGTGCAGACAACTCAACCAGCCAGTTTTTCAACACTATTAGCATGAACAAACTGTACAGTGTTTTTTTTAGTTAAAACGTTATTTCCAGCATAACATTAATATACTCTTCAATAGCAGTCAAGTCTATCATTCAATTCCTGTTGGACTGTATAAATATATAAAAGTTATATCACTCTTAGTTTGTATAGTGTTAAAAAAACCCAAAAAGACCATTAGTATAAAACAGACTATTTTAAAGACTGTGAAAAAATGTCAATATGAATGCATGACAATAATTAGTAAAAGATGCAACAGTGAAAAAACAATTTTCTTTTTAAAAATGATAATGAAAATCACAAAACATTAATCAACATCCAACCCCTCTCCCCCAACCCCTCTCTCCCTTCCCCCAAAAAAGGTTTAAGACAAGAGATCCAAACACAACAAAAGCAAAAAAAACCAAAAACAAAACAAAAACAAAAAAAGGCAACTGGTTATGGAAAGCTCGTACAGTGAAGTTCGTGAAATTTCAGAACAACATTGCGTAGAACCCCAATGGGAAGCAAAACAAAAGTTTGACTGTAGTTTTTTTTAAAAAAAAGATTTAAAAAAAATTAAACAAAAAGAAATGAAGACCTGCATCAAGCAAATGGCACATGGATAGTAGTAAGTTGCAGTATGCACAAACATAACACAACAGCTGTGACAATCTTCTGTCAACACAAGTCCTGCAAAACCTCGCATAAAAACTTCAATAAGCTAACATTATCTTGAATTGCTTTTTTTTTTTTTAAATGTTTTAACTCAAACTAAACCAAAGCAACGAACAATATCTACGCCTTAGTGTAAAATGCAGATCCTTCTTAGCTGCAAAAATCTAACAAACTTCCCCCAAGGTGGGATGAGGCTACCTTCATGGTGGGGGGGAAAAACTGTCGCATACACCAAAAAACCTCACCATTGGTGAACCTCAGAGTTCTAGCCCAGGAACGAAAAAAAGAAAAGGAAACAAGATCAAATGCTCCTTTGCTAACATGGGCCAGTATCAATCAAAACAACAAACTGACATACAGCACAGCATGCACATCATAACCTGTGAACAATCAATCATTGAGAATTCTGCTGATGGACTTTTCACACACAAAAATTATTATGATTTATTTAAAGCTTTTCTTCTTCTTCAACATTTGTGAATTAGTAAAACTGGATGGCTCCCGTCATAAACAACCTAAATCAGTTAACAAAACTTCATGAAAAAAAAATTGGAGGTTAAAGTGAAACCTTTTAATCTATTAGTACGCAAAAACTCATCTTAATATCAAAGATTTGAGATCATTGCAAACCTTTTTTTTCCCTTTGTTAAAAAGTGAGGACACACATTATACATACCAAGAATACAAGCCAATAATATTCCTGATCTGTTCAAAACCTGAAGTACTGGAGATGGTTGAGAGGTGAACTACTTCTGAAACGATAATGACTCACCTTCTACAGATTATTATTGTGAATGACTATTACAAATAATGGTAATTGTAAATTGCTTCTGTAATGTTTTGCTCACAGAACTCGTAAATGACGACTTAAGTAATAAACATACACCATTCTGCAAAATCCATTCTCCAAATTTTCAAAAACTATTTATTCCATCTCAAGTCTTTTCAACATGCTTGAGTGATGAAATCAAAACCAAAAATGAAAATGCTTTGTCTAAGAATGTCATGAAACTTCCATCCCTTTGTGAACAAGCTTTGAAATTCATTCCATTTTCAACAATACTGAGCTCCTCTGTTTATGTCCTCAATCCTTATTCAAAGACAGACAGGAATCACATATACCTGGCAGGTAAGGGCTAGGGTGGTAGGTTACAAAATCTTCCAGGCTTCGATATTCCATCAACATACAAGCATGCAAGCAGCTCTAATTCAGGAAACAATACACACGTTCACTGTCATGAACGACAAAGGGTAAATGCCATTGTTGTCGTTAACGACAAAGGGTGAACAAGTTAAGGCAACACACAAGAAAGGAATGATCAGAAGGTGTGGGGGAAGAGGGGGTAGGGGGGTCACAGGCCAAATATCAATAATCACACGGATGTTTCTTATGATAGTGGACTATAAGAATGAGCACATTAATACAAGCTGTGGATTGGAAAATCTGGTGCAAAGATAATGGTTAGGTACACGATCTTTCATCTTCAACAGTAAAAAGGATGTGCATAAAAGGTATGGTAATTTTGTGGAAAACACTGTTTTGTTTTGTTTAAATGTACATAATATTATCTCCGAGACCCAATATCTATAAATACAATGTTAATCATGTTACAAGAGAAACTAATTGTTTCAAAACAGATAGAAAACAATACTATCAAACACACTTAAAGAAAAATAAAACCCACAACATTTTCCACAGTAGCCATCATTAATTTGGAAGCTTTCCTTAAAAATTAGTACCACTGATTTGCAGAGTATTATAAATCAACATCTTGTGCACAATTCATTGCAAGAGTATTAAAAATCATTGTGATAAAGTATAGCAAAATCTGTTAAATTATCAATCATCTCATGAAACATTTTGTATCACCTTACCAATCATGTTCAACATTTAAAAAAATCACCTAATTTGCTGAATTATAAAATCAATTCGTTAAAAATTTTATATATATATATATATATATATATATATATATATATATATATATATATATATCTCTCACCTTTAAAATCTTGATAAACATTAAAAAATCATCTAATCAACCATATTAAACATGATAATTTACCAAATCAATCACAAACTTTCCAAAATACGGATAAAAAATAACTGTTACCAAAAAGTCAGACTGCCTAACCCTTAAGAACACTCACTGATTCTTCAATATTCTGGGTAGTCAGTGGAGACTATGACTTATGAAGATGTACACCTGGAAGTCCCAAAACCTTGTTTCTGGAAAGCATTCTGAATGAGGAACAGGCAGCAAACATTCACCACAACTTAGCTGTCGACCCTGTTCAAACCTACCCTCTAGGATGAAAGACCAAGTCGTATAACCACAATGTATATATCTCTCTCGCCGTTTTTAAACAACGCAACATACAGCACGACATCTTAACATCACAGCTAGACACCTATACTAACTGAAACACAGCCAAGTTCACAGAGACTTCGTAACATCATAGTTTTGTATGATATAATAACCTGTGTACAACTTAAGCGGTTTCTTAACATCACAGCCGTACAACTAGACTAACCTATACACAGATACATTCGTAGAGACTTCATAACATCATGGTTTTGTACGATATAATAACCTGAACATAACTACATATGTAGCAACTTCATAGAATTGCAGCCATACAACTACAATACATAACTACAATAGAATACCAAGCATTCTTTCACAACTCGACATACACTTGCAAGCTGCCAAGAATCTATGTGACGTGTGCAGAAGATAACAGTGGAAGGATGAGCAGGAGGGGGGAGGGGGGAGGGAGGAAAGGAAGGGGGAGAAGGGCCTGTGAAGCATGGAATGGATATGACGAAGGAAAGACGGATATTATGTACTTTGGCTTCAAATATACTTTCTTGGCAATTCTATGTGAAAACAACGATTTATGTATATAAATGCAGTACTAAGTACAGTTCATGTGTTCGCATATATTTCTTGCTTTAAGATTTTAAAAAAGAAAGAATAAACCTCCCAAGTAGCCGCCTAATGACTGCTTATATACATCTGTAATATAAAAAAATTTAAATCAACATTTCAAGAACTACTGAAAATAGAAAAGAAAAGCTTTATCTATATACTATGTACCTATTTTTTAAAAATGCCTATCCATAAGCTATGTCTCAAACACACACAAAAATTAAACTTTAAAAACAAAAAAGCAAGCATCCCCCCCCCCCCCCAAAATATAAAAAATAAAACAACCAACCAAACAAACCAAAAATCAAACACCAGAGACTAAAAACTCCAATAACGATTACTGAAGATTTCAGCGGCTCTAGAATTCACCAGCACACGTACCAAAATCATAACACCTTTGTATCAACAAATAAAACCTTTCGAGGTTTTGCTCGACTCCTAACAATTCTAAATTCCTTCTGCATAGCCCGACAGCTTTAACACCCATACAAAGTGTCTTTCTTTACCCTCCAATCTTTCATCTTATTTCTGAAGCTACTTCTACCTAATAAAGACAACATATTTTCAGACAAAAAACCCAACATATTTTTCAGATCTCTACCCTGAAGTTTGGTTATCATCATATCAAACTACTCACAGAGACAGACAAGACTCTGAGAATCGTTGGCTCTCAAAACAACTTGATAGTGAACCCCCAAAACCCGATCCAACATCTGTTTGGATAAATAACCCCCCGACACATAAAACGTACATACACGCATAACAAAATATCAGTCTGTTGTTTCATACAATGACAGAAAGCAGACTCACGTCCACCAACCTTTCCTCCTCACCACTCTCCCCTCCCAAAAAAAAATTCCAGCTGTACTTTGTCTCTGAATACACCAGACAAACGATGAAGAACAGTCTTTTGGAACAGGGTGACAGAACACTATTTGGTTTCCGCATAACACCTGAAAGAAAACTTTGGCAAAAAGGCAGTAGTCCGTCAAAACAAGTCCCATCCACCAATGCCCTCCCTCCATCATTGCAACCGTCAGCATCACTGATTGGCTGAACCGTGGTGTGTGAGAGTTACAGCCCCTGATTCATTCCAAAGGCCATCGGAACAGGTGGGTTTTGCATCAGTCCGAATCGTTGTTTTTGCTTCCGCTGCTCATTCATCTGAAAGGAAAACATCCATGATTATAGAGGACTGCCTTCATGAAGATGTTATGTGGTTACCTTTATGGGAGAATAAAAATCAGCCATACACACAAAAATCCTTTTTTTATAAAGAATACATAGGTAAGGTTTTTGTGAACATGTGTGTTTATATTTTGGGCTGATAAGTTTTCTTTGGATAACCCCCCTCATAGGAAAAACAAATCCACAAACAAGACAGGACAATTTATCAAATCAAAACACCACACAACACATACACCTCACACCACACCAAACCACACCCACCATCCACACACCCCACCAAACACCATATCCCCTCCCCCCCCCCCCCCCCCCACACACACACACAAAACACACCCACCTCCCATCACACCACCCCACACACCCCTACCCACACCCACCCCACACCTCCCACCACCCCCCTACCCACACACACAAAAAAGAGAAAAAGTAGAATGCAACATGTTTTTTTAGTGTGCACATCACTTTTAGCCAAAATAGATAACTATAATTGATGTTTTTGTTGTGTCAAATAAGTCTACACAACTTCAACGGCAAATAAAATATTCTGAATCTGAAAATGAATCTGAATCACACACCACACACCCTCTACACACACACCACACCACCCGCCTCCCCCCTACCCACCCTCTACACACACCACACCACCACCTCCCCCCTACCCACACACACCCTCTACCCACACCACACCACACCCCACACCACCTCCCTTCTACCCCCCACCCCCCACACCACACACCCTCTACACACACCACACACCCTCTACACACACACACCACACCACACCACACACCACACACCACCTCCCCCCTACCCACACACCACACCACCACCTCCCCCTACCACACACACACACCACACCACCACCACACCACACCACCCCTACCCACACACCACACGCCACTACTACTACTACTACTACTACTACTACCACTACTACCACTACCACTACCACTGCTGTTCCTACTGCTGCTGGTGGTCCTCCACTACCTGCTCCTTGAGCTCCATCAGCTGCTGGGACAGGGTCTGCACCAGGCGGGTGGTGGAGTCCAGCTGCACCTGCAGATTGCGCAGCTCGTTCTGCTCCCCCTCCGTCTCCTCCGCCGTCAGCGACATGGCCCGCATCCTGGGAAACCAGTCCAGGTTTCGATCCTGCGACGCCACCACACCACACCGCCGTCACAACTCTCTTCTCTCTTTTTTTGGTCATGGTAGATGTGTGGGGGGAGTGGGGAAAGGCAAGTGTGTGGGTGTGTGTGTGTGAGAGAGAGAGAGAAAAGAGGTGGAGAGAGAGAGAGAGAGAGAGAGAGAGAGAGAGATTGTGTGTGTGTGTGTGAGAGAGAGAGTGAGAGAGAGAGTGTGTGTGTGTGTGTGTGTGAGAGAGAGAGTGAGAGAGCGAGTGTGTGTGTGTGAGAGAGAGAGAGGTGTGTGAGAGAGAGTGAGTGTGTGTGTGAGAGAGTGTGTGAGTGTGTGTGGTGGAGAGAGAGAGAGGAGAGAGAGTGTGTGAGAGAGTGTGTGTGAGAGAGAGTGTGTGTGAGAGAGAGAGTGAGTGTGTGTGTGAGAGAGAGAGTGTGTGTGTGAGAGAGAGAGAGTGTGTGTGTGAGAGAGAGAGTGTGTGTGTGTGTGGTGAGAGAGAGAGAGTGAGAGAGAGAGTGTGTGTGTGTGTGTGGAGAGAGAGAGTGTGTGTGTGTGTGAGAGAGAGAGAGTGTGTGTGAGAGAGAGAGTGAGTGGTGTGTGAGAGAGAGAGTGTGTGTGTGTGAGAGAGAGGAGTGTGTGTGTGTGTGAGAGAGAGTGTGTGTGTGTAAGAGAGAGTGAGTGAGAGGAGAGTGTGTGTGTGTGAGAGAGAGAGAGTGTGTGTGTGAGAGAGAGAGAGAGTGTGTGTGTATGTGTGTGTGTGAGAGAGAGAGAGAGTGTGAGAGAGAGAGTGTGTGTCGTGTGTGCATGGGTAGGTGGTGGGGGTGGGTAGGGGTTGTTGTATATAGTGTGTGTGTCTGAGTGTTTGTGTAATTTGTGGGGGGGGGTCCCTCAGCTAGAGCTCTGAGGTTCACCAATGGTGAGGTTTTGTGTATGCAACCGTTTTTGCCCACCATTAAGGCAGCCATATTCCAACTTCAGGGATAGTATCTAAACATGATACCTGGGTAAAGGTAAAGGTAGTCCCATAACCTATAAGGTCGTAGGGGAGCGAGGCGTCAGAGACCTCACTTCTCTAGGGCCAGCATATTGAGGGCAGCGCCCATCTCCTCTCCCTCGCTGCTTTACCTTCCCTGACCCTAAAGAGGGCAGGTACCCATTTACAGCTGGGGAACTGGGGGACTCTACTGAAGCCAAGGCGCGCAACGGTCACCCATCCAAGTGGTAACCACGCTCGACGCTGCTTAACTTGGCTGGGGGAAAGCGAGTGCTCCGACCACTGAGCTATCCCGTCCCACACTGGGTAATGCGTATAAAAAAAATTTGTCATCAGTTTATACCGGCATGCAACGGCCTACTCTTCCAAAAAGCAGAACAGGTTTTTAACCTTTTCCCTATGGGTAACTCGCTATAGGGTAACCAACCATCTACTAACACTTCCTTCTGGGTTACAGTAGCATACAAATGTGCACAGTGCACGTGTACTGGGAAAGAGGGGTTCTCTCCCTTAACGTATGGACAGTGTTAATGTGTGTGCAAAATGTTCTGCCAGCACTGGCACATGGGACCTTGGTTCAAAGCCTCATCCAAAGGACTTTTGGGGGAGTGGAGTCAGCACCGACATAAACTCCAGGGGAAAATCCCCTAACCCTCTTAGTCCCGACCCAGGATTAGCCGGGATTTACACACAGTAGTTTTCCATCCCCTCTCAGACACAAATAAAATATAGTACAAGTTATAGTATGTTGTCTTATAAAGCCACCTGCCGAGTTTCCTTCTTGTAAACATTCACACACCGTCGAAATGAATAACGGTATACCCCTACCCGATTTTAGGTGCAAAGTACTAAAAGAATGCGAAATCTAGGGGCAATTTGTGTTCAGAGAATCAGAATGCAAGGGGGTTAAAACAAGCGCCTCCATGATAGCTTGATCCAGAGTCATCAGATAGGAGGAAGGAAGGAAGGAAGGAGGCAGGATGGTTAAGACGTTCGCCTGCCAACAACTTAACCGTGAGGTTCTGGGTTCGATTCCCAGCCTCGCCCTTTCTTCCCAGTTTGACCCAAAAAATCGAACTGAATGTCAAAGTCCTTCGGATGAGACTATAAACCGAGGCCCCGTGTTTGAACGCATGCAGAAAATCTTGCGCACACGTTAAATCCTGTTCCGCTTTTCGGAAGAGTAGGCCATTGTGTGCCGGTGGAAACTGATGACAAAATTTAGAAAACCACATACACACGGGGACTGGATGTAAAAAAGCACATGAGTGCTTATTCCATTATCCTCGATATAAAAGAATAAATAAAGAAATAAATAAATCACATCACGAGCACAATGCTCTAACCATTAGGCTATCCTGCCCCGTTTGTGTACATGATACTTGCACAAGCCTCTCTCCCTCACAAGATCTGTTTCACCTTCCACAAAAAGACTAGGTTGGCCCAGGATAGGCAGGAGTGGAAGCACTTTGTTGCTGCCCTACACACCACTGGGTGTAATGGTTGATGATGATGATTCCACACACAGAGACCTCACCTTAATCATGGAATGGACGTAGCTCTCGGGGCCGGTGAACTCGGTGGAGTCCTTGACGTTGACCAGGACGATGAAGAACAGGTAGTGCCACATGTTGTGCTCCGACTTGATGTGTTCTTCGAAGGACACCGAGCGGTTATCAAACTTGTCACGTTCCAGACCTGTAACAGCACACACACACACACACATATTCAGTTGTTTGTATGGTTGAAGGTTTGTGTGTGTATGTGTCTGTGAGAGGGGGGGGGAGGAGGAAAACAGTTGGTGTGGGTTTTTTAAAATTTTAATTTTGTTTTGTCTTTTTTGTTTGTTTCGGTGGTTTGGTTTTTCTTTGTTGCTTGTTTGTTTGTATTATGACGGATATTTTTTCAAGTTTTTTAAAATTATTTGAATTGTATGGTTTAATATTTTTCTGGGTTTTTTGTTTTGTTTTTAATTCCCTATATGCATATGTTATTGTCTTTTCTTGTTTGATTTGTATAGTTTACTATAGATTAGAATTTTTATTCTATGTCTGCATATACATTATCTTTTTTTCTCGCTTTTTTTTTTCTTTAGATAGATGGCTTGATGAAAAAAAAGCAAATGCGCTGCTTATTCAATGTACCATCTGAAAATAAAAGTTTGACTTTGACACAAAGACTATGTTCACGTTTGTACACCTTCATTGTTTATCTAAAGACTTTTTTTTTTGTTTGTTTGTTCATTCGTTTATTCATTCACTCATTCATTCCTTTTTTTTTTTAATTCATCTACTTTATCAAGTGAGACCAGTGGTCTGGGAGGAGGGCTACAAGCGATTGTAGAACTCAACAGAGACAGAGAGAGATGGTGAACCCTGGTGGCAATGGAGACAGTTGAGTCCAGTTATATTACCTTACTATACGATGTCCTGAAAACGACACTCTGATGGTGGTAACACATAAATCATCCTCGTCACTAAATCGCTGCTCTGTACCGTCATCTGTACAGCACTGTAAACAACTTCCATAGGCTGCTCACCCCAGGGGCACACGGACAGTGCAACAGCTCACAAAATCAAACACCCATACTCCCATTACGAAATCCATACTCCCATTACGAAATTCAATCACAATTTAATACTGAAGAATGACCACCTCCACCCCCACCCCCCATTTGTAACGTTCTTATCAAGACCATATCACCACTGACACCTGTCAAAGTACATAATTGTCTTGAATTAAGATGAAACGCTGTAGCTTATATGGGGAACAACTCTTTCATCAAAAAGAGGGTATTCTTTCCCCTTTAAGGCATGTTTTAAAAAACCCAACTAAAAACATAAATCTTCAATTATTAATTGTGGCATTTTTTTCTACTGTTTTATTTAAGAAAATTAAATAAAAACAATAGTTCCTTAGCTTTAAAAAAAATTTTTTCAACTGCAACAAAAAATTACAACTTTTAAAGTCAATTTATTGCAATGTATTTACTAGAGATAAAATGCTTATTTAGATAACAAAGAATAGCTTTCTTGATGACCCACACATATTTTATCAAACTTTTCGAAATTTCACACAATTTTCAAGCTGCCTATGGTAAGCAGCAAGAATATGATTAAACAGAGAAGCTTAAACTAGCGTTAGCCTTGCAGGTGCTAGTAACAAATCTAAACCGTTTACCAGCAGCCTAATGAAATGCGAGAAGAACTTATGGCCCAGAAAGTAAAATAGAGGTTGTTGTATGTTCCTTACTCTAATTGTGCACTCTGACTCACTCATCCCATCAGAGAATCACCCTTTGTTGTATGTTCCTTACTCTAATTGTGCACTCTGACTCACTCATCCCATCAGAGAATCACCCTAAGATTGAAATTGCACACTGATTAAAAAGGTTTAGTGTATGACTGTTTTTAAGTACCTCGCCATATAGGCAGCCATAATCCAACTTCAGAGGATGTTTTATTCTCCTTTAACTCAATGAGGTTGTGCCGAATCTTAAGCTTCGGCTCTCTTTTCCTTTACTGTGACGTGCCGAAGCTTAAGATTCGGCAGACTTCGATTTTTTTTTAGGCCTAAAACACAAAGTAATGGTTAACTCAAGGGAAATTACTCTGGCCTGTAGGGCAATCATTTTTCTAAACACAGTTGCTTTCCTTGACCATAAGCTTGCCTAGTTTTTATCTGTTGGCCAATTTTCTTTGACATGTCAACAAGTGATATCTTTGGGATTTCAGGCACCCCAGTGTTATGATTCTTTTAAAAAAAAAGTCTGTTGTACAAAAAGTGAAATCACATGGATTCAGCCAGCTTCAGGGAAGTTTACTTTGGTGAAAAATCATCACATTGATTCAAGGGGACTAGTTGATGAATAGTTCAAGCCATTTTTAAGATACCATCCCTAATTTTCAAAACTTTTTATTTTTCAGCATTCAGTGACATATTTTGGAAATTTGTAAAAAATAAACACAGTCATCTATTAAAAAACTGTGAAACAATCTCAAAAGAAGACATAAACTTTTCAATGATATATAATGAGTATGTCATTATGTTGGGTAAGTCTGCTGAATTTTTCAAATATAGCCAAAATCATGTGTCACCACAAAATGGCGGGATCCATTTCACTGCGACTCCAATGAGTTAAAGGAGAGTGTAGGGTTGTTATGTTAAGAGCTGTGTGTGTGTATGCGGTGCATGTGTGTGCGCGTGCACCTGTGTTTGTGTATGATTTTTTTTTTAAGCTATCTTGGAATGCTTATAACAATCTGAAATGCATTTGTCTTGTGAGATAATTATAGGTATCAATGTTCCTGTCAGTATTGTAATTGCCCTTCATGGGATGATTAAAGTGGACTTGACTTGACTTGAGCTTGTCATGGCTGAACGCAATCTCCACATGTCATCTTATATTTATTTTATTTTATTTATTTATTTTATTTTATAAAACTTTAAGTCACGAGATTTCTCTGCGTGAAATTCGGGCTGCTCTCCCCGGGGAGAGCGCGTCACTACAAGAGCAGCACCACCCTTTTTTTCTTTTCTTTTTGGTCTGCAACTGTATTTGTTTCCCTATCAGAGTGGCTTTTTTCTAATAATTTTGCCAGGGACAACTCTCTTGTTGCCGTGGGTTCTTTTACAAGCGCTGAAAATTTAGTGTAACACACGGGACCTCAGTTTATCGTCTCATCCGAAAGACTAGCGCCCAGACCACCACTCATGGTCTAATGGATGGGGAAAAATTTCGGGCCCAAACGGGATACGAACCACGCACACACCCGACCCGGACTTTTCGCATTCTAGACATGCGCGTTACCTCTAGACCACCGATCCAACATAGGGGGAGGGGCCTAACAACATTTTAATGTGGGCCATGGCAATGAGCTGATATACCAATAACTGACACAGCTTTTGGCCTGGGCCATGGCAATGAGCTGATATACCAATAACTGACACAGCTTTTGGCCTGGGCCATGGCAATGAGCTGATATACCAATAACTGACACAGCTTTTAGTGTGGGCCATGGCAATGAGCTGATATACCAATAACTGACACAGCTTTTGGCCTGGGCCATGGCAATGAGCTGATACACCAATAACTGACACAGCTTTTGGCCTGGGCCATGGCAATGAGCTGATATACCAATAACTGACACAGCTTTTGGCCTGGGCCATGGCAATGAGCTGATATACCAATAACTGACACAGCTTTTAGTGTGGGCCATGGCAATGAGCTGATACACCAATAAATGACACAGCTTTGGGCCTGGGGAAAAGAGGTGAGAAGCAGGCCAGGAAAAAGATGGCAGAAGCGAGAGAGAGAGGAGAAGATGGAAAGAAAGCAAGAAAGCTGTCTTTCACAGCTAGCTGCCTCCACCTCACACTCATGGGAAAAAAATCTCAAGCTGTTTTTAGCTTTAGTGAACAAGGCCATTTGGGGCAAGATTTTAAAAAAATTTAAAGCAAAAAAAACCTTGCTGATGTCCGTCCATTCTATATCATTCGGGACAAGATTTTTTTTTTTAATTTTCAAAGCAAAAAAAACTTGTCCATTCTACATGCTATTTATGGGGATTTGTTTTGTTCTGAGGACATGAGATTTTCTGATTACATGTAGAAGAATCTATAATTTCAAAAGTAAAATATTAATAGTAATAAGAATAAATTTGAAAAATGAAGGTAGGCAGGGTGGTTAAGGTGCACGCCTACCTGACAAAGTGTGAGGTTGTGCATTCAATTCCAACCTTGTTCTTTCCTCCCAGTTTGACGAGAAAATTGAACGTAATGTCAAAGTCCTTTGGATGAGACTATAAAGCAAGGCCCTGTTTGCAAATCCACACATAACATCTTGCACACATGTTAAAAACCCTTTCTGCCTATTGGAAGAGTAGGCCATTTCCAAACAGTAGGAAAGGATGACAAACCTAAATTTTTTTTTAAATCCCAAGCAACAAAAAATCGCATACACATAGGTGTCGTGTGTGTGTGTGTGTTTTTTTTTCTCTGTTTCTATTTTTCTTTTGGAATTAATTTTATTATTATTGGTTATGGTAATAATGTAGATAATATTGATCAAGTTGTTTTTTGTTCTTAGATAGATGGCTTGATGAAAAACCGCAAATGCATTGCTGCTTATTCAATGTACCACCTGGAAATAAAACTTGGACTTGACTTGACTTGACCAGCCCCAAAGTTAGAATGCAGCTACCCAAATCGTGAGAGGTGGGGGAGGGGGGGGGGGGCGGGAGGATTTTCATATATGCAAAAATCTCACTATTGGGTGAGCCTCGCTATAGCTCTAGCCCAGGAACAAACAAAAAAATGAACACTGCTGTGGTTTTCTCACCGCAGATGAAGCAGGAATTGCGTAGGATTTCATCTTTCTGCTGCTTTTCGCTCCTCAGATCGGCGAAAGTGTCGATGATGACACCAAAGATGAGGTTGAGGACGATAATGATGACGATGAAGAAGAAGAGCAGGTCGTACACCACTCTGGCAAAGAACAACGGCTCCTGAAAAACCCAACCAAAAAAAAAACCCAGTTGGCTTCAATCGGTTAAGAGAGTGTTTTCATGTTGACATTACTCGCGTATATTTCAGATATCTAAAAACCAACAAAACCATTCCTTTCAATCTGTGAGGGAAGTGATTCAAGTTGACACTAGCACTGTACATATCAGATATTTACCTTTTTCTTTCTTTCTTTTGCTGTATTTTACCTCACTCCACCCACACTTTCCCAACTGCGAACGTTCCTCACTCTCTACCCTTTGGTACGAACGATCCCGACTGTGGATTTACGTTTCAGATTTAGTTTTACAAGTAAGTAAGACACCATAATGACAATACACGCAAATATAATAATTATCCTTAACCTTCACCTTCACCTATCCTGTAGTCCCCTGCACCGTGGGGGAGGGGCATCACTGAAGATTTTGCAACCAGCTTCCTCCATGGTCTTCTGTTTTCTGTGGCTGGCAAATATAGCAAATATATCTGTGTGGACAGTCTGTTTTTCATAAAGGAATTCTGATACTGTCAGATGTACAGGACGGTGGCGACAACGGGCGGACAGTTACCTACCCTGCTGCTGGGTTTGCGCAGAACGTCGCCGATCCCCCCGCCGTTCCTGAGGCCCTGGTTGAGGGTGGTGATGATGCACATGATGAGGGAGTCACAGGCCCGCTGCTTCTCCTCATCCCCATCCTCGTCACCCCCCACCAGGCTGCTCCTGAAGTCCAGCATTTCTGTCACACACACACACATGCACACACATGCACGCACATGCACATACACACATACAGATACACACACACAGACACAGACACACACACACGCACGCACAAACACACACATATACAGATACACACACACACACAACATACACACACACAGACACACGCACACACACACAGACTCACACACATACACACACACACAGACACACACAATCACCACACACACAGACACACACAATCACACACACACAGACACACAATCTCACACACACATGCACACACACACACACAGACACACACACACGCACACACACACAAACATGCATACACACACATACAGATACACACACACACACAACATACACACACACCACACACACACACACACACACACACACACACACACACACACACACACCCACATGAGATAAGGAATTCCATAGACTTGGTATTCTTTTACTACAACTATTGTCATCATCATTATCATCAATACCATTATTATTATTATTATTACTGTTATCATCATTACTATCATTTAGTACAGCTCGTGCCCGAAAAAAATTCAAAGTCAAATCTCAGCTTCTGTACAATAGCGAAGCCACTGGTTTGGTTTTTTTTTGGTTGGGGATTTTTTTCTTTTCTTTTCTTTTCTTTCCGTTTTTTAGGGATTCGTTTTTTTCTCTCAAATAATAATAATAATAATGTATGGAATTTATATAGCGCTGAATCTTGTAAAGCAACAAATCAAAGCGCTCAGATTTTTCTTTTTTTATTCGAGGACAATGGAATAAGCATTCATGTTCTTTTTTTTTTTTTTTACACATCCAGTCCCCCGTGTGTATGCGGTTTTGTAAATTTTGTCATCTGTTCCCACAGGCATGCAATGGCCTACTCTTACGAAAAGCGGAACAGGATTTAATGTGTGCGCAAGATGTTCTGCGTGCGTTCGCACACCGGGGCCTCGGTTTATAGTCTCATCCGAAGGACTTTTGGGGAGAGTGGAGTCTGCACTGATGTGAACTCCAGGGGAAAATATCCCCCTTGAACGGGAATCGAACCCGGGTCGTCAGATTGCGAGCGCAATGTTCTAACCACTAGGCTATGCCGTCCCCTGGGGAGAAAAGGAGAGCGAGCTAGCTAGCTGAAAGCCGTCCCCGTAGTGTGTGCGCAAGATGTTCTGCGTGCGTTCGCATACGAGTCTAAGACGCGACGCTTACCCTGCAGCTGTCCCACGTAGGAGTTGTCGCTCTCTGTGGTGCAGTTCTTGTCGTCGGCAGCACAAGTCCCCACGCCACCCGTCACGTTGCTCCCGTCTGGGACACACACACACACACACAGAATAATAATAACAATAATAATAATGATAATAATAATAATGATGATAATAATAATAATAATAAATGGAACTTCTATAGCGCTAAATCTTGCAAAGACAAATCAAAGCGCATGCATTCGACCTAATCTTAGACAGTCATACAACCAATGACAAATAATCAATAGTTCAAACAGACATTACAACCATCCAATCAGATGAGGCTGTGATGTGTTGACTTTTTAAAAATTTTAATTATTTTATATTGAGGATAATGGAATAAGCACTCATATTCATTTTTTAACATCCAGTCTCCGTGTGTATGCAGTTTTGTAAATTCTGTCGTCTGTTCCCACCGGGCACACAATGGCCTACTCTTACGAAAAGCGGAACAGGATTTATAACGTGTGCGCAAGTTGTTCTGCGTGCGTGCATTCGCGCGCAGGGCCTCGGTTTATAGTCTCATCCGAAGGACTTCCTGTTGTTGTGACACCCTAACATGCAATTCTACTATGCTGAAGTCCTGGAAATATAAATATTCATGATAGTACATACGTAAAGAAAAAAAAAAGTTTGCAAAAAATCAATTCAAACTGGGTCTGATAAGTGTATTTGCCATTGTTTTGACATAACATGCAATAATGCTACCCATAAGTCCACAAAATTAATGCAAACACACAAAAAAAACATATCATCAATTTACAACAGCAAATAACGACTCATGATAGCAAGTACTGCAATATGTAAGTCCAGAAAACAGCTCCAAGTCACAACCAGAAATAACAAAACAGGATACAACAACAATATATAAAAAAAATTTTATAAAATATATAAAAACAATTACAAAATCAGGCAAAACATATATAAAACAATATGACACATTTGTCCAGAAAAGTCACATAATTATACAAACAAGCAACATATATACAACAGTAACATTACATGTTGCTTCAGTGACCTCACACCCCTATATGTGACACTCCAGCACATAATGACATGCACTGCACTACAGGTCAATTCTTAGTTACTGACATGTTAATAATCCGCAATTTTTAAAAAAATTGTAAGTTTTCCAATACAAAAAAACAGACCAAAAATTGGAAATTCTATGACAATTTATTACATACTGAAATGGTATGCTGCAGGACATGACAAAATGAGAAATTGACAAGTTTAGAAGGTCAAATTGAAGGCTTGGGTATTTTTTAAAACGCGTCTAAAAGCAAATGGAAACAACATTATGCCTCAATATTTCATTACTGGGTAGAATAATGGCTATAGTTTTATGATCAACCAAAATCACAAAATCAACAACCTGACCCCCACCTGCCTAAAACGGCTCCTAGCGGAAAAGTGGGTCAGGTGCTAAGTGACTCATTTCGTGGTGGAGGGTCTCATTTACAAACAAGAAAAAACACAACACAACACACCAGGCAACACACACACACACACACAAGAGAATTCTCTCCCTCACCAAAGTCAGACACACTGAGATCGACTCATCAGGCACATAACGGCAGCACAACACATTTTCACTCTTATGGTAAACAAAGGTAAAGGTGTCCCATAACCTATAAGGTCGTAGTAAAGGAGCAAGGCGTCAGAGACCTCAGCTTCTCTGGGGGCCAGCATAACGTCCCTCACTGCTTTACCTTCCCTGACCCTAAAGAGGCAGGTACCCATTTTACAGCTGGGTGAACTAGGGGACTGTACTGAAGACAAGGTTCGCAAACGGTCACCCATCCAAGTGGTAACCACATTCAATGCTGCTTAACCTTGGCTGGGGGGGAAGCGAGTGCTCCGACCACTGCGCTATCCTGTCCCCTCATACGACAGACACCAATAGTTGCTGTCTGAGCGTTCGACAAAGACGACGACAAAACAACAACAACTACAACAACAAGACAAGACACTGAAGCACTCACTGCCAGAGGTCAGCTGCAGGGCTTCCAAAGCAGGGTCCACCTCCATGATGAAGTCGTCCTTAAAGAAGATGTAGCCGATGATCGAGAAGAGGTAGATGAGGATCACCGCCAGAACAGCCGTCAGGATGATGGAACGGCCGTTCCGGGTCACCGACTTGATGACGTTCAGCAGCGTCTCTTCTCGATACACCACGTCCAGCATCTGGTGATACAGGAGATGAGGGTTAGGAAGGGGGATGTTTGTTAGGAAGAAGAAGAAGAATGATGACCATCATCATCATCCAATGACCAAAAAGAAAGGTGTTGTTCAGTGACTGATCAAATCTGATCAAGATACATAACAGAAGATGGTTTGGTTTTTTATTCACATTTGTTTATGACAAAATTCACTCATGCACAAACACGCACACCTTCCTTCGGATGAGACTATAAACCGAGGCCCCGTGTGCAAACGCACACAGAACATCTTGCACACATGTTAAAACCCGTTCCGCTTTTTGTAAGAGTAGGCCATTGTGTGCCGGTGGGAACGGATGACAAAATTAAAAAAACTGCATACACACGGGGAATGGATGTAAAAAAGCACACGAGTGCTTATCCCATTATCCTTGAAATAAAAGAATAAATCAATAAATACATACTCACTCACCACAGCCTCCCCCCTGCCCCAAATGTACACAAACACACACTCAACACACACACACACACACAGGCACCCACACACTCACATACATACATATTACACACACACACAACATACATACATATATACATACATACATACATTACATAACATACCATACCATTACATTATATTACATTCCATATACACAACTCCACCAACAGCGCCAACTGACCAGCAGACTGTAGAAGAACTCGTGGAAGAGAATGCCACTGACGCAGAGGACCAGGTACATCATGTGGTACATGAAC
>CM054146.1:48551112-48643612 GCA_028751875.1 Rapana venosa | reverse complement strand
ACACACTCTCTCTCTCTCTCTCTCTGTCTCTGCTGTTAGCAATATTCACGCAGTCAAATAGCAGTGTTTATCTAGTCCAAGACTTGATCCCTGTGGTCATGATTCACTTTGATCGGTTGTTGGTTTGTTTGTTTTCTTTTCTTCCATATACTATGGTACTGTATATACCAGTATGTTGATTCCCCTCCTTTCCCCCCAAACTCCATGTATTGCGGCCTAAGGCCAATGTACATATTAAACACGTTCAGAGTTCAGAGTTCTCTCTTATATATCCCAAAGGGTGGGGACTGGATGTAAAAAAAGCACATGGGTGCTCATTCATTATCCTCGAAATAAAAGAATTTGTCACTGTCATTGTCAGTGGTTGGCCTTTGCCTTCTGATATTAGCTCTCTACAGTAGTGTTACCCAGGTAGCTACTACATAAATTGTGGGGTAAAAATGGTCTCACACACACACAAAACATGCAAAATCTCACCATTGGTGAACCTCAGTGCTCTAGCTGAGAAACAACCCCCCTACCCCTCCCCCCTCCAAAAAAACCCAACAAAAACAAACCCTAACACATACTGAAGTTCTTTTTGTTACTGTTATTGGTATTACCACCATTATTAATATTCTTGTTCAGCATATTATCACGATTATTTATATGACTTCATTACTATTATCTTATTATCATCATCCTATTATTTTACTATTTCATCCTCATCATGATTATCATTACTATTTATTGTATTTAAATTTTAATTTTTATCCTTTAGCAAGATATTCTGCTGACATTCGCTGCTTCCGGAGGGCGTCGCCACAAGACAGCGCCACCTTTTTTTTACTATTATCATCATTACTATTATCTTTACTATTATCATCATTACTATTATCTTTACTATTATCATCATTACTATTATCTTTACTATTATCATCATTACTATTATCTTTACTATTATCATCATTACTATTATCTTTACTATTATCATCATTACTATTATCTTTACTATTATCATCATTACTATAATCTTTACTATTATCATCATTACTATTATCTTTACTATTATCATCATTACTATTATCTTTACTATTATCATCCTCCATCATGACTATTATTACTTTTTTTTGTTTTGTTTTTTGCTGCCTCATCTTCTGACGACCCCTGTCAAATTGCTCCCACACCGCTCATCTCCATCTCCTGCCACAGCCACACCCAGATTCGTTATGTCTCATCCTCAGGGTCGGAAGTCCACAGGGAGCCCATCACTATCAGGCCGCCATGGGGCCACCAGCCAGAGGGGCCCTGCACTGCTGCTGGGTCACTTTGGTGGTGTTCAGTGGTGCTTGTTCTGAGCTAACATACGCAGGACACCACCTACTAAGCCCCCTACTAACGACAGTATTAGCTCAGTCGCGGAGCCAGACTGAGTGAGTTGCCCACCCGAGGTGGCAACCACCACAACGTCCCTCCAACGACCATCCCCCGCGAACCTCCAACCCAAAGGCTTTGACACAAACTCACCACAGGCACAGAAGTGTATGGGGAAACCGAATCTGAGGTCACCATGAGACCAGAGAAACCGGGACCACCGAATCAGAGGCAATTTTTTTTTAATGCATGATGATCAATGACAATGAGGATGATGTAATGATGCTGCTGTGGAAGTGCATATACTGTGAGACTACTTGACAGGGTTGTACTCTACGCTTACTATCATAATATATCCCGGCGTCAACCGGGCCCGAGAGATACAGACACCTGCAGTGCTGGTCAGGTAATTTGAACAACACTCTCAAAAGCGCATCCGTTAAGTGGATGAAGCTCGACTGTGTGGTCCCAGTCTTCCCACTGAGCCCACAGCACACTCACTCTGGGTAGGAGCCGGCCGGAGTCCGAAAAATCCCTATAACTCTTATGGGAATCGAACCCGCGACCTTCCAGTCCGTAACCCAAGGCGCTAACCACTGCGCCATGGCGGCTGGTATTATTACTATTATTATCATGACTACACTCATCCTTCCTCTCCTCTCCTCCACTCACTCACCGCGCAGTTTCTTCTGCCACTTCATCTCGGCGAACATGTCTTCATGCCGGCTGAAGAAGTCGGACACTTTGGAGCCCTGCTCGTCCCTCTCCGCCGTCTTCAGCACCACGTTCTTCGTCTCCTGCGTCAGGAACTCACAGATCTCCGGGATGGGGAACACGATGCGCTCCATCGTCCGGTCCAGCCGCACGATCTGCACAACACACGCACGTACAGCTTTGGTATGTATGTATATACACACGTGACAGGTTCTTTTAAGTATTGTTGATGTTAGTGTTGGCAGGAAGGCATGGGAACCATCATCACCAGACGACGGTGGAAGTGGATTGGGCACATCCTCCGAAGGGTAGTAAAAGTATGTTCTTTCGAGCCAGAAGGCCCATAGAGCCGGAGCTTATCCCGGTTTCTGTAGTGTTAAGCGAACTGATGGTTTTTCACCACCCCTGTGACAGGACGCTAGTCTGTCGCCAGATACTTCCCCAGCAGAGCTGGTACCCACTTGTACACCTGGGTGGAGTGAGGAAAATAGGAGTAAAGTGTCTTTCCCAAGGACACAACACCGAGCCGAGCGGGGTTCGAACCCGCAACCTCTGGATCACGAGTTGACCGCCTAAACCACTCGACCACGGTGCCTCCTCTCCTCCGAAGGGACCCACAGTCAATCACAAGAACAGCATTGCACTGGACCCCAGAAGGAAGGAGAAAGAAAGGAAGACCAAAAGCAACGTGGAGGAGGAGGACTGTAGAAAGTGAGATGAAGGCCATGCAGCACTCTTGGGGATCAGTGACTAGGTTAGCCCAGGATAGGCAGGAGTGGAAGCGCTTTGTTGCTGCCCTACACACCACTGGGTGTAATGGCTAATGATGATGATGATGATGTTAGTGTTGTTGCTATTTGTGTTGTCATTAACATTTATGTGGTGCATCTGCTGGTATTGTTGCTGCACAAACCTTGAATAAAGATTTTCACCCCATGGGGATGTCAAGGGGGCTCTCACTATAAATAGCATCTCCACCACCTGGAAATTCTCTGCTAGGAATTTCCTCTTTTCTATCCCTCTCTTTGTTCAACATTATTCTTTTTCCTTCTGTCACCTTGTTCTTGTTTCATTTCTGCCTTCTTGGTCCATTCTTCTGCCTTTTTTTCCAAAAATAATAATAATAATAATAATAATAATGTATGGAATTTATATAGCGCTGAATCTTGTAAAGCAACAAATCAAAGCGCTCAGATTTTACTTTAAGTCACGGCAGATTTTTTCCAAAAAGACTGAAAAGAAGTAGGATGCGCTGGGTCTGACTTGTCAGGCACTTAACGGCAGCGCAACGCACTTTCGCTCGTATGACGGATTACAATAGTTACTGTCTGAGCGTCTGACAATGAAGAGAGAGAAGAAGAAGAAAAATAAACATTTAAAAACATTATTTAACGTCAACTAAGGAAAATTTCTCATGGAAGAATTTCAATCAAAATCTACTCAAGTTGGACATTCATGATTCTCTTTGTCTCTGAGTGTGTATCTCTATCTATCTATCTATCTATCTATCTATCTATCTATCTCTCTCTCTCTCTCTCTCTCTCTCTCTCTCTCTCTCTCTCTCTCACACACACACACACTGCACACACACACACACACACACACAACACCACACAAGTCCTTCGGATGAGACTATAAACCGAGGCCCTGTGTTCAAATGCATGCAGAACATCTTGCGCACACGTTAAATCCTGTTCCACTTTTCGAAAGAGTAGGCCATTGTGTGCTGGTGGGAACAGATGACAAAATTTATAAAACCGCATACACACAGGGACTGGATGTAAAAAAGTACATGAGTGCTTATTCCATTATCCTCGATATAAAAAGAATAAATAAATTAAATAAATAAATAAATAAACACATACTCAATACACTACACACACAACACTACACACTATACACACACACACACATAACCACACACTTCACACACACACTATACACACACACACTACACACACAACCACACACACACAACACCCCACACTACACACATACAACACACCTACACACCCAACACAAACACTTTTACTACACATACACACAAACACAACACACACACACACACACACTACACTACACACACAAACCAACCTCAATCTGTGCGGTGTGGCGTGTGTAGAACTCCAGGGCCTGGTCCCCATACAGGTCTGTGCCACTGGGCTTCAGCAGCTCTGCCAGTACTTTGTTGTGTTGAGACAGCTGCACAACAACAACAACAACAACAACAATCACAGCAACTATCATGGCTTCTTACAATACTTTATTTTTTATTTATTTATTTTTATTTATTTATTTTATTCTTTTATATCGAGGATAATGGAATAAGCACTTTATGTGCTTTTTTTTTACATCCAGTCCCCGTGTGTATGCAGATTTGTCAATTCTGTCATCTGTTCCCACCGGCACACAATGGCCTACTCTTACAAAAAGTGGAACAGGATTTAACGTGTGCGCCAAGATGTTCTGCGTGTTTGTGTTCGCATACGGGGCCTCGGTTTACAGTCTCATCCGAAGGACTTTAGGGGAGAGTGGAGTATGCACTGATGTTAACTCCAGAGGAAAATATCCCTTGAACGGGAATCGAACTCGGGTCGTCAGATTGCGAACGCAATGTTCTGACCACTAGGCTATCCCGTCCCCCCTTTGCTGTGGCTCATAGCTGTCAGTTTCCCCTACTTCCAGCTACTCTCAGCTGCTGTCCATTTCATCCCATCTCAGCCCAGCTGGTGCTGATTACAGCAACAACTGACCACGCTTGGACTTGGTAAAAGGGAGGGGCGTGCTAGTTTTAGCTCTTGACTCTGTACTCTCGACTGAGTCATGCTGGATTTGTGCGCTACGAGCCGGTCACATCAGGGCCATCACCTTGTTAAATTGAAATCCCAGATTAAAACTGAGCAAATACGTTCAGATTATATGATTGAAACTGAGCAATTACATTCAGATTATATGATTGAAACTGAGCAATTACATTCAGATTATATATGTAGGAGTGGTAGTTCCTATGATACTTTGTGCTATAATTATAAGAATAGTAGCTCTTGTGACATTTTGTTGTTGCCGGCCATAGCAGGACTGTCACCATGTTAAAAAGTTCAAATCTCAGATTAAAGCTGTGCAACTCTGTTCAGATTCCACAAAGAAGCAGGCTCGCTCCTCTCCTCCCCTCCTCTATCGGCACCTTCTTTGGCCACACCAGTCTTGTCTGGAGCGATGTTTGGGAGAGGCTCACAGACCTGTCCTTGCATGGCAGTTTCTGCCACAGTTGTTAGAGACAAAATTGGATGAAGGGCTGATGGCAATCTGACGACCCGGGTTCAATTCCCGTTCAAGGCAATATTTTCCCCTGGAGTTAACATCAGTGCAGACTCCACTCTCCCCAAAAAACCTTTGGATGAGGCTATAAACTGAGGCCCCGTGTGCAAACACACGCAGAACATCTTGAGCACATGTTAAATCCTGTTCCGCTTTTCGGAAGAGTAGGCCATTGTGTGCCGGTGAGAACAGATGACAGAATTTACAAAACTGCATACACACAGGGACTGGATGTAAAAAAGCTTTTAAGTGCTTATTCCATTATCATCAAAATAAAAAAAATAAAAGACTAAAGAAAAAAGAATGGCCTGGTTTTGCTGTCTCTCCTTCCAAAGACTTCTGGCTTTCAGTTTTTGGAGTCCTTTCACTCCTCCCCTACAGGTTCCCCTCACATACTGCGTTCCCCATCCCACTCTGGTTCTCTGAAGGCTCTTTCTTCCTAGCTGTTAAAGAGTTGATGTCAGTGGTTTTCATCTCACACTTTCACACATCCTTGAAGCGCAGTGCTGGATGCCCTGAAGAACATGTATTTTGTGTGTGTGTGTGTGTGTGTGTGTGTGTGTGTGTGTGTGTGTGTGTGTGTGTGTGTGTGTGTGTGTGTGTGTGTGTGTGTGTGTATCTCACACATAGTTGTTTTTTTCCTAAATTTGCTTTTGTTGTTGGTTTGCTTTGTCGTTTTTCTTTATTTGAAAAAAAAACAACAACAGTAAACTGCCCCATGCTCTGCCTCTAAGAAACAGACACAGACACTGACAAAGAAATCCTCTGCCTCCCAGCAGCATTAATAACAGTAGTCTCACCATGAACCTCAAAACCTAAGAAGTACAAAAAGCCAGAGCTTCCAAATTTAAACCTAAGAAAATCATAGGGGACAACTCTGGAGGGGAACTCAACCATGTGACAAGCAACAGGGAATCAAGATCCAGAAAGTGAATGTCAAAAGCGACATCTATTCTGGCCACATCTGCCAGACAGGCTAGCTACCGTGCTGTGCTCGCAACTGTCAACCGGTTAACACACAACTCCAGCCTGCATACATTTTTATCTCGAACTCCATACTTGGTCAGTTCTAAGACGACATGCTCCAAACCATGAAAAACGCCGTGCTCCTTCTCTTCAGTCTTTACCTGATGTGCCAGGATGAAGATGTTGTGACCCACGGCTTTGGGCGATGCCTCTCTCTCCTCGTCCTCCTCCTCGTCATCCTCCACTGTATCCTCTTGGTGGAAGGCGTGTTTGGCCACATCCACCTGCACAGGGACCAGATCACCAACTGATGTATCGACAGGGTTTTGTTTTTTTCAGATTTTTATCTTTCCTCACTCTTTCCCCCAGCCAAGTTAAGCAGCATCAAGCGTGGTTACCAGTTGGATGGGTGACCGTTTGCACGCCTTGGCTTCAGTACAGTCCCCCAGTTCACCCAGCTGTAAATGGGCACCTGCCTCTTTAGGGTCAGGGAAGGTAAAGCAGCAAGGGAGAGGAGATGGGCGCTGCCCTCAATATGCTGGCCCCTAGAGAAGCTGAAGTCTCTGATGCCTCGCTCTCCTACGACCGTATAGGTTATGGGACACTTTTACCTTTTCTTATCTTTCCTTTCCCATGGTGAAATCAGGATGTTCTCATGTTTCAAGATTAAATACTAGCACAATAGAATATTTTCTCTATGTCACCTTGTCATGTCCCTTTCATTTAGCCTGTTTTCTGTCTATCTAAATTTAAGTACAACTTGTTAAAGAAGGCACGGTGCAATATATGTGTTCCCCAATGTCCATGTGTTAAATATCAGCTTTTTTATATTAATTCTATATTTTATGATACAATGTGGTTTGCTCCCAATATATATAATAACTTTTTAAAATTCTTATAACTTAATCATACAGTAAAATAATATACATTAAATAGTGTGCTATTTAGTGTCTTTTCCCCCCTGAAATTTTGTGTTCCAGTGGTACATAATCACTGCTTTAACTGTTCAAAGCATTTTTATATCAATCAACTTTTAAACACTCTCTTACAATTCTATTCAAAACATTATTCAGGCTATGCTGATGTTCACACAGTTAAAAAGTAAAAATAAAATTGTATTCTTAAGTCTTCATTATTTATGCTTGCACCAAATAAACCAAAAGTAACCAAGGGAATGTAAAAAAAATATTGAGCAACTGATGAAAACATTTACAATGGAAAACTAATCTGTATTTCACTGGGAAAATGTACGAAAACCACTGTTAAACAAAATAGAAAACACAATCAAAGAAAAGTCACAAAACAGCCATAAAAAAACAACTCAACAGAACATCACAGTCACAGAAGAATCAGGGAGGAAAAAAACTACAGGAAAACAACAACACAGTCACAGAGCAATAACTAAAGAAATAACTGTCACAACAACAACAAAAATTGCAGAACAGTCTTTGGAAAGTCAAAGTAAATGGTCACAAAGAGATGGCAGGACAATCATGGAAAAGTCAAAAGTTGACAGTCACAAAGATTGAAGGACAATCATCGAAAAGTCAAAGCTGACAGTCAAAGAGAGACTGCAGGACAATCATCGAAAAGTCGAAGTTGACATTTACAAAGATTGCAGGACAATCATTGAAAAGTCAAAGTTGACATTCACAAAGATTGCAGGACAATCATTGAAAAGTCAACGTTGACATTCACAAAGATTGCAGGAAAATCATCAAAAAGTCAAAGCTGACAGTCAAAGAGAGACTGCAGGACAATCATTGAAAAGTCAACGTTGACATTCACAAAGATTGCAGGAAAATCATCGAAAAGTTGAAGCTGACAGTCAAAGAGAGACTGCAGGACAATCATCAAAAAGTCAAAGCTGACATTCACAAAGACTGAAGGACAATCATTGAAGAGTCAAAGTTGACAAAAAGAGACTGCAGGACAATCATCGAAAAGTCAAAGTTGACATTCACAAAGACTGAAGGACAATCACTGGAAAGTCAAAGTTGACACTTACTGGAAAGTCAAAAGTTAATATTTACAACAGACTCAGGACAATCACGGGAAAGTCAAAATTCACAGCCATAAACAGACTGCAGGACAATCATTAAAATTCAAAGTTGATATTCACAAAGACTGCATGACTAGAAAGTCAAAGTTGACATTCAATCAGACTCAGGACAATCATGGGAAAGTTTGACAGTCAAAGAGAGACAGCAGGACAATCATCAAAAACTCAAAGTTGACAGTCATAAGCAGACTGCATGACAATCACGGGAAAGTCAAAGTTGACAGTCATAAACAGACTGCATGACAATCATGGGAAAGTCAAAGTTGACAGTCATAAACAGACTGCATGACAATTGCGGGAAAGTCAAAGTTGACAGTAATAAACAGACTGCATGACAATCACGGGAAAGTCAAAGTTGACAGTCATAAACAGACTGCATGACAATCACGGGAAAGTCAAAGTTGACAGTAATAGACTGCAGGACAATCATCAAAAAGTCACAGTTATCAGTCTAAGAACAACTGATAAACAATCCACTGGAAAAGTCAAAGTTAACATTCACAAAGTCAGCAGGACAATCATTGAAAAGTCACAGTTAACAGTCACAAAGTGACTGCAGGGCAATCATTAGAAAGTGACACCTACAAACACAGAAACAGTCATAGACCAATAGGAAAAATCTAGACAAAAAATAACTGGAGAACCAACACTCATCTGAAGCAATCCCAGTGATAACTCGAGAAAGTCATGGGGGAGAATGCACACGACAAACACACGGATACGATAACAACAATCATCGAAAGTATTGCACAACAATCATAGGCAAGTCACACAACATAACAGTCACAAAATACTCCCAGGGACAATTTACTGGTCAAATCACAAGAGTAGCAAGAAAAGTTCTTGAAAACTAATAACACTTTTGATACAGGCGATAACTGGACTGGAAAATGATAAACTGAACAGTTATTTGCATCATCAGTTTAATACCCAAATTTTGTTTAAAGTATAGTGGAGCAAGAAAGCAATGTAACATCCATGGATAAGAAATTGTTGAAATTAATCTCACAGCATCAATTTTAAAATCTCTGAAGTCAGAATGCAGCTACCTTCATGATGGGCAAAAACGGTCATATACACAAAAGTCTCACCATTAGTAACCCTCAGAGCTCTAGCCAAGGAACAAAATCACATCTCTCCCACCCCACACACACAAAAGAAACCCAACTAAAAGTTAAAAAACCCAATAAGCATACCATCTCAAGAAAACAATGAAACATCTTCAAACAAGAAATATGTGCTACTGAATTTAAACAAGCAATTTTTTTCTTCTAATTCACACTTTCAGAACATTGCTTCTCTTCTAATTCACACTTTCAGAACATTGCTTCTCTTCTCTCTCCATTAACTCCTTATGAAGTCTTTGGAGCATTGCACAGAGTTTTTCAGGCCACATCTCTTGGGGCAAGTGAAACCTGGCAGAATTTATCCAATTCAGGTACAGGATGCATGCTGAATACGTTTGTGTTTTCATTTACTGCCAAACGCTGACCTGAATTATATTTACTGATGTAGAAAAGATCTCTGATGTAGCTGAATGTTAATAATTTCTACACATCTAAAATCCAAAATGTCAGAAATTTTAACATCATTCGTAACCCACAAGCTTAAATGGGATGAATAATCCAATAGAAACACATTTAATGGATAAACTAACAGTGACACAGCAGCAGCAGCAGCAGCAGCAGCAGCAGCAGCAGCAGCAATACTGATACACTGTTGTACTGATAGAAAAAAACCATTACAAATATACTATACATAACCAATATACTACACGTAACATATCTCATACACACATATATCTACTTATACTACTTCTGAAAGACAACACAGCAGGTAGATTTTTTTTAAAACCACTATATGCACTTTAAGTCAAAGCTGATAAAGCTGTCTACAACTATTTTACAATGGTGATTTTGGGGGTTTTCTGCTTTTGTTTGGGGTTTTTTCCTCTCTTTCTTTGGGGGAGCGAGGAGGGAGGCAACATGTGGTTTATGTCTGCAAAGAAAACTTTTTTTTCTAAAAGAAGAAAAGATGGTCTCCTATTCTTCTTAACATCTACTGTTCATGACTTATTTCTATCATAAACAAGGCAATATCTTTCTGTCCCTCTGAGTCTTCACTCATAGCTCAGTGTAAATTCTGAACCTCTGACCCTTTCCCCATTTATATTCTGAACCTCTGACCCTTTCCCCCATTTATATTCTGAACCTCTGACCCTTACCCTCATTTGTATTCTCAACCTCTGACCCTTACCCCCAGCCCCATTTACACTCTGAACTTCTTACCCTTACCCCCATTTACACTCTGAACTTCTTAACCTTCCCCTGATTTACACTCTGAACTTCTTACCCTTACCCCCATTTACATTCAAAACTTATTACCCTTACCCCCATTTACATTTCACACTTCAGACCCTTACCCCATTGATATTCTCAACCTCTGACCCTTACCCCATTGATATTCTCAACCTCTGACCCTTACCCCATTGATATTCTCAACCTCTGACCCTTACCCCCATTTACATTTCACACTTCAGACCCTTAGCCCCATTTAGATTCTCAACCTCTGACCATTTACCCACAGCTTTGTTTAAATTCCAAAGCAACACAAACTACTGAGGGAGAGGGGAGGGGAGAGGGGAGTGGAGGGGAGGGGTGGGGAATCCACACAACTAATCTATTCTTCCATTTTGTCGAGTGCAGACAGACACCGCAATCAACGACAACAGCAGACTGGATTTACTGCATCATTTCAGCCTGTCAACAACAACAACAAGAACAACAACAACAACAAAGATCACACTCTTTTTCAAATGGTGCTCATCAAACCTCGTTCAACTCACACACACAAAAATTCAGTGCCACAGCAATACAACATTCAGTGCTTAAAGACACATCTGCTTGTAAACCACCACCCCGCCCCCCTCCCCCCCAAAAAAAGAGCTGAAAAACAACAGTAAAGCACATCTGAAACGACAGTGAAACCAGACTGAAACAGTAGTGAAACCAGACTGAAACGGCAATGAAACAAGACTGAAACGACAGTGAAAAGAAGAGGACGCAGATTCCGAACGACATTCAAGCAGGATTTACAACACTGACACACGTGACTGGAAATGGATTTTTTTCCGGAAGGGGGGAAGGGAGGGGGGGACCACCACAAACTGACAACAGCATCGTTGGTGCTTTTTGTTTCTTTTCATTTTTTTAAAAAATAACCTCTGGAGCGACAATGTCGCCATCCATCACCGCCTGTTTGAAAATCTGCCGCATCGCTTCGACCTGAAAAGTCAACGACATGATAATGACGCGTCATGTCATGGGAGGTTGTTATGTATATATATAGACAGACAGGCAGATAGATAGGGGAGTGCGGTTTTCAGCTTGAAAGTGTTAGTGCATGAATAATTCTTGTTTGGATGAAGTATTCTCGTGTGTACATGTACACACACACACCCACACACACACACAAAGAGAATTGCACACACACACCCACATGCACACACACACATGCACGCACTGACACATGCCCACACACACAGACATAGGGAAAAATATGAGGAGAGGCAGATGTGTGTGATGTTTGTGTGTGTGTGCTAGTGTGTGTGTGTATGTGTGTTTGTGTGTGTGTGTGTTTCTTTGTGTTTTTTCAAAATTATTTTATATCGAGGATAATGGAATAAGCATGTGTGTGCTTTTTTTACATCCAGTCCCCGTGTGTATGCGGTTTTGTTAATTGTCATCTGTTCCCACCGGCACACTGTATGTGTGTGTGTGTGTGTGAGTGAGAGAGAGAGAGAGAGTCTGTGTCTGTCTGCCTGCCTGCAGTTTGTGTGCATACATATAAATGCATGCACGCATGCAAGCATGTATGTGCACATCCATTAAAGTTCATCAACAATGCAAATACAAATTTGTGTGCAACGGCTTTCATACCTGTAGTGGTTCCTCTGAACGAATCTGTTTTCACTTTTGTTGATTGAAACTCATGAACAGACAGGTATTTGTGATTTTGTATTTTTTAACTTGACTATGAAAAATGGACGGCATGCGCACAATGTACAAACACCAGAAGCACACATGACAGTTCGCAGACACACATGCACATGCAAAGTGCCTCACAATGCGTTGTGCAGCACACAGGCATACATATTCGACATACATCAAACACACATTCTTTTCTTCTTTCACAAACACAGACACAATGATCTCCATCTCACACTTCACACAAACACAATGCACGCACACACACCACACACATCACTCTCATCTCACCATCTCATGCTCACACACAACATTTCTCCTCATCTCTCACACACACACATGTCTCTCTCTCACTCACTCTCACACATACACATGCACCACACACACACACTACTCTCTCTCACTCACTCATTCACACACACACTCCTTCACTACCACACATATTCCTCCTCTTCTACTCCACTCTCTCTTCTCTTCTCTCTCTCTCTCCCTCAACCCCCCCTCCCCTCCCTTCCACACACTCCTTAAACAAACATCCGTGACAGGTTGTGTGTAGGGATGAAATAAAAAAAATTAAAAATTTAAAACAAATTTTTTTAAAAGAAAAAAAAAGAAAGGTTCTGTGTAGGGATGAATAAAAGAAGACAAAAACCTCAAAAAAAAGTTTTTTTTAAAGTAAGGGGAGGGAACCAAAATAAGGGTAGTGCCAAGAGGCAAGGGAGGCCACTGACCAGCTGTTTGGGGTTCATGTTGTTCAGGATACGCTCGGCGTTCTCGCTGTCGTGTCGACTCTCCATGATGGCCAACAACACTTGGAGGCATTGTTCTGTAATACAACGGCAGCTTCAGTATACAGCAGCAGCAGCAGCAGCAGCAGTAATGATGACAGTAACAACAACAATAATGATGGTAATGATTAAGAATAATAATGATAATGTTAGTGGTGGTGGTGATAATGATAATGGTGGTGGTGGTGGTGACGATGATGATAGTGGTAGTAGTGGTGGTGGTAACAGTTATGGTGATTATCAACAACAATAATGATAATGATGTTGTTCTTATTATTATTATATTAATGACAACGATGATAATCATAATCATCTAAATTAATAAAAAAGAAATTAATAATAATAATGACAACCATAACAAACAAAAATAACAACAGTAATAACAATGACCATGACACCAACATAATATGCACACATTTTTTCCGACATATCCTTTATTACAAAAACCAAAGTAAAATTTCCAATACAATACCACCTATTTTACCTCATCAAGAACAAAAATCAACAAAAACAACCAAACAAACAGTATTTCACACACACACTTTGGATGAGACTATAAACCGAGGGCCCCGTGTGCAAACGCACGCAGAACATCTTGCGCCCACGTTAAATCCTGTTCCGCTTTCTTAAGAGTAGGCCATTGTGTGCCGGTGGGAACAGATGACAAAATTGACAAAATCACATACACATGGGCCTGGATGTAAAAAAAACACATAAGTGCTTATTCTATTATCCTCGATATAAAAGAATAAACAAAAAACACACACACACACACACACAACCAACCAAACAAAACAAACACACAAAAAAGACACCAGCAAAGAGAAGGTGACAGACAGACAGACAGACAGACAGACAGTACCTTCAGCTCCAGCACTAAATCCATGCGATGACGGCCCAGGGGGTTGATGTCGTTCAGCAGCAGAGCGATGATGATGTCGATGCCGTTACTCTCGTGCATCGCTATGGCGTTCTGCACACACGGGCAAACAAGGTATGGATTTTTTTTTTTTAATTCACTGTTACACCCCAGGCTAAAAGCTTTGTCAGTTACTAGGTAAGTTGTTTATGTAACTATGTAAAATGTTGTGTTGAGACTGTCTTCAAGTGCCAAGGCACATAATTATTATGCGGTAAAATGTTGTGTTGAGATTGTCTTCAGCCATGACAAGCTTGTAGCATAACAACCTGCATTTTCCTTTAAAGGAGAAAAAACACCAAAAAAATCTTCTGAAGGTTTTAGTTGGCTGCCTATTATGTTGAGGTACTTGGAAACCACTCACACACGCAAGCTTCTCATCCAGTGAGTACATACAGTCTAACAGCGAGTCCCAGGAGGGATAGGTGAGTCAGAGTGCATGTTCTGGGTGACCCCCAGGATGTTAAGCTGGGGAACACCCAACAACTAAAGGTTGCACGATAAATATACGTAAAAATTCAAATTACTTCCCACAAAAATCAGAAGAAACAAAGAATTGCCACAAAGTCCATCAATTCCTCCTTACCTGGATCTTAGAACAGGGCCTCTGACAGTATTATGTCAACAACAACAACAACAACAACAGAAGGCTTCATGCATGAGATGTGAAATTTACATTTCCTCCCACAAATACAGAAGACAAAGTTTATAAAATCTTCACCTCCCCCCATGGGGATGGCCCGGGGCCCTGTCAAAACAAACAGCATCTTCACCTGGAAAAATCTGTGTCAGAAATTCCCTCTTTTCCATCCCTCTCTTTGTTTCTGCCTTGTTCCTTTTCTTCCTGTCACCTCCTTCTTGTCTGTTTTCTGCCGTCTTGGTCCATTCTCCTGCCTTTTTTTTCAAAAAGACTTAAAAGATAACAAGTCTCTCCCACGCTGAAGTCGGATACCCTGGGCCTGACTTGTCAGGCGCTTAATGGGAAAGCAACGCATTTTCACTCATATGACTAACAAAAATAGTTGTCTGAGTGTTTGAAGAAGAAGAATTTTGAAGAAGAATTGCAAAGAAGAAGAAGAATTGCAAAGAAGAAGAAGAAGAATTGCAGAAAAAGAAGAAGAAGAAGAATTGCAAAGAAGAAGAATTGCAAAGAAGAAGAAGAAGAAGAAGAAGAAGAAGAAGAAGGAAAGAAGAGAAGAGGAAGAGGAAGAAGAAGAAGAAGAAGAAAAAGAAAAAAAAGAAGACGAGGAAGAAGAAGAAGAAGAAGAAGAAGAAGAGGAAGAAGAATTGCAAAGAAGAAGAAGAAGTAGTAGTAGAAGAAGAATTGCGAAGAAGAAAAAGAAGAAGAAGAAGAAGAAGAAGAAGAATTGCAAACAAGAAGAAAGAAGAAAGAAAAGAAAGAAAGAAGCAGCAGAAACAGAAAAAGAGCAAAGAAGCAGAACACGATGACCAAGAAGAAGACCACCACGACAACGACCGACCAACCAACCAACGAAAGAAAGGAAATCGGACCCCCCTCACCTGGTTCTCGTGGCAAGGTCCCTGGCAGTACTCGGTCAAGGTGACCAGGGCCTGGGTGATGAGGTCGACGTTGCTCTCGTTGATGTACAGGCCCAGCAGCCCCAGCCCCCCTGTGGTGCTGCCGCAAATGCAGTCCAGGAACTGCAGCGTCTCGCACACCAGGTTGAACTTGGTGTGCCGCTGCTCCCGCAGGTAGTTCTGAACACACACACACACGGGGAGGAGGAACACGGGCCATCGTTTGTTAAAGGTTACGTACTTGTCACACTGATGTTTAGGCTACACACCGGTATTAATTAATAATAATAATAATATATGGAATTTATATTGCGCTGAATCTTGTAAAAAACAAACAAATCGAAGCGCTTGCACTCAATCATTTACAGGCATGCAACTCTCCTTAAACATAATGAGCAACAGATTTCAAATCCATGCGCGCGCACTACGCACGCACACGCACGCACACACACACACACACACACACGGAACAACACTTAGAAGGTGAAAGATGCTGTTGAAAATTAGGGACAGATATGTGGGGGGAAAGTCTCAGGTAGTCCAGGTAGGAAACAAGCGTGCCCCAAGGCTGGATCCGAAGGAATCAAGTGAAGGCCCCCGACGAAGTGAAAGAGGGAGGTCACCCCAGGTCAAGTAGTATCTTCTATAGAGTGCGAGTAGAAAAAAACTGTTGGTGATTTTCACAGATTTTTTAAAAGCATGAAATGATGCACTGTGCACTTGTTTTTTTGGATTGAGGACATAGAGCAATACCAGGTAGTCACGAGAAAGTTGGAAATAACCATCACATGAGGATTGCCTGTATTCCTACAGCGCTGACCCCGCCGCGCATGCATATTGCGGTAAGGAAGCTAGCAGACGACAAAGGACTGAGGGGGTACAGTGTTTTGCTGAAAAATTTTTAAATTTCAAACCTACCAAATGTGTTCAAAATCACATGAGTTTTGAGTCAGAGGCTAGTCTTTCACAAAAAGTGGTTTTTATTTCTGTGGATGCCTTAGTACGTGCGGTATGAATATAAAAGCTTCAGTACAGTTCCCCCAGTTCACCCAGCTGTAAATGGGTACCCGCCCTCTTTAGGGTCAGGGAAGGTAAAGCAGCGAGGGAGAGGAGATGGGCGCCGCCCTCTATATGCTGGCCCCTAGAGAAGTGAGGTCTCTGACGCCTCGCTCCCCTACGACCTTAAAGGTTATGGGACTCCTTTACCTTTACTTGTCAAGATGATGTTTGTAGACTGCTCATTCCCATACACAACAACAGTTAACATCAGTGCGGACTCCTCCACTCTCCCCCCAACAAGTCCTTCGGATGAGACTATAAACTGAGGCCCCCGTGTGCGAACGCACACTGGACATCTTGCGCAGCACACGTTAAATCCCGTTCCGCTTTTTGTAAGAGTAGGGCATGGTGTGCCGGTGGGAACAGATGACAGAATTTACAGAAAAACCACAAACACACGGGGACTGGATGTTAAAAAAAAAGCACATAAGAGCTTATTCCATTATCCTCGATATAAAAGAATAAAATATAAAATAAAATGAAATAAACACAAAATCTCCTCATGGTTGAACCTTAGAGTTCTAACCGGGGAACAACAACAACAACAAAAGATTACTTGAAATGTGATGGAACTCTGTTTTTTTACACACAATAATTATCATTCGTTCTTTTTTTTAATCTTTTTTATACAGGCGTTTAATTTTTAATTTTTTTTAAAAAGAGGCAAACTTAGCGTATCAAAAGGGTATGTAAGTACGCAGAGTGTGCTGAGCAGCTGGGAAGCGACTATGCAATGGGTCGTTCCTCATGAAAGACTTAAGGAGTCTCAACAGACCCATGGAATTACAGAGTCACAACAGACCCATGGAATTACAGTCTCAACAGACCCATGGAATTGAAGAGTCACAACAGTCAAAGTCAAGTCAAAGTCAGTCAAAAATACTTTAATCATCCCATGAAGGGCAGTTAAATGGAATTGAAGAGTCTCAACAGACCCATGGAACTAAAGAGTCTCAACAGACCCATGGAATTACAGAGTCTTGACAGACCCATGGAACTAAAGAGTCACAACAGACCCATGGAACTAAAGAGTCTCGACAGACCCATGGAATTACAGAGTCTTGACAGACCCATGGAACTAAAGAGTCTCGACAGACCCATAGAATTACAGATCTCGACAGACCCATGGAACTAAAGAGTCACAACAGACCCATGGAACTAAAGAGTCTCAACAGACCCATGGAACTAAAGAGTCTTGACAGACCCATGGAACTAAAGAGTCTCGACAGACCCATAGAATTACAGATCTCGACAGACCCATGGAATTAAACAGTCACAACAGACCCATGGAATTGAATAGTCACAACAGACCCATGGAATTGAAGAGTCTCAACAGACCCATGGAACTAAAGATCTCAACAGACCCATGGAATTACAGAGTCACAACAGACCCATGGAATTGAAGAGTCTCAACAGTCAAAGTCAAGTCAAAGTCAAAAACACTTTAATCATCCCATGAAGGGCAGTTAAATGGAATTGAAGAGTCACAACAGACCCATGGAATTACAGAGTCACAACAGACCCATGGAATTACAGAGTCTCAACAGACCCATGGAATTAAACAGTCTCAACAGACCCATGGAATTACAGAGTCACAACAGACCCACAGAATTAAACAGTCTCAACAGACCCATGGAATTACAGAGTCTCAACAGACCCATGGAATTAAACAGTCTCAACAGACCCATGGAATTACTGAGTCACAACAGTCAAAGTCAAGTCAAAGTCAAAGTCAAAAACACTTTAATCATCCCATGAAGGGCAGTTAAATGGAATTGAAGAGTCTCAACAGACCCACGGAATTAAAAAGTCTCAACAGACCCATGGAATTAAACAGTCACGACAGACCCATGGAACTACAGAGTCATGACAGACCCATGGAATTACAGAGTCACGACAGACCCATGGAACTACAGAGTCTCAACAGACCCATGGAACTACAGAGTCATGACAGACCCATGGAATTACAGAGTCACGACAGACCCATGGAACTACATAGTCTCAACAGACCCATGGAACTACATAGTCACGACAGACCCATGGAACTACAGAGTCTCGACAGACCCATGGAACTGAAGAGTCTCAACAGACCCATGGAACTGAAGAGTCTCGACAGACCCATGGAACTACAGAGTCTTGACAGACCCATGGAATTAAACAGTCTCGACAGACCCACCTGCAGATCCCTGTTGTGGTTTTCACACAGCAGCTGCAGGAAGCGCAGGATGTTCTTCATGATGCTGATCTGGATGGGCAGCGGCTTCATGTCCTTGTCCTTCGACATCTGAACATCATGGGCACAACAGGGTTCATCATGCACATCTTCACAAAGCATATATATATATACCCTTATATCACATAACGCAGAATAATATGTCAGGTTAGAATAACTAAGACGACTGACAAAACATATCTTGACAAAGCACACATATTTACATATACATGCTGCAAAATACATCAGCTTAGAATAACTAAGACGACTGATAAAACATGTCTTGAAGCTGGTTGCAAAATCTTCATTGATGCCCCACCAGTCTACTAGACCACAGGAGAGGTGAAGGTCAAGAAGTCTTGACAAAGCAATCTAACAAACTATATATGGTGCAGAACTGACAATACCAGTTTAACATGAATAAACTACTACTTATGCATACACTAGGATTCAGTCAGAAATTTCCAACAACCACTTACCAACCCACCCTTCAACCTACCCACCTACCCTTTATCATTTAGTGACAAATCAAAGTTCATGTATAAGGAGAAGAATTCATAGGCAAAATAAATGCAGTATTCAAACAAAAAGTAATGTTTAAAAATAATATACTAAAACATATAACAGTATGAAAAAGGCACTCAAATAAGTTATGTTGTACACACACACACTACACACACACTCACACACAAACACACACACACTACACACAAAACACACACACACTACACACACACCATACCACACACAATCACACACACTACACAAAACACACACACCACACACACACAATCACACACACACACACACTACACAAAACACACACACACACACCACACACACACTACACAAAACACACAAACACAATCACACACACATTACACAAAACACACACACACAATCACACACACACTACACACACACACACACCACACAAAACACACACTACACACACACAATCACACACTACACACACACTACACACAACACACACACATACACAATCACACACACACACCACACACACAATCACACACACACTACACACACAACCAAAAACCGACCTTTTCCCCAGAGGAGTCCTCAGCAGAGGGAATGACCTGACTGTCCTCCCCTCCTCCTCTCCCCCTCTCCCCTGGGCAGCTCGTATGTGGGCCAGCGCCTGGTTGGTCTGCATGGCGGCATCGTCAAACTGGTTCTTCAGGTCGTCGTTCACACCCCCTCCACCCTTATGACCTGAAAAGAAACAACAACGCGCAAATCCAGCATCGCTCAAGTCAAGAGTGCTAAAATGTAGCACTCTCCCTCCATTTCTTCTTCCTTTTTTGTCATGTTTCTCCCAGGGGAGGTTTGACATTGATGAGCCTTCTCCATCTCTCTCTGTTTTGAGCTTCCTCCCTATTTATGCCCCTTTCTCTAAGATCATCTGCAATACAGGCAGCCCAGGTCTTGCTAGGTCTTCTCTTTGGTCTCTTTCCATCCACTACGAAGTTCATTGCTCTTTTTATGATGTGGTGGTCTGCTTTCCGTTGAACGTGCCCAAACCAGCGCAGTCTATTGTACTAGCTACAGACTTCAGATCATCACCTTTGCACATTCTCCATAGTTCTTTATTCGTGATCTTGTCTTCCCATTTGATCTTTGTCATGTAGCGTAGCATTCGGTTTTCACAGCTCTTCAACAAACGTTCGACGTTTTTTGTGAAAACCCACATCTCCGAACCATACAGGAAAACAGGTCTAATACAGGCCTTGTATATCAGACAGCGTCTATCCAGTGGGATTTTCTGATTTCCAAGCAGACTTGCCAGCTCTTTCCACTTCTTCCAAGCACTCGCAATCATGGTTCTGACAGCTAACTTGATTTTGCTTCGCAGCTCATCATCTCTCCTAGGTAGCAGAATTCGCCTACACTTCTATCTTCCCTTGTTCAAATTCTAGCTCCTTTCCTGCATCGGTATTGTCTTCACCCTTCTTATTCATACAACTGGGGCAGACAAATACTCTCCTTCCTTTTACCCAGTCCAAGTGTGGTCAGTTCCTGCTATCATCAGCACCAACTGGCTCCAGCTGGGATGGGATGGGGTGGTATGGACAGCAGCTGAGAGCGGGGAGAAAACCGACAGCTGTGGAAACGCTTTACCATTTTGATTGTTGTTGTTGTTGTTGTGAGTTTCTAAGTTTAACACCCTGGAGGGGTCACTCAGAGCACGCACTCTGTCTCACTCACCCCATCTTCAAATCACTGTGAGATTGAAAGTACACATCCCTGAAGTCAGAATGCGGCTTCCTTAATGGTGGGTATGAGGTGGGTCACAAACGCAAAATCTTATCTTTGGTGTACTTCTGAGCTCTGAAATGAGGAATGAAAAAAAAGAAAAGAAAGTATACTGGATGAGAAGTTTGAGTGTACATCTGTTTTCAAGAATCCTGCCATATAGGCAGCCCTACTCCAACTCCAGAGGATTTTTTTTTCTCCTTTAAAGGAAGGTGCCGTTAGTTATGCTGAGAGCTTGTCATGGCTGAAGACAATATCAACATATTGTTTTACAACATAACAACAGTTTGGTGTAGGCCTCGGCAACAAGCATACATCACTGACTGACAACACTTATGGCCTGGGCTATCCATTTTGATGGGAGAGGCATCACCTTACAGTGACATCATATCTAATCTTTTTTTTCTTTTATTTTTACAGCTATCACAGTTACATTGGGGTTTTTTTCAGATCTGAAATGTTCACCCAAACATGCATGCATGCAAGCATGCATGCACACATGCTCTCATTCTCTCTCTCTCAGTCCTTCGGAGTCCTTCGGATGAGACTATAAACCAAGGCCCCATGTGCAAACGCATGCAGAACATCTTACGCACACATTAAATCCTGTTCCGCTTTTCGTAAGAGTAGGCCATTGTGTGCCGGTGGGAACAGAAGACAAAATTTACAAAACCGCATACACACGGGGACTGGATGTAAAAAAAAAGCACATAAGTGCTTGTTCCATTATCCTCCAAATAGAAGAATAGATAAATAGAATAGACCCACACACACACACACACATATATACACACACACCATCTAATATCACAAATTGTGAAGAGATGTAAAATGAATCGAATACACACACACTCACTCACACACTCTCTCTCACCCTCTCACTCACACATTCACACACACTACCCCTCCATCCTTCCATCCCCTCCCCCCCTCTCACCCCCAGCCCACAACTCACGTCGTCGCTTGTCCTCCTTCTCCTTGTCAGGGGGTTTGTGCTGCTGGGAGTCAGTGGTGTTGACACTGACCGTGTTCTTGATCTCCATCTGCGCGTCCTTCATGCGGTCGTAGAACACCTTGAAAAACGTGTCCGTGCGCTTGTCCGACATCAGCATCGTGAAGATGGATTGCTGGGGGGAGGGAGAACAAACAAAAAACCAACAATAAAATACATTCATTCCAGTCCAATCATCATTTATCAATCAAATTTATCAATACCCACCAGCACACAATGGCCAGCTCTTCCGAAAAGCAGAACAGGTTTTAATTTGTGTATGCAAGATGTTCTGCGTATGTTCGTGCATGGGACCTTGGTGTATGGTCTCATCTGAGGGACTTTCAGAGTCAACAGTATCAGAGTTTTCACTCCAATAAAATCTAAATCTTTGGTTAAGAATGTGTAGCTAATATAATAATACAACTATTCTGTTTTTCCTCACACACATATGCACACTTATCTTTAAGTACACAAACTCACATAGGCAACCAAATACATTATGCAGACAGGGGTAAAAAAATGGGTGGCACTGCTCCTGTTGTGATGCGGTCTCCCCGGAAACACGAGCCTGAATTTCACACACACACACGTGCATGTGCACACACACATATGCATGCAAGAGCGCACACACACACACACACAAAGAGCCTACCCACACAAGCAAACAAAAAACACATACACACTCAACACACCAACACAACAACCCCCCACACTCACATACATACACACACACACGCTTTTCGGTAGAGTAGGCCATTGTGTGCCGGTGGAAACAGATGACAAAATTTACAAAACTGCATACACACGGGGACAGGATGTAAAAAAGCACATGAGTGATTATTCCATTATCCTCGATATAAAAGAATAAATAAAAATTTTTAAAAAAACACACACACACACACACACACTCCCTTCTCCCCACACACACACTCACCCACCCCCACACACCCATCCACCCACGTCAAAAGCCTGACCTGTATGACACTGTTGCCCCCTTCCAGCAGGGCGATGCCCAGGTCAACGGTCATCTGGAAGATCTTGTTGCTGGTGTTCTTGATGATCAGGTCAATCACCAGCCCCGAGGCTCCTTCCCTGTCCAGGTGACACTGCCAACAACATCATCATCATCACTCCAAACCATCAGACATCATTGTGCAGAAAGGCGAGGGGGGGGTGGAAGGGGGGAAGGGTGAGGGGGGTTGTAAGAATAATCATCATACCAAACAAGAAAAAAAATCAGAAAGAAAGAAAATCTGCCTGTGAAGAATGAGCAAGAGTGTGATTATATATTCTACAAGAAGAAGAAGAAGTAGAAAGAAGAAGAAGAAGAAGAAGAAGAAGAAGAAGAAAGAAGAAGAAGAAGAAGAGAAAGAGAAAGAAGAAGAAGAGAAAGAGAAAGAAGAAGAAGAAGAGGAAAAGGAGAAGAAGAACAAGAAGAAGAAGAAGAAGAAGAAAGGTACAGTAACCAGAAGAAAAACAAAGTAGCAAAACAGCGAATTAAAGGGGCGGGGGGGAGGGGAGGGGGAGGTCCTACAATCTTCTGTCTCCCATCCCCAACACACACCCACACACACACCCACATACACACACATATACACACACACACATACACACACACATACACACACATACACACACACACACACATACATACACACACATACACACACACATACACACACACACACACACACACACACACACACACACACACACATACAACACCACACATACACACACACACATACATACACATACACACACAACACATACACACACACACACACATACACACACATACACACACACACCCTGTGAGCAAATCCAGCATAACTCAGGCAAGGTTCCAGGGCCCTATGCTAAAACTAGCCCTACCCTTTTACCCCCCCACATCCCTCCCTTTCCTTCACCCTCCCGGTTTTCTACACTATTACAATAAAGGACAGCGCAAAGCTACCAAGTCCAAGTGTGGTCAGATCCTGGTGTAGTTAGCACCAGCTGGGCTGGGATGGGAAGGAATGGATAGCAGCTGAAAGTGAGAGGGAAAAACTGAATGGATAGAGGCTGAGAGGAGCTGAAAGTGAGGAAAACTGAATGAATAGAGGCTGAGAGCAGCTGAAAGTGAGAGGGAAAAACTGAATGGATAGAGGCTGAGAGGAGCTGAAAGTGAGGAAAACTGAATGAATAGAGGCTGAGAGGAGCTGAAAGTGAGAGGGAAAAACTGAATGGATAGAGGCTGAGAGGAGCTGAAAGTGAGGAAAACTGAATGGATAGAGGCTGAGAGGAGCTGAAAGTGAGGAAAACTGAATGGATAGAGGTTGAGAGGAGCTGAAAGTGGGGAAAAAACCTGAATGGATAGAGGCTGAGAGGAGCTGAAAGTAGGGGAAACTGAATGGATAGAGGCTGAGAGGAGCTGAAAGTGGGGAAAACTGAATGGATAGAGGCTGAAAGCAGCTGAAAGTGAGGAAAACTGAATGGATAGAGGCTGAGAGGAGCTGAAAGTGGGGAAAACTGAATGGATAGAGGCTGAGAGCAGCTGAAAGTGAGGAAAACTGAATGGATAGAGGCTGAGAGGAGCTGAAAGTAGGGGAAAACTGAATGAATAGAGGTTGAGAGGAGCTGAAAGTGGGGAAAACTGAATGGATAGAGGCTGAGAGTAGCTGAAAGTGGGGAAAACTGAATGGATAGAGGCTGAGAGGAGCTGAAAGTGAGGAAAACTGAATGGATAGAGGCTGAGAGGAGCTGAAAGTAGGGGAAAACTGAATGAATAGAGGTTGAGAGGAGCTGAAAGTGGGGAAAAAACCTGAATGGATAGAGGCTGAGAGGAGCTGAAAGTGAGGAAAACTGAATGGATAGAGGCTGAGAGTTAGCTGAAAGTGAGAGGGAAAAACTGAATGGATAGAGGCTGAGAGGAGCTGAAATTGGGGAAAACTGAATGGATAGAGGCTGAGAGGAGCTGAAAGTGAGAGGGAAAAACTGAATGGATAGAGGCTGAGAGGAGCTGAAATTGGGGAAAACTGAATGGATAGAGGCTGAGAGTTAGCTGAAAATGGGGAAAACTGAATGGATAGAGGCTGAGAGCAGCTGAAATTGGGGAAAACTGAATGGATAGAGGCTGAGAGTTAGCTGAAAGTGGGGAAAACTGAATGGATAGAGGCTGAGAGCAGCTGAAAGTAGGAAAAACTGAATGGATAGAGGCTGAGAGGAGCTGAAAGTGGGGAAACTGAATGGATAGAGGCTGAGAGCAGCTGAAAGTAGGGGGAAACTGAATGGATAGAGGCTGAGAGCAGCTGAAAGTAGGGGGAAACTGACAGCCACGACCTACCTGTACTTCATGAAGGGTCAGCTCTGTCCGGCTCAAAAGCACGGCTCCCGAGCCCCCACCCCCTCCTCCCTTCCCACCGATGGAGGTCCCTCCGTTGCTGTCTCGACGACCTCGCACCTGGGAGCGCCCGTAGAAGCGCGTCAGCAGACTCTGCCGGAGTGCTTCCCCCTGTCACACAGATCAAAACCGGGATGAATCGTAGAACTTTGGAACCGTCGAACACCTTGTGTGGATTAAACAACTTTCAACACACGTTTATGTGGACTTGGTGAGTAAAGAAATAAGTACTCAAGACATCAGTGAGTTTTATCCACAAATCATCATGATTGGGTTTTAGGTAGGCTTGTAATCTACACGAATTTCTCATGTTTTTGAGATGATAAAGCGTTCATATTTGCATTCATATCATCATGATGGACTTTTTATCTAAATGTATTCTAAAGAATTGACAAAAAAATGCAGAAAACTTTTTTCTTCGGGAAAAAGCAATGATCATGTAAAACAAATTTTCATCACCAGAATATTTTGGGGAGCGCTTTTGAAGTACCTCACCAAGAAAAGCATGATTGAAAAAAATTACATCAAACAAAATGTGAACATTGCCCCAAATCAATTTACGCATATATTCCTTGATGACAATAAAATACAACTTTTTTTTTAAAAAAACAATGAAATACTATACAATGTAACAGCTGAGCTGAAAGTACACGTACAGAGAAAAAGACCACACATAAAGTAGCAGAACAGGAGCATGAATCTTCAACAGAAGTAGATCAATTCTTTAACACGTGGACTGACAAATATTGCTGAATAAAATTAATGAATATGTGAAATATACAACAGCAACAGCAAAAACAGGGAAAAAATAGATAAAAGAAATACATAAACATTAAAATCAAATCTTCAATCATTTAATTCAACAAAACTGGCAGAACAACTTTCAAATAGAACCATCATCCCCAAAGTTAGAATGTGGCTACCTTAATGGTAGGCAAAAATGGTCACGCACACGCACACACACACACACACACAATCTCACCATTGACAAACCTATAAACTCTAGCCAAGGAACAAAACAAAACAAAATATATCATGTATAAATATATGAATTTTACAAACTGCTTATGTCAACCCAAAAACCGTATTCACAATCACACAAGATGGATCTGGGCCAAACCACAATTTGTCCATGTATGCTGTAAGCTGACTGCCAAGGCACAATGCTTTTATGCTTTGTAACATTATGTCACCGACACTATTTAACATTTTCCTCGAATGCATCATGACTGACGCCTTGGAAGACCACACAGGCACAGTCAGCATTGGAGGGCGAACAATCACCAACCTCAGGTTTGCCGATGACATTGACGGTCTGGCAGGAAATGAAGAGGAACTGGCCAACCTAGTGAAGAAACTGGACGAATTATCCTCCCGATACGGCATGGAAATCAGTGCCAAGAAAACCAAGCTCATGACAAACAGTGCCCAGCCAATCACCACCAAGATCACTCTCAGCGGAAAAGAACTGGAGACAGTTGACCATTTCAAGTACCTTGGAGCCATCATAAGTGAGGAGGGATCGAAGACCGAAATCCTAGCAAGAGCGGCACAAACAGCAGCAGCAATGGCAAGACTGAAGACCATATGGAGAGACAGAACATCCCTCTCGGAACCAAGGTAAAGTTACTAAACGCGCTAGTCACCTCAATCATGCTTTACGCATGTGAGGCATGGACACTAAACGCAGACCTACAAGGAGGATCCAAGCAGTAGAAATGAGATGCCTCAGAAGGCTCCTTGGCATCTCATACAAGGACCATGTCACCAACAATGAAGTCCGCAGGTGCGGGGTTATGAAGACCTACTGACCACGGCGAAAAAGAGGAAACTCAGATGGTATGGGCACGTAACACGCTCAGAAGGACTTGCAAAGACCATCCTGCAAGGAACAGTCCAGGGGAAGAGAAGACGGGGCAGACAGAGGAGAAAGTGGGCCGACGACATCCGTGATTGGACAGGGGAGGACTTCAGTGTCACCCAGGCACTTGCCCACGACCGCGCTAAGTGGAGCCAGCTGGTCCACCGTTCGTCCACCATGCAGCGCCCCCACGACCCTGGCGGGTTACGGGACCAGTGAAGTGAAGTGAAGTGAACATTATGTTAAGATTGTCTTCAGCAATGACCAATTCTTAACACAACAATCTGCACGCTTCATTAAAGAAGAAAAAAATGCTCTGGTCAGAATATGGCTGTCTAGATGGCGATGACCTTCACAACAGTCATACACACTTAAACTTCTCATCCAGCATTCTATTGCAATCTCACGGTGATTCCTAGACGGGAAGAGTGAGTCATCAGAGTTCATACTGTGGGTGACCCCAAGGGTGTTCACATGGGGAACAGGCAACAACAACAACAACAACAGCAGCTGATGCATTCCCACAGTAAAGATACTTCACACAGATTGCTTCTTTTTGTGGTAATCAGTAATGGCACATTTTTCACAGCTCACACTATCCAGCAGATTGACTTCAGATCTCAATGCAGTTTTGACACTCATGTACATGCATATGTGTACATTCACACACACACACACACACACACACACAGACACACACACACACACACTGTTCCAAGCACATAAAGAGTAATCAACTTTACCTAAATTCACTAGGATCTGCCAAAGATAAACAATAAGCAAAAACTACGCCACGTCACAAGCCTGCAATACTCATGTTTTCAAACTTTCAACCTATCTGGAGGAAAAATCGCGCTATAACAATGTGGCAAAACTGAAGTTTACTTCAAAACAACATTGGTGGAAAATGAAACTTTTTCCAGAAATATTCTTACAAAAGGTAAAAAATACCAAATCAAATCCTTACTCAAAGGAAAAAAACAACAACAAACAAAAGAAAAAAAATCACATGAATATTTTTTTTTAAAACCTAGGTGACGGGATAGTTCAGTGGTCGGAGCACTCGCTTTCCCCTAGCCAAGTTAAGCAGCGTCGAACGTGGTTACCAGTTGGATGGGTGACCGTTTGCGCGCCTTGGCTTCAGTACAGTTCCCCCAGTTCACCCAGCTGTAAATTGGTACCTGCCCTCTTTAGGGTCAGGGAAGGTAAAGCAGCGAGGGAGAGGAGATGGGCGCCGCCCTCAATATGCTGGCCCTAGAGAAGTGAGGTCTCTGACGCCTCACTCCCCTACGACCTTAATATAGGTTATGGGACTCCTTTACCTTTACCTTTACCTAGGTGACATTAGACAAGTTCAATACTGACAGAAAAGTACGACATAAAACATTAACTACAACAATACTTGAAAAGCAAAAAGCAAATGTCTTGTCCAATACCAGCTGGTGCAAAATAAAATGAAATAAGATGACATTCATGATAATGGTTAAAGGCAAACTGGTCTAGGTGCAAAGTTAACGAACTTCAAACACACACGTTCTGCTGCTGATACACACAAAAAAGGCAGCAAAAATATAGTAATAAACATGCAAACATGGATATATTATCACTGTTGATTATGGATTATAACAACATATAAGGTTGTACCAGCATGGGTTTGTGTGTGTGTGCACGCGCGTACGCGCATGCATGCAAGCGCGCAAGCACCCATCTGCCTGCATGTGTACATATATGAATGAGATTTTTTTTTTTTAACTCAAAACAACCCATGCGATATCACATCAAACATAACGCAAAACTGGGGTAAATCTAAAGAATGAATATTTTTCACACATACTGATAAAAGCAAAAAGCACTTCCAAGCATGCCAACAATATTTTTTCAACACATTACACACACCACAACAATGAACATATCACACAAACAACACTACTCGATTTTTCCAAACAAAATCTTTCACAAGATACACCATAGGTACATTTCAAAATGGCTCACTGAAACAAAATTTTCTAAAAACCGCACTATAGATACTACAGACTTGCTGAATCACATGATTAAAGTGCGACAATCTAGCAGGATCAGTTCTTCTTTAGCGTACTAGCTGTTGAGCTATGCACAAGCGTTCTAGCTTTTTAAAAACTAGCTGGGAAAACAGAAAGAAGAGTGGAGGTACCAGTAACATGTACGCCAAGTGTCTCTCGACATTTTTTCAGAAAAATGTAGCTGCTCACTGTATGTGGCTAAACGTTTCAAAATTAAAGATAACAATCTGATTTTGGGAGTACTTTTCCTTTTTATCCAGAACACTTCCAACAGATGTCAACAAATCACAAACACACACACATACACATATTTGCATGTAGGTTTACATGCGTGTGTATGCATATGGGCTTGCAAGCACACTCAAATAATATATTGACGCCAGAATGCATAAACACACACACACACGCATACACACACACACACACACAGATATGCACATGCTTACATACCTTTAAAAGGCTGATGGTTATTGGAATAAAGCTAATAATAAGCCAGTGGGATTGTGGGATAGATGTGGCAGTAGCAAGAAGGGAACAGGTTATCAATACGAAAAAAAAGTCCGTCTCATTATGTGTTATCAAACACGGATGACAACAAAAGCTTCTCTCTCTTTCTCATTGCCCTCCTCATTTCTTTCTTTATATGTTTGTTTATTTCTTCTTTTTTTTCTCTTATTTTCTCCTTCATATCCAACCTACATAACTCTAAACATTATCAGTATTCTCATTATCTTATTTTCATTACTGACAGCTAAAAGATGTTTACTTTCCCCTCTCTTTTCTTCATGCTTTCATCTAAAAATCAAAAAAAAATAGTTTTTAATTGAAAAAAGATACAACCAAAAAAATCAAAACCAGAAAGTGAAAGATGCAAAAACTGCTCACCAAAAAAAATTGTTTGGTTAAAAACAACAGTGATCAACTATACTGTTTACCATATGACCATGAAAACCAAACGAACGAATATGAAATGAAAAAAATAAATAAACACACACAAAGAACGACAAAATGCACACACATGATCCATGAGAAAAAATGCAAGACAACAATTCTACACAAAAACACTACACGAACAAACAAAAGACAGAGAGAGAAAGAAAGAGAGAGAGAAAGAGAGAGAGAAAGAGAAAGAGAGAGAAAGAGAGAGAGTGAGAGAAAGAGAGTGAAAGAGAAAGAGAGAGAAAGAGAGAGAGAGAGAAAGAGAGGGAGAGAGAGAGAGGGAGAGAGAGGAGAGAGAGAGAGAGAGAGAGAGAGAGAGAGAGAGAGAGAGAGAGAGAGAGATTCAAAAGGAGGGGGACAATGGCTGCAAAGAAAGATGGAAGGTAGGGTAACAGAAGGAAATGGTTACGACACAATGTCTTACCCTTCGGTGATCTTCGAGTTCTTTTTTACTAAGCGTCTTAATGTCCACCTTAGTAAGCATGACAGACAAGGGCATGGCAGCCATGAATCATGATGTGTGAGTGGCCGGGGGGGGGTGGGGGTATGAGGGGAAATCCAAGACAGAATAGTTAACACTTTCTCTTGTTTTCATCCTTTCTTTGTTTTCCTGTCTAAAATCACTAAATGTGAATAGACGTTAAACTGAAGATATCATCCTTTCTTCTTCCTCGCCTTCTTTTCTTTTCTCTTCTTGTTCTGCCTCTTATTTCTTCTTCTTCCTCTTCTTCTTCCCCTCCTCCTCCTCCTCCCTCTAATTCTTGCTCTTCTCTACTTTGTTCCTCCTTCAAATTCATGACCACCTTGTTATCCTCTTCCTTCTTTTTTTTTTTTTATCCTCCTCAAATATTCTTTCAAGAGGATACCCAATCTTTTATTTTTTTATTTTTAAAAAAATTGACAAGGAACTTCCAAAAGTAACCATTGGGGGGATGGATTTTCACATGTATGAACTCCCCCCTCCCTCATAACATCAGTCATGCTTCTTCTTGGAGGAGCTTCTGAGAACTTTTTTTTTTTTTAACGGTACGGGTGAATAGACTTTGGAAGTAAAAAAAATCTTTTTTTTAAAAAGGAAAACAAAACAAAAAACCCAACCCTAAAAGAAACAAAAAAAAAAAAAAGACTTCAAGATGAATGGTGCATGACAGAAAAAAAGAGCTTTAGTAAAAAGTCGAGCAAAATAAAATTCCAAAAAAGATTTTCCCGCTATTCCAGAAAATTCCATACAAAGAAAAAGAGAAAAGAAAAGAAAAAAAAAAAGCAAGAACTTGCACGGAAAAGATCTTTTATGTGTGTCTGTGCATGCCCTGATTTTCAAAAAAAGAAAAAATGTAAAAGTAACTAATCTACTCAAAATGAAACACCAATCCACCATATAGGGGTGTCTGTTCAAGGCAGATTTTTTCCCAAAAAAAACATTAGTACTGACTCCATTCCCGCTAAAGTCCTTCAGATTAAACTTTGAACTGAAGCCCCAAGTGCAAACGTGTTTAGAACATTTTGCATTCATGCTAAAACTCCATCCCCTTATCATAAAAGAGGATGCCAGCTATGGCCGGTGGGGTAAATGACACGAACATACCCAGCATGCACCTTGCTACATGGGAGGTATGAGCTCCGCTAGGTTCAACTTGCCCAAGACACACTGCCTGAGAAATTCAGTGCAGTGCCTCAATGACTCCTCAAGGAGTTACGGGAGAAGCCAGTCAGAGGTCAGAATCCTCCACGAAAACTTCCAAGATGACAAACTACTCATGCACTACACAAAATTCAATGTTTTAGAAACGTTTTTGGTTTTTTAGCTCATGCTAACACTTGCCTCTTCATCAAAAACCTATCAGAAATAAAATGTAAACCCGTTATCGGTATCACCAACAGAAAACGATGAAAAAATCCAAAACAATCACATACCACACTTTTGATTTATGTTCTGAAATCACCATTTTTCATTTTCTTTTTATTTAACACACTTTGGTTTGGTGTTTACCATCCATTTCTTGTTATGTTTGGATCCATGCTTTATTAATGTTTTTAAGTTGTATCGTTCTCTTTTTGTCACACCATCTCCTTATTATCTCGTTATCTTACCGTCACAGTATCTCTCCAAAATTCCATCCATGGACAAACTTTTCCACTTTGGATTATCAAGATATTTTTTTAAGTTTCAAAGGCCATTTACTAGAATTTGACAGAGGAAAACCAAAGAAGGGGCAGAAAACTGATGGAATATGGCAAATGGAAATGGTAGAGAAATTCCTAGCGTGAACCAATGGTTTTATCAACCTCCTAACTATAATCCTGCTTAACTGAAGTCTGCTTGTCTTTCAGATGCCACAGTTTAAGTCTTTTATGCAGCATGCAACTTAGCACAGGTTTAGAACAAAAATAAATAAATAAATAAACTTTTTAAAATCACAGCAACCACAGAAAATGTCCTATTTAATTAATTTGGCAAGTCCCCAAAAACAGGAAGAAAAAAATGACAAAAGTCCAAAACCTTAGTAGTTTTGAGAAGCCAGCAAAGAAAAGAAAAAGGAAAAAAAAAAGGAAAAAAAACACTAGGCAGCATCTTGTGCTATGGCATCTTGAATTCACCTCATGGTCACAAACCATTTAGAGGCAAACAAGGTGGTTTTTTTGAGTATTTTTTTTAAAGCAGAAAGCAAACTGTAAGCCGAGAAAGACTCGTCTGATTTGTGTTGATGACAACACTTCATGCTTACACTTGCCTGGTAGTGTAGCCTCTAAAATACACCAAGATGACAGAAATGATACCCACAAAAAAGAATGAAAACATGATTTTTTACAAAAATAGAAATTATTGCAGTGTGATACCTAAGCCAATCATTGAATCAACTAGTACAATACTCCTAATTCAAACAGGAACAAAAAATCACAATACCTTCAAATTCAGCAGTAACTGATTAGATAAATAGAATTCCACAAATCAAAACACCTAAAAAGACATTGGTGATAGGATAACTCAGTGGTCAGAGCACATGCTTTACCTTAAAATACATGATGGGTAGAGAAAAGTAACCAGGTTACAAATTAACATGTGATATCATTATATCATCTACATTCTTCAAGAATAATCTGTTTAACCCAACCCAACTGTATGAAAACTGAGTCAAGAAAACAGGGCCCCACTGTGTGATATAACTATGTAATCTACATTCTTCAAGAATAATCTGTTTAACACGATCCAACTGTATGAAAACTGAGTCAAGAAAACAGGGCCCCACTGTGTGATAGCTCTTTTTTTTTTTTAACCCATTAATGTTGATTATCTTATTTATTTCTTCTTATTTACAACCTAGCCCATAACACAGGCCAATTCAGGGCTATCAATCTGTTAAGACAAAATCATGTTAATTGAAACCTAGGACCTTTTTAACAAATCAGAATCTCAAGACTAAGCCAACCAACCCACCACTCATGAAGTGAAAGACAGACCCTTCAAGAAACTTTTTTTTTCACTAGCAAGAGAGATGATCGCATATTTTCATTTTGTTCAAAATACAGAAGTGGGGTATAACAAAACAGGCTTGATTCAAAATAACTTTGCAATAAAGTGATTTCCTCTTGTGCTCTGTATGCTCTGACATTTTAGCGGCACACTGAATGGCCACAAATGTGTGAAATGAAATACGAAAGCAGACAAATGATGCCCCATTCAATGATGCTGATATGACACAGTTCTGATACTGAAATGAAAATCTCCCAAGTAAAATATGTCTGCAAAATCATGTTTATCATACTTTCCTAACTGAGTTTAATGCCCATTGTTTTTGGGTTTTTTATATCAATACATGTACCTATTATTGCTCTAGAAAGTTATCAATAACATCATGTACTGGGGTAAGTCCAGTTTTTATACTTTTTTCAACATTTCTCTCTTGACCTTTGTTTTCTTTTTATAGATAAAGGCATAGAAAATGGTAATAAAACTTAATTTTGTGTATTAAAAGATAAAATAGAAAAAGAAATTTTAAAAAATTCTTTATATGAATATTTGATTTTGCCCCACAGTAAAAGCAAGTATTACATTGTACACTAATTCATGATATACATATATGGCAACATCTTTATCCTTGATACATATATCAATATCACCTCTGCAAGGGATTCATTACATAAACAACAGTCACTCTGCATATAGGAGAATACATAATAACACATGTGCAAAAGCGCAAGTGTGTACAAAATTATAATGCTTCAGAATCATCAGTGCATACACAGATCAATCATCGATAATCTTAAATGATATGAATATATCCAGTAACAGTTATCAGTTATATCTAAATACTTTAATGTTTTTACACTGACACATACTAAAAATTTTGTTCATCAGTTCCTTACATTATCCTCAGACATCAGTTCAATAAATCGGTTTCCAAACAAACACCTCTAGCATATAATTTAACTAATTAAATGGAATTCAAAAAAAAAAACAAAGGAGAAAAAAAATTATTACTTTTTCTGACCTCTAAAAATGATAGGCACACAAAATGTCCCTTTATTATTCACTATATTTATCACTGTTTATCTTTTTTTTTTCTTTTTTTTTAAATATAAAACCCTTTGGAGAATATACCCAGTCAATGTGACTCTTATCATATCTTTCTCTGTATAATTTCAATATTTTTAACTTTGCCTTTTACTTACAAATTTGTACACTCACATAACATACAAACTTGACTGTCTTCCGATCTCGTCGGTAAATTTCAATAAGATTTTCAACATATTACCTACAAATTTCAAGATTTTCTTTTGTCTAAAAACAAAACTTACACATTTCGATCCTCATTTTCTTTTCTTTTCCTTCCACAACTTACAACCCCTAGAATTTTCTCTGGCTGTGAAATACACTTTGAATAATCCCACAAAACAAATATTTCCAACTTTGTCTCTTAGTTCCTATAACACGTCTTACCTCCATCACCTTCACGATAATTAGAATGTCTCTGGGTTGTCTAAATAACATTACCGAAATCATGAACAAAACTACTTTCACCTTTGCCTCATAGAGCCTATAAACATTTTATTCTAGTTAATCTTACACCGTCTACAATGTTCTCCCCGGGTGGTCTAAAACAAGGTAGATGGTCAGGCCCCAAGCCAGACTCACCTTTTCGCCGTAGTCAATGTCGATGGTCATCATCTCCTTCAGCGTCTGCAGAACTTTGATGCACAGCGTCTCCTCTTTTTCCTCCAGCAGGCGTTCTGTGTGCCGGATCAGCCTGAAAGCAGTGCTCTTCAGTTTAGCACACCTACGTTCACGTTAAATGCCATCTGCTCTTAGATTAGATTACAGTAAACTTAAGCTGTTTTTCCACTTTCGATCTTTTCTTGTGTGTGTATGTGCGTTTATTTTATTTTATCATTTTATTTTATTCTTTTATATTGAGGATAATGGAATAAGCGCTAATGTGCTTTTTTACAGCCAGTCCCCGTGTATGCAGTTTTGTAAATTCTGTCATCTGTTCCCACTGGCACACAATGGCCTACTCTTACGAAAAGCGGAGCAGGACTTAACGTGTGCGCAAGAAGTTCTGCGTGCGTTCGCACACGGGGCCTAGGTTTATAGTCTCATCCGAAGGACTTTGGGAAGAGTGGAGTCTGCACTGATGTTAACTCCAGGAGAAAATATCCACTTGAACGGGAATTGAACCCAGGTTGTCAGATTGCCAGCACAATGTTCTAACCACTAGGCTATCCCGTCCCCTCCCTCTGTGTGTGTGTGTATGTGTGTGTGTGTGTGTGTGTGTGTGTGTGTGTGTGTGTGTGTGTGTGTGTGTGTGTGTGTGTGTGTGTGTGTGTGTGTGTGTGTGTGTGTGTGTGTGTGTGTGTGTGTGTGTGTGTGTGTGTGTGTGTGTGTTCCTTGAATGGAACACAGAGGTTCATCAATGGTGAGATTTTTCTATTTGCACTCCCCACCATCGTTTAGGTATGTATTTTGACTTTGAGGACGGTATCTAAATACGACACCTCTGTGGATTCATTCTTAAAAATGTAGTCATCTGTTCCTACTGACACAATGACCTATTCTTCCAAAAGGCAGGACAGATTTTTAACACTGTGCAAGATGTTCAGGTTGCGATCGGTCATGGGGCTTCGGTTTACAGTCTCACCATGTCAAACTGGGAAGAAAAGGGCAAGGCTGGGATTGGAACCCTGAACCTTACAGTTACAGTTTACTTGTTAGGCAGGTGAACATCTTAACTGTCCTGCCATCTTCTTTCTTCGTCTTCAATTCAAACATCCTGATGAAAAATGACTTTTAAGTTTCAGTTATGTGAGGGTAGATGATGTTAAGTGAGGAAAGAGCCATTCTCACAAGGTGGGACACAAGGCCACTTCTTTGTATGCTAGGTTCTTACATCTTTTGCTTGTATACGGTACTTCTGTGTCCCACCTCGCTAGCAAGTGTGGCAAAGTGCTTACTAATTTTGAGGCGAGATAGCACTGAGGTAAAGTAATGGCGAGACACGTTTAGTTCGTACTGCTATTCAATACACCCTTGCTTACTCTAAGGCAATTCCCAATAAAGAATAGAGTCCTACTGTAGTGTACCCTGATAGAAAGCTCTCAGGTTATATTTTCCTATACATGCCTGATCTTAACAACATATCATCTTCTTTCTTCCAATCTCAACAGCTAAAGGACACTACCTGGAAATGAAGCCGCCCGTTTCACATTTTTTCCTGGCTTCTGTTCCCGGTGGAAACAACAGCTCCGGGCGATGCAAGACGTCGACAAGAACAGACAACTCTGCTTGAACCAGGGGCCGCATCTGTTCTTCCAACGTTGCGACGATGTCCTATGAGAAGAAAATATGCAATAATCAAATCTCTGAATGAAACAAATTTTTTAAAATTAAACAGCAGAACTAAAAATGAATACACAAAAATAAAAAAATTTTTCCTGAACTAGAGGTCCAAGGCTCACCAATGGTGAAACTTTTGCAAATGCAACTGCTTTTGCTCAACATTAAGGTAGCCGCATTCCGACTTCGGTGATGGTACTCAATGGATGATGTTTAAACACAACACCAGTGTCCATGCAGTTATTCTTCTATATATAGATTTTTTTTATATTTTTTTTTTGGTCATCCGATCTTACTGGCACAAGCGGCCCTCTCTTCCGAACAGAACAGGTTTTAACATGAGCGCATGATGTTCTGCATGCATCCACACACTGGGTTTCAGTAACATGAGCGCATGATGTTCTGCATGCATCCACACACTGGGTTTCAGTAACATGAGCGCATGATGTTCTGCATGCATCCACACACTGGGTTTCAGTAACATAAGCGCATGATGTTCTGTATGCATCCACACACTGGGTTTCAGTAACATAAGCGCATGATGTTCTGCGTGCATCCACACACTGGGTTTCAGTAACATAAGTGCATGATGTTCTGCATGCATCCACACACTGGGTTTCAGTAACATGAGCGCATGATGTTCTGCGTGCATCCACACACTGGGCTTCAGTTTACAATCTCATCCGAAAGACTTTCAGGGGGAGTGGAGTCAGTTCTACTGTTAACTCCCAGGGAGGAAAAAAGTCCTCCTGTAGTGTTGGCTTTTAGCTTTAGCACAGCACCCCCAACAGCTCCTCCAGAAGTTAGAGCAGAAGATGAGAGAAGTCCAGGAAGGAAGGTGGCAGGATGGTTAAGACGTTCGCCTGCCAACAAGTAAACCCTGAGGTTCTGGGTTCATTCCAGCCTCGCCTTTTCTTCCCAGTTTGACGAAAAAAATCAATCTGAATGTCAAAGTCCTTCAGACAAGACTATAAGCCAAGGCCCTGTGTGCGAACGCATGCAGAACATCTTGCACACACAATAAAAACACCTTCTCATTTCAAAAAAAGTATGTTCTTTCGAGCCAGAAGGCCCATAGAGCCGGAGCTTATCCCGGTTTCTGTAGCGTTAAAGCGAACTGATGGTTTTTCACCACCCCTGTGACAGGACGCTAGTCTGTCGCCAGATACTTCCCCAGCAGAGCTGGTACCCACTTGTACACCTGGGTGGAGTGAGGAAAATAGGAGTAAAGTGTCTTTCCCAAGGACACAACACCGAGCCGAGCGGGGATCGAACCCGCGACCTCTGGATCACGAGTTGACCGCCTAAACCACTCGACCACGGTGCCTCCACTCTTATTTCAAAAGAGTAGGCCAATTTGTGCACGTAGAAACACAAATGACAGGAAAAAAAAAGGCACCATGCAGACAGGTTAAGGATCATGTTTAGACACCATACCTGAAGCCACAATGCGGCTACCTATATGATGGGAAGGGGGAGAAGAGGGAAGGGGTGGGGGAACGGTCGCTTACGCAAAAATCTCACTATTGGCGAACCTCAGACCTCAAACCAAGGAACGAAAAAAACACAAAAAAACAAAAACACAAACAACACAAAAAGAAAGCAGTCAATTTCCCCTACAGCAGCAGCAACCACCCTGACCTCCCCCCCTCCCACTAACCCCCCCCCTCCCCTCCCCCCCCGACCCCCTCACTGCCTCAGGCCCCTCGATGAGGTGCGTATCGCGGAGGAGGCGGCGAGGACTCGCTCGGTTCGCCCACCGCTGACCAGCGTGTGCTGCGCAGGATTCCGCACCTCTCAACCAGTTCACCTGACTGTCCAGGTCCACAGGAATGGCGATGTCGCTTTTGCGGAACGGGGTGGAAACGGGGAGGGGAGGGGGGTTGTGTGGACTCTGGGGCGGTTTTCGTGTGGTTTGTGTTTGGGGGTTGTTGGCAGCGGTTGTTGTTGCTGTTTTTGTTTTTTGGCCTTGCGGGTTCATAAACAACTTTTTAAAAAGGTCCTGTGTTTTGGGTGTGTTGAGTTTGGTGAAGGGTTTTCTGTGTGTTTGATGTTGGTTGTGGGTTGTGTTTTTTGTTTGTTGGTGTGTTTTGTTTTGTTTTCACTTCTCATTTGTAACAGACTTCTTGTTTGCAGCGTAAACAGACTTCTTGTTTGTTTTAACACACTTCCTTTGGTGTAAACACTTTCATTTGAAGACTTCTCGTTTGTATGTAAGTTTCTTTTTGTAAAACACTTCTATTGTAGTGTAAAACCCCGTTTGTTGTCATCAGCTTTCAACCTTTTCTCTTCTCTTTTTTGGGTCATTCCTGTTATAAGTCTGTTTTTATTTTAGTGCTGTTTACCGCTCTCGAGCTCTTGATGCGTTCTCCACTGTACGCTGGGGCCGGTCACCACTGGCGTGCGACACCGTCTCCTGAGAGTCGCACAATACTGGCTGGTTCGTCTGTAAACACAGTATAGCTCTGTTATCATGGGCTGTCGTGTTGCGTGTGTGTGTGTGTGCATTTGTGTGTGTATTCTGTTTGTCTGTGTGCTGTGTGACAGGTTTTGTGTTGTGTTAGAGTGTGAGTTAAGTGGTGAGTGAGGAGTTGATGTGTTTGTAGTGTGTGTGTTGTGTGTTGGTGTTGTGTGTTGTTGTGTGTGGGGTGTGTGTTGTGTGTGTGTTTTTAAGTGTGTCGTGGTGTGTGTGTGGTGTTGTGGTGTGTTGTTGTGTTGAAAGTGTTTGTGTGTTGTTTGTGGAAGTGTGTTTGTGTGTGTGTGTGTGTGTGTGTGTAAGTGTGTGTGTGTGTGTGTGTGTGTGTAGTGTTGTGTGTGGTGTGTGTGTGTGATGTGAGTGTGAGTGTGTGTGTGGTGTGTGTGTTTAAGTGTGTGTTGTGTGTGTGTGTGTGTGTGATGTGTGTGTGTTGTGTGTGTAAGTTGTTGTTGTGTGAGTGTTTGTGTGTGTTGTGTGTGTGTGAAGTGTGTGTGTGTGGTGTATTGTGTTGTGTGTGTGTATGTTGTGTGTGTGTAAGAGTTGTGATGTAAGTGTGTGATGTGTGTGGTGTGTGTGTGTGTGTGTGTGTGTGTGTGTGTGTGTTGTGTGTGTGTGTAAGTGTTGTGTGTGTGTGTGTGTGTGTGTGTGTGTGTGTGTGTGTGTGTGTGTGTGGTGTGTGTGTGTGTGTGTGTGTTGTGCAGGTGAGGGCAGGAAGGAGAGAGGGAAGTGAATGTGTGTGTATTTTGTGTGGTAATTGTGTGTGTGATTGTGTGTATGTGATGTGAGAGAGAGAGAAGAGAAAGAGGGGAGAAGAAAAAAAACACGGGGGTGGGGGGGGGGGTGGGTAGAAAGATACAGAGTGAGAGTGTTGTTTGTATGTTTTGTGTGTGTTTGCAATGCATACGCACATGCATACATACATGTGTGTGCATGCATACATGTGAACGAATGCGCATGCATATATACATCCATGTACTTGTGCCTATGCAAATATGTGCAAGCATACTTTTATGTGTGAAAACATATACTCATGTACTCTGTGCAGGCAAGTGATGTAGGCATACATGAGCAAGCGGTTGTTTTTTATGTTCCCATGTCAATGCATATGTTATTTATGTACCTCCATGTGTGCATGCATGAATGTGGAAATATGTGTATGCATATGTATGGGTGTAATGTGTACATCCATGCAAGTACAGTAAACATTTAAGGAAATAAGCATGTATGTATTATCATGTATGCATGTCAGCAATGTGCACACACACATGCACGCATGCACACACACATATACACACACGCACGCACGCATGCCCAGACTTTGCTACCCTGCTATGTCTGATTATTATCCTGTTGCAAGTTTTTCTGCTCCTACACAGTCCACATATTTTTACAATCTTTAAACACATTCACTCTCTCAAAACCTTTTCCCCTCACACAGCCTTTAACACTCATAACCTGTTCACTCAAAAAGCCTTCTCATCCAAAGCCTTATTACTCAAAAAGCCTTTAAAAAATATAACTTAAAGCCTTTTCACTTAAAGCCTTTTTTGACTTAAAGCCTTTTCATTCAAAAAGCCTTTTCAATCAAAACACTCGGGTTTTTTTCTCTCAAAGCCTTTAGTTTTTACTCTCCTACCATTCATCTTTGTTCAAATTTCCAAAACATCAATTATTAACTAATCAATCAATGATGAATGAACAAATGAAGACATTGATCAACTAAAACACGGATTTAAGTTTTTTTTATGAAAATATGAACACTTTCTCTTTTAAAAGAATAAACTGTGGGACAGTGAAAGAAACACAGACAAACACTGGTCGTGACAGATTTTGAGATGTGGCCATGAGGCACAGGCAAAGACAAACCTGGAAAGGGGAGGGGAGGTAAGTGGTGAAAGAAAGAGTGGTTGAGAGGGAGAAGAGACAGAGAGAGACAGAAAGAGAGACAGAGGAGACAGCCATTCCCAAGAATACTTTCAGGATGAACACTGTGCATCTACTGAGAAGAATACTGTTCACATGGAAATATTTTGCACATAAACACTCTTCGATACACAGCTTTGAATAAACAGCATTCCACTAATGTACCTTTTTTGAATAAATGTTGTTGAAAAAAAATGTTGAAATAATGTTTAGAAAGTTTATCAAAAATATCAGATCCACATGACCTCTCTCTCTCTCTCTCTCTCTCTCACACACACACACACACACACACACACATGCGCATACGTGTGAGCATTATGAATACAGATGAAAGCGCAAATCAATGAAAAACGCTCCAAACTTTATACTCTGATAAACCTCTATCTATTTCATACTAAACAAACAAAACACATAACTTCCACTCTATAACATACATATATCATAACACTAACACCATTAAATTTTATACTCAAACAAAACCACTTATTAAATTTCATACATCAAGCAAACTTACTCCTATCTAAATTTTACACACCTTCACACACAGATTTATCAAAAGCAATACTCTACTTTTCCTAAATCCCCTTTAAAAAATATTTTTTAAACAATACAATGCTTACAGACCTCAGAAAGCAATATAACAATAATTATACAGAAGTGAACTAGAATTATGTCTGCCTGATGCTGGTGAAATATCATTTACGAAGCGAGTGTTTCTTATACAGATGTGAAAAAAACATTATAATAAAACACCACCCCCCCCCCTGACCCCCAAAAAAAAGCAACAACGACAAAGGCAAAAAGAACCTAACCGTTTAGGAATTTGTTTTCAGACTTACATAATGATCTCTGTCACGAAGGTCGAAAGAAAAAGTGTTGAGGAGGAGGTGGGGGGTTCAGACTTACATAATGATTTCTGTCAAGAAGGTGGACAGAAAAAGTGTTGAGGGGAGGGGGGGGGGGGGGTAATTCTAGGTATTCCTTCCATGGTGAAATCGTGTTGATAGGAATAAGAGCAGCAGCAATGACTTGAATGATCCCATTTTTTTTTTTTTTTAATATTTAAAAATTGACAGCAGACAGAAAGAAAGAAGAAACAGAGAAACAAAGAAAGAAAAAAATGGAAAGAGAGAAAAGAAGATAAAAGAAAGAATGAAGGTGAGAAAAACAAGACACTAAAGAAGAAACAGAAGAAAGAAAATGACGAGGGGAAAAAAGAGGACAAACTGAAGAACCCAAACTAAACCAGAATACATCAGAATACTGGTCAAGATCAGACGTACAAAGTGCAGTGTACAGAAGAAGAGAGACAGACCTTGTGACAAATAACATACACTGAAATTTCTTCTGAGCATAGCAGAATAATTCTACATGGAAACTAGGAGGATTGGGGGGGAGGGGGGGGGGGGAGAGGAGGGAGGGGATGGAGAGAGAGAGAATTAGAAGAGGAGAGAGAGAAGAAGAGACAGAGAGAGAGATGACAGAGGGAAAAAAACAGAGAGAGGGAGAGAGAGAGAGAGAGAGGAGAGAGAGAGAGAGAGAGAGAGTCAGGAACTCACAGGAATCAGAGAGATACAGGAAAACCCATCATCACTACAAACAACATTGAAATTGAAAAAAACCATGATAGGTCAGACAGTTCCACTAAAGACCAGTTGTGTTAATGAGAAGAAGAGAAGATGAGAGAGAGAGAGAGAGACAGGAGAGAGGAGAGAGATGAGAGAGAGAGAGAGAGAGAGAGAGAGAACCCAGAGAACATCCAATTACTTGCTCATTCTGCCCTGAGGTGTTTTTGTCCTGAAAGAAAACAACTAGCTTACACCACAGTAACACGATGGGCATCAACGGTTATTAGTTATATGAATATAAACATCATACCTCCAGTCCAGGCTAAAGGATAGATGACTGTCACTTACAGTGTCACACAGATGTATGTATACATGTTACAAACATTTTGAGAAATGTTGTAAATTACATGAAGAAGACCCAAGAATACATCTTGATTCTAATCTAAACAGAATCTGTTAAATATTAAGAGATTTTTTTTTCTCCAGAAAAACAAATGAATAAATGAATGTCAAATCTTGATGTGAACTGAATAGAAAAAAAAAGAATCTGCCATACACAATAATTATCATGAATGCTCCAACCCAAATGATGAATCAACAGAAAGAAGAAATGAACACTGAAGTGTAAGAATAGGGCTGTCAAGAGATGTATATGTTACACACTTTTATTACTTTTGAGAAATAACAGGTGTCATGAATTACAATAAGAAGATCCCAAGAATTATAAGTACTGATGCTATCTAAACACAATCCGCACAAGTTTCTTTTCTCTGAAACAAAAATTGAGTTACACTGTGTCCTACCTGCCAGCTGTCAGCAGAAACGAGAAGAATCAAATACAAAAGAACGACAGTCATTATACATACTCCCAAAATGCCCCAATCCCATAATTATGAATAAACAAAGGGACCTAACTGAGGCTGTGAGGGCTGTCAGTAGATCGACAGAAGAAGAAAGAAAAAAACCAAAATAACCAAACCTGCAATCCAACCTCCACACACTGACGCTGAAAGAGAACATTTCCCGTGAACAAGAGTTAATGTGCAGAATGTTGTTGTTGTTGTTATTGGTGTTTTTGCTGTTATTGTTAGTGTTGCGTATTCCCCAGCTTGACAACCAGGGGGGTTAACCCGCTCATCCCACCTGGGAATCTATTTGACCACAAGTACACACTGGATGACAACTTTGCATGTATGGCTGTTTTTTTCGAGGACTTCACCATACAGCCAGTAGGTAGCCATACTCTGACTTCAGAGGATTTTTTTCTTATTTGATTAAAAGATGGGATAGGGGACGGGATAGCGCAGTGGTCAGAGCACTCGCTTTCCCCCCAGCCAAGTTAAGCAGCGTCGAGCATGGTTACCAGTTGGATGGGTGGTCATTTGGCACCTTGGCTTCAGTACAGTCCCCCAGTTCACCTAGCTGTAAAGCACCGAGATGGGCGCCGCCCTCAATATGCTGGTTCCTAGAGGCATGAGGTCTCTGATGCCTCGCTCCCCTATGACTTTATAGGTTATGGGACACCTTTACCTTTTTAATTAAAAGAGGGTGCTCCCTTTCTGCTGTTTAGAGCTTGTCATGGTTAAAGACAGCTTCAACATAAAACTCTGATGTGGGCCTAGGCACATAGCTTGCATTGATAACCGACACATCTTTTGGCCTGGGAGAACAAATGGCAGGTCTCTTATTGTTTCTGCACAGCCAAAGAAAGTCAACCAGTTTAAAATCAAGCTCAACTCGCTTCTTTTTAAAAAAATAAAATTTTATACCACAATGGCAGTTGGCAGAAAACCAATACTACAGTGTTCCCATTCCCAAAAAAAAGAACAGGAAAGAAGAAAGGAAAATAAGATGTAAAGAACTCAACAGCCAACTTTAATGACTTTTCCCAGTTCAGGTAAAACAACCTTTAACACCCCCCCTCCCCCACCCCCACCTCCCACCACCCAACCCTCAATCACCAACAGAGTTCAGTTTTTTTTAGTTTTTTTTTATCAAGTCTGCGGTTCATAAATGAAATAAGAAAAAAAAATTCAATCCACTTCTCCACTTTTAAGAATAAAAAAAATAATAAAGATTGCTTTATAAAACTATTTCTACAGTTACTAGAGTTAGGCCAAAAGAAAGAAAAACAAGGCCAAAATGAGGAAAAAATTGAAGTTTTAGTTGCTACTTAGGCAGAAAAGAATTTTAATAGAAACTCTATTATTTCAATTTTTTAAAAATTAATAAAGTAAATATCTGTTATTTCTAAGATGTCTTTAAGAAATTAGAATCAGCATTTTCATATGGTAGTAATGCATAATGTAACACGTTAAAAACAAACACATAATATATACATTTGTATACATATACATATACACATATCCATAACATCGATATACATATCTTAATTTTTCTTTTGAGAATATCTTTTGAGTATCCTTATATATATATTATATATATATATATATATATTATATATATATATATATATATATATATATATATATGCAAATACTGTCAACATCCACATATATCTCAAATTTTTCTTTCAGAAATGTAAATTTGAATATTCTCATGAATTTGATGAGCGATAGTCTAGATTCACAATTCATATATGTTAGCCACAAGACTACTACTACAACATGAAATGGAACAAACACAATGCACATTCAAATGAAGATGAAGAATGGCTACCAAACAAAATGAATCTGTCCACATTTTTTAAAAAATCCTATGATGCAGGAAATATACACAATGGCATGCTTCATCACTATATCTATGGTGTGTGTGTGTGTGGGTGTGTGTGTGTGTGTGTGTGTGGGGGGGGGGGGGGGGGGGGGGGGGGGGGGGGGGGGGATGGGGGGGGTGTGGTGTGTTGTGTGTTGTGTTGTGTGTGTGTTGTGTTTATGTTTGAGTGTGCATGCGCGCGCATGCACACACACACGTTTGTGTGAGTAACAAATCTACAAAGAAGAGTATGGCATACCACTATGACAAAAATGATATGATGACAACAATAATAAGAACAAATAATGTACAGTCTTTTGTGAGAAAGAAATGAGACCACTGCTACAGCTGACAAACAGATGTAGATAAAAAAGATACACACACACACACACACAAACACACACACACACACACAGAGCAATCTTTTCTTACAGATGCATGATTTTAATGCTCCTTAACTTGTTCTCTCTCTCTCCCTCCCTCCCTCCCTCTCTCTCACACACACACACACACACACAACACTAAAGACAGTACAATCAAAGGTGGACATGCTATTGGGGTGGGAAATGATGAGAGTATTCTGAATGACAAACAGAAAAAGGCAAAAAGGGGGGAGGACATGGTAAAAAAGATACCTATTCTTTTTTTTTTTTTTTTTTTTGGGGGGGGGGGGGGGGGGGTAGTAAGGACTAGTGACAACATACATACCAATTTACTTAAATGTCACTAAACTGATGAAAACATGTACACTTTTTAACACAGGTTATCACAGAAGAAGCCTCCTTCTAGCAGGTCTTTCAGCTCCAACTTCTTTTCAAATCACCGCATCACACCAAAGTCAGATGTGCTGGGCCAGACTTGTCAGGCGCTTTACGGCAGCGCAACGCATTTTTGCTCATATAACGGACAACAACAGTTGCTGTCTGAGTGTTCAACAATGAAGAAAAGAAGAAGAAATCTCTGCATTATACACATACTGGTTTATTTCATAGAGATTTAGCTTTATATATTTATTTGACCTTCCACTTTCACTCATGCTTTTGCACCATTTCTCAGTGATCACCATCTGTGTGTGCATGCCTGCGTGTGTTTGTGTGTGTACGCATGTGCGCGTGTACTGCTCATTGTTTTTGTTTAATACTTTTTCCATACAATCCACCCATGTACAAGCAGAAAAAGTTCACTAGCTGAGACTAGCAGAGATCAGAACTTCGACGTTCGTAGCAAAAGACCAACTCCCCAATTTTCTGAATCTACACTAAAGCTACATCATACACACACACACACACACACACACTGCAGACTTCAGGAGTGAGAAAATTACCACACTGGCCACTAAACTTGCAACAGACTTCTGCAAAATACACAGTACCTCACTTCCACCCATACACATGGCATACAGCACGTCTAATCAGAAAAGTTGATATTTTGGATTGCTAACTTTTTTTGGTTGGGTTTTTTTTTGGTGTGCTATCTACTTGAAAAATACAACCTTCCCCCACCCCCACTCACCCCCACGACCTCAACCAAACAAAAACAAAACAGAAAACAACTAAATGCGTGAAAAACTGAACAAACTAACGGTAGTTTACAAAATAAAAAGAAGATATTTGGCGGTGTGATAAATCAGAGAAATAACTATGTGCCTCTACAGAAGGAAAACAAACAAAAAGAAAAAACTGTGCAAACTATGATCTTAATGCTTTGTGCAGAAGGACTTTTGAGCTACAGAAAGAGAGAGGGAGGGAGGGGGGGTAGGGGGGGGAGAGAGAGAGAGAGAGAGAGAGAGAGAGAGAGAGAGAGGAGAGAGAGATGAGGAGAGGAGATGAGAGAGAGAGAGAGAGAGAATGAATACTGAGGAAGAGTGTCTAGTGGCTAAAATCTATATTGAGAATACATGTAGAAATATCTGACATGACATGTAGATGGAATATGAATGTATGCTGAATTTTTGCATTAAAACAAATGCACACATTTAAAGTAATCAATGACTAGGTGATTTTGATAGTGCTAAAAACTCTATTAAATTTTTTTTTTTTATTCCTCCCCTCACCCCCTGTTTGGATCACATACACACACGTATGCAACGATTGCACTTAGGCGCACGCACACACACACACACACACACACACCACTCATGCATACACACATGCACACCACACAATCTCAAAGACATACGTGCACACACTAACTACAACCCACACAGATTTCTTTTTTTTTTTTTAGAACAGTGGCCTGAATGCACATGAATTTTTTTCAGAAAATTATGCTATGTCAGTACTCCGCATCTGCATGCATTTTGGTCTTGTAAAAGCACCCATGACAACAAAACAGTCATTGCAAATAAAACGCCACATAGTTTCTTAACATGTACAAACAAAAAAATACAGACAAAAAGATAAACAGCGGACTGTACATAGCAACACACAATGTTATCTAATATCAAAACTTCACAACAAAACTGTGTAACCATACCTTGTATATCATGCTTTTACTTCATTCTCCATCTTCAAATCTACTTAAGCATTAAGACTTCTTTGGTTAAATAACTGAAGAAAAAAAACCCAAAACAAAACAAAACAAAAAACCCTGCATCATCCACATATCATGCTTTCACTTCATTCATCATCTTCGAATCTTCATATGCATCAGACTTCTTTGTTTTCAAAACAAACAAACAAAACAACAAAACACAACATAAAAACCTGTTTCATCCACATAACCGGACTTTTAACACAAACTAATCATTCATGCTCATCTGACCTCTTAGCCCAAAAAAATAAATAAACAAATAAAATTCTCAACAAATCTCTCTGAAGCTGTCTGTTGTTCTATCATCATGCATGGAATCGTTACAAACTTAAATAACATCTACACAACACACCCAACAAACTGGTAGGGGAGGGGAGCACTGAAAAAAACAAAAAAGAAAAAAAAAACCCACTTCTGAAAACTCTATCAACCTTGCCACAATGCACTAAAAAACAAAAATTTTTAATCCACTTCTGAAAACGCTATCAACCTTGCCATAATGCACTTAAAAACAAAAATAATAAATAAAATATTTGTTAAAAATCCACTTCTGAAAAAACACTATCAACCTTGCCACAATGCACTAAAAAAAAAAATTATTTAAAAAATACACTTCTGAAAACGCTATCAACCTTGCCACAATGCACTAAAAAAAAATTATTAAAAAAATACACTTCTGAAAACACTATCAACCTTGTCACAATGCACTAAAAAAAATTTTTAAAAATTTTTTGTTGTTAAATCCACTTCTGAAACCGCTAATCAACCTTGCCACAATGCACTAAAAAATAAAAAATTTTTATCCACTTCTGAAAACGCTATCAACCTTGCCACAATGCACTAAAAATAAAAAATAAAATTTTTTAAATCCACTTCTGAAAAAATACTATCAACCTTGCCACAATGCACTAAAAACATAAATAAATAAATGATTCCACTTCTGAAAATGCTATCAACCTTGCCACAATGCACTAAAAAAAAACAAAAAGTAAAAAAAAAACACTCCTGAAAACTCTATCAACCTTGCCACAATGCACTAAAAAAAAAATGAAATAAAAAAAATCCACTTCTGAAAAAACATCAACCTTGCCACAATGCACTACAACGAAAATAATAAATAAATAAAATATTTGTTAAAAATCTACTTCTGAAAACGCTATCAACCTTGCCACAATGCACTAAAAAAAAAAAACTTTTTTTTTTTAATCCACTTCTGAAAACACTATAGAACCTTGCCACAATGCACTAAAAAAAAAATAAATAAATAAAAAAAAATTAACATTTATTTAAAAAAATGACATGATGAGGGGGAAAAGGATGGTAGGGGCGGATAAGTAAAAACGAATTCGTCCTTACATCATACTCCTTTTCACAGTCATGGAACAAGAGACAAAGAAAGCACAGGTGAAAGGTCAAGGTCATGTAGCACAGCCAACGCAGCAGCAAAAGAAACTACTACAGCAGAAAGAAACATAAAAGCTTTTTTCCCCTCTCGCCACTCACACACGTGCATGTACGCGTGCACACACACACACACACACATATGCACGCACGCACGCACGCGCGCGCGCGCACACACACACACACACAGTGAAGGAACCTTTAAAAAAAAAAAAGTATGCCATGAGATGACATGAACCCAATAATGATTTCAATTTCGTAACACTACCCAAAAAAAAAACCACACACCCCAAAAATAGGCGATAGAGAGAAAGTGAGAGAGAGAATCACTACTCAATACCTCCGAAGCAAACAGATGAGCCTGTGCATTGAAAAACATAACATTCCAAAGATGATGATGATAATAATAATAATATTAAAATAATAATAATACTGTTGTATACTGATCATCCTCCCTGAATTCTATTTCTGTTATGTGTTAATAATTTTTCATGGAACTTTCACGTTTACATCAGCATAGTGTATTTATTAAGCTCATGAATTCATACATGGAATTAAACAAATACGGCACAATAGTAGTTAACATCAAAGGCATGTCAACAAAATCCGTGTCGAAAGCTAGTGCAGGGAAGCAAATATCATAAAACATATTCGATCAGTCTTCAATCTTTACACATAATGCTGCCAAGCACGAACATTTGTTTAGAAACACGGAATGCAGGGCAAGAATTCAGCATCAAGAATGAAGCAATTATCATGACAACATGCAAATTAGGCAGGTCAATATCAATAAAATACACATGCATAATTATGGACACACGTACTTGAGTAAAAGCACATTTAAACAAGAGGCGCTAGCACATACATGCATACACACAAAACACATACAAAAAAAAACACACAAAACACACACAGTATACACATACTCTGACATACACAAACAATACACACATAAAACTGAATATAGATCAGTATTCAGATTTAAGCTGAAAATAATCTTTGAAATCAGGGGCACACACATAGAAAAAAGATACTTACTGCAGAAAATCGAACCTATCGGATGATAATGTTCAAATAAAGGTTGAACAAACAAGATGGAACAAACAAGATGGCCAAGAAAATAATTATAGATGTGAGCTTATCTCAAACACACAGACACAAAAACACAAACAAAACTCGCACACAGACAAAAAGCACAGACAAAAAACCACACACAGACACAAAAACAGACAAAAAAAAACCCACACACACACACACAAACACACACACACAAACATAAAACACATACAGAAACACAGAAAAAAAAAAACCCACACAAGACACAAAACACAGACACAACCATACTCTAACAGCACACAGACATAACTACTTACACATTCCTACAATCTATTACGTTTTAAGACAACCAACTAACACAAAAGTGACACACTTTATTTTGGTGAAATGATGCAACAAAACACTAACATACTGCACCATTTTATTTGCCATTAAAAACCTTCAAAGCTACCACCAAAAAAAATGTGTACACACTTTTAACAAAATTACTGTTAATATCCAATCCAATCCAATCCTATTGTTTATAGCCCCGCCAACCACTGACGCCAAACAGGGGCCGTTACCTCATAAAATTTAAAATCTCAGAATAAAACTGTGCAGCTATATACAGATTAAAACAGGATATAAAACCAACTCTACTGTCGTTCTGTGTATCAATGCCCTGACCAACCCTAAGGGTCAACCTTGTACTGTTCACATGCAAAATGACAAAACTCCTCTATCATCTATACAATTGATTACATGACTTACAATAATCGAAGAACAAGACACAGACTGACAGACTAGTTTGAGCATGCAGCTTACCATTGTACACATGTTGCATCCAACAAAAAGTGGAGCAGTTACACATATAAACTTTTTTTTTAACACATAAAATAGCTACAGTGCAGGTAATGACATGCAAGAAAATTTGTCTTTATAGCTAAAACACTTTACAAAATAGAAAGAATCGCAACCACTGTCTGAAGTCAGGCAAAAAGAACGACGAATAGATGATGCAAAAGTTTATACAGGAAATACATGGCATGCAAGATAACGGATGAATCAGAAAAAGAAAAAAAAAATTTTTTACAAAAAATAAAAATCCTCTGATGTTGGTCATCCATAAACATTCAATAGAATTTTAGGATTTTTTTTTTAGGGGGTGTGGGGGGAGGACAGGAGGGTGCACATCTCCCCAGCCCCCCCCCCCCCCCCCCCCCCACTCTGAAAGAATCTTTGGAAATGATATACCCAAAAATACCCCTACGTTAAAAGAAAAATAAACCAAAACGATTTGGGGGGGTCCTTTTTTAAAATGTATTTATCTGTTCTACTTATTTCAGGGAAAGATAGCTCACTGGGGTAGGGGGGGGGGGTGTGGGAGGCAAGGAGGAGGGACTTAATTAGAGATGAATTTGTCTGTGCAAGATACAGCACTATATAAAGTCCATTTATTATTGTTATTATTATTAATATTATGAATTAACTGAACTGCATGACATGACACTTTTTTCTTCTTTTTTTTGGAGAAATCTTTTACCACTTCAAGAAAAAACAACTTTTTAAAAAAAATGAACCAGAACACTTACTTACTAAAAACAAGGTAACCAGAGAATTTTTATCTTTCAATAACAAGACACACAACAACAATTCTTTTTTTTTTTTGGTTTCAGGAGAAAGGAACACCAACAACACAGCACAACCACAAGATAAAACCATACACTGTCAAAAAAACAACAACACACACACAGGAAAACACACACAATACCACACACATATCACTTCAAATCATACAAAACACCGATAAAAAAAAAATTTTCTTTTTCAAAGACAGACAGACAGATAGGGACAGAAGATTTGAACCAAGACCCATAAATGCCAGGAACCCTCTGACCTGACCTGACCCACCCCCAGGTGAGGCCAGGTGTGCTGTCTCTCCCTCTCTCTCTCTCACCTGCAGATTGGTGCTCTGATCGGAGAAGGGGGAGCTGAAGAAGGTGGTGATGATGCTCATCACCGTGTCCGTCACATAGTTCTCCAGCTGAACGTCTGCATGTTTGCGGTCTGTCGTTGAGTTGCACACCTGGACAGAGCAGAGTAGTAGTAGATGATGATGATGATGATGATGATGATGATGATGATGATGGAGTTGGTCTGGGGTGGTGGGGTGAGGTTTTGTTTGTTGGTTTGTTTGTTTCTGAGACTTGGTTGAGAAGAAGTGTGTGTCTGTGTGTGTGTTTTGTGTGTGTGTGTGTGTGTGTGTGTGTGTGTGTGTGAGTGTGTGTGTGTGTGTGGTGTGTGTGTGTGTGTGTGTGTGTGTGTGTGTGTGTGAGTGTGTGTGTGTGTGTGTGTGTGTGTGTGTGTGTGTGTGTGTGTGTGTGTGTGTGTGTGGTGTGTGTGTGTGTGTGTGTGTGTGTGTGTGGTGTGAGTGTTGTGTGTGTTGTGTGTGAGTGTGAGTGTGAGTGTGTGTGTGTGGTTGTGGGTGGATGGGTGTGTGTGTGTGTGTGTGTGTGTGTGTGTGTGTGTGTGTGAGTGTGTGTGTGTGTGTGTGAGTGTGAGTGTGAGTGTGAGTGTGTGTGTGTGTGTGTGGTTGTGGGTGGATGGGTGTGTGTTGTGTGTGTGTGTGTGTGTGTGTGTGTGTGTGTGTGTGTGTGTGTGTGTGTGTGTGTGAGTGAGTGGCTGTGAATCTTGAGAGGAGGGAGAGAGGGGAGGCGGGAGAGAGAGGGGGGGAGAGGGAGAGACACAGAAAGAGAGAGTGCGTGTGTGTGTGGATGTGGGTGGATGGGTGTTTTGTGTGCGTGTGTGTGTGTGTGCGTGTGTGTGTGTGTGTGTGTGTGTGTTTTGTGTGTGTGTGTGTGTGTGTGTGTGGGGTGGGTGGGTGTGTTGTGTGTTGTGGTGTGTGAGTGTATATATATGTGTTTTGGGGTGTGTATGCATGCGTGCGTGCATGCATGTATGCATTCATGCGTCCCCAAAATATGCTTGTCAGAACTCTTATTCTATGAAATAAATATAAAACTTTATCACCACAACTATTCCTGTTTCTTATATCTAACCTTTTCATATTCACTGAATCTTGAGCAAACGTTAAAAGATCTCTTAAAAGGATACCCATATCGTTAAACAGATACACATGCTGTTAAACATGTTTGTTTAAACTATTGATTATTTATCATTGATTGCATGACTGTGTAAGATTAGGTTGAATGCATGCGCTTTGATTTGTCTTTGCAAGATATAGCGCTATATAAGTTCCATTTATTATTATTTATTATTAAACAAAAATCATGGGTGGCACTGGTCTTGTGGTGACATGTTCTCTCTCCCCAGGCAGAGCAGCCCGAATTTCACAAAGAGAAATCTGCCGGGACTGAGAGTGGTATACAATACAATACAAATCAATACAAAATGGGAACAGATGACCAAAAAAAATTTTTAACCGCATACACACGCATAACTTAAAAGAAAAAAGAAAAAAAAAAGTCATCTAAGCGCTTTGACTTGTTGCTTTACAAGATTCAGCGCTATATAAATTCCATACGGGACGGGATAGCTCAGTGGTCGGAGCACTCGCTTTCCCCCAGCCAAGTTAAGCAGCGTCGAGCGTGGTTACCAGTTGGATGGGTGACCGTTTGCGCGCCTTGGCTTCAGTACAGTTCCCCCAGTTCACCCAGCTGTAAATGGGTACCTGCCCTCTTTAGGGTCAGGGAAGGTAAAGCAGCGAGGGAGAGGAGATGGGCGCCGCCCTCAATATGCTGGCCCTAGAGAAGTGAGGTCTCTGACGCCTCGCTCCCCTACGACCTTATAGGTTATGGGACTCCTTTACCTCCTCCTTCCTTACATTATTATTATTCAATCAACAGACAAAACCACAACACCAACAATACCAAAACCATGTACCATGGCCATGTCAACGAGGAAGTTCTCGAACAGCGTCCACATGTGTTTGCTGGTGTAGATCTCCTTCATCTCCACCTCTGTGTCCACATAGCAGTGGTTCAGAAAGTTGATGTACGCCGTCTTCACCTGAAACACGTTTGGAATACATTCATCCCAAAAAAACACATACTTTTTTTCAAAAAGTCCTTCGGATGAGACTATAAACCGAGGCCCCATGTGCGAACGCACGCAGAACATCTTGCGCACACGTTAAATCCTGTTCGCTTTTCGTAAGTGTAGGCCATTGTGTGCCGGTGGGAACAGATGACAGAATTTACAAAACTGCATACACGCGAGGACTGGATGTAAAAAAAGCACATAAGTGCTTATTCCATTATCCTCGATATAAAAGAACAAAATACATTTTATAAACAAAATTAAAGAAAATAGACAAAACCATTAGATGACAATTTTAAAACAATTTTGGCAGGCTTCTTTATTTTCAGATCTGTTCCCGTTTTATTTCTCATTTTTATCAAACAAATTAAAAAAGCAAAACAAACTAAAAATTCCCAGTAAAGAACAAGCAAACATTAACAAACAAAATGTTGAGACAACACAAAATGAAAATGCTTTTATTCGCTTGTACATAACCACATAAAAAAAAAAGGGCATGAACGTAAGACGTATGCGCAGGAGTTCGAGATATGCGAGTGCAAGTCTCATCAAAATAGCACACACATATACACTTACACACACACACTTCTCCACCCACACACACACACAGACACACTCTCTCTCTCTCTCTGTCTCCAAACCCCCCCCCCCCACACCCCCACCCTCCCACACATCCCCTTTCCACTCCCCCTATGCACATGCCTCTTCTCATTCACCTCCCCCTTCATCCCACCCGAGTCACTTCCTACACCCTTCCCCATGCCTCCTCCCTTTCACTCCCCCACCTTTCCTCTCACCCCTCATCCCACCCACCTCCCAACACTCCCCCCCCCACACACACACACACCTTAAAAAAAAAGATAGATGGCTTGACAGGAAAAAAAAAAACAAATGCATCGCTTATTCAAACGTACCCATCTGGAAATAAAAATTTGACTCAGACTCATTTAAGGAGAGTTCATCATCATCATCATCATCAACCATTACACCCAGCGGTGGTGTGTAGAGCAGCAACAAAGCACCGCTTCCACTCCTGCCTATCCTGGGCCACCAACCTAGTAGTCACTGATCCCCAAGAGTGCTGCTGCATGGCCTTCATCTCACTTTCTACAGTTTTAAGGAGAGTTGCATGCCTGTAAATGATTTGAGTGCAAGCGCTTCGATTTGGTTTTTTTGTGTTTTTTTTAACAAGATTCATCAGCGCTAGATAAATTCCATGAGGTGAGACAGAACAAGTCATGGATGGACAACATCAGAGAATGGACCAGGATGAATGACTCGGCACTACTACTGCGCAGAACCGAGGACCGAGATGGATGGAGGAGGCTTACCACAGCATCGTCTTTCGTGTCTCCCCCACGACCGCCAAGGTCACGGGTCTGATGATGATGATGATGATGACGATGATCAGCGCTAGATAAATTCCATATATTATTATCATTATTCATGACTTGACCTCACCTCAGGGATACAGTCCGGGTGGGTGACCACGCGGACGATATCGTCCAGGGGCAGCAGGGAGTGGCACTTGATTTCGGTGTAGACGTTCTTCCCCTCGGTGCAGAGGGCCAGCAGCTGCACCAGGTTGATGTGGTACTGCAGGGGGCTGCGGTCGTCCGTGCGGTGACGCTCCGACCGCATCAGGTCGATCAGGTTCATGAAGGAGCCCCGGTCGTTGTAGAACAGCAGGACCTCCTCCCCGGCACTCACCAGCTGGCAATAATGATGGTAATGATGATAATGTATGTAATTTATATAAGAATAGTAATGATAATATATGGAATTTATATAATAGTAGTAATAATAGTATATGGAATGTATATAATAATAGTAATAATAACATATGAATTTATATAATAATAATAATAATATATGGAATTTATATAATAATAATAGTAATAATAATAATATATGGAATTTATTTAATAATATATGGAATTTATATAATAATAATATGGAATTTATATAATTATAATAATATATGGAATTTATATAATTATAATAATATATGGAATTTATATAATAAATATAATATATGGAATTTACAAAATAGTAATAATAATAAATGGAATTTATATAATAATAGTAATAATAATATATATAATATATGAATCTTGTAAAAAAAAAAAAAAATTTAAATCGAAGCGCTTGCTCTCAATATCATTTTACACACGTGCAACTTGGCAACAAACAACAACAAATTTTTAAAAAATTTTTTTTACTAAGTCTTGATACGAAAGTGAGATGTGGAGGGTTAGGGGAGGGGAGAGGGAGGGGAGGGGAGAGGGGGGGGAGGGGAGAGGGAGGGATGGTGTTGGGGTGAGGTGGGGGTAGGGTGTGGTGGGGGAGGGGGTAGGGTAATGATCTGGCCAAAGTGGGGGTGATGTGTGATGCGGGTGGTGGGGTGGAGTAATGTGGGGTGGGGTGGGGTGATGGGGGTTGGAGTGATGTGGGGTGGGGTGATGTGGGCGGTTGTGATGTCAGGTGGGTGCGGTGGTGTGGTGTGATGTAGGGTGGGGTGGGGTGGTGGTGCGATGTAGGGTGGTGTGGAGTGATGTAGGGTGGGGTGGTGGTTATGATGTAGGGTGGGGTGGTGGTATGATGTAGGGTGGGGTGGTGTGATGTAGGGTGGGGTGGTGGTGTGGTGTGATGTAGGGTGGTTGGTGGGTATGATGTAGGGTGGGGTGGTGGTATGGTGTGATGTAGGGTGGGGGGTGGTGGTATGATGTAGGGTGGGGTGGTGGTATGATGTAGGGTGGGGTGGTGGTATGGTGTGATGTAGGGTGGGGTGGTGGTTGATGTAGGGTGGGGGGTGGTGGTATGATGTAGGGGTGGGGTGGTGGTTGATGTAGGGTGGGGTGGTGGTATGATGTTGGGTGGTGGTTTATGGTGTGATGTAGGGTGGGGTGGTGGTGTGGAGTGTGTAGGGTGGGGTGGTGGTGTGATGTAGGGTGGTGTGGTGGTATGGTGTGATTTTAGGGTGGTGGTGGTGTGATGTAGGGTGGTGTGGTGGTGTGGAGTGATGTAGGGTGGTGTGGTGTGATGTAGGGTGGTGGTGGTGTGATGTAGGGGTGGTGGTGGGGGGGGTGGAGTGATGTAGGGTGGGGGTGTGGTGTGATGTAGGGTGGGTGGGGGATGTGTGATGTAGGGTGGGGTGGTGGTTGATGTAGGGGTGGGGGTGGTGGAGTGATGTGGGTGGTGGTGGTGTGATGTAGGGTGGGGTGGTGTGATGTTTGGGGTGGTGTGATGTAGGGTGGGGTTGGTGGTATGATGTAGGGTGGGGTGGTGATATGATGTAGGGTGGGGTGGTGGTATGATGTTTGGGTGGGGGTGGGTATGATGTAGGGGGGTGGTGTTGTGTGGGTGGGATGGTGGTATGATGTAGGGTGGGGTGGTGGTATGATGTAGGGTGGGGGTGGTGATATGATGTAGGGTGGGGTGGTGGTGATGTAGGGTGGGGTGGTTTGATGTGGGTGGGGTGGTGGTATGATGTAGGGTGGGGTGGTGGTTTGATGTAGGGTGGGTGGTTGGTATGATGTAGGGTGGTGTGGGTGATGTAGGGTGGGTGGTGGATGTGGGTGGGGTGGTGGTAGTGATGTAGGGTGGGGTGTGGTGTGATGTAGGGTGGGGTGGTGGTTTAGGTGGGGTGGTGGGTGGTGTGATGTGGGGGGGGTGGTGGTGTGTGGTGGGGTGGGGTGGTGGTGTGGTGTGATGTAGGGTGGGGTGGTTGGGGTGGTGGGGGGTTGTGATGTAGGGTGGGGTGGTGGTGTGATGTAGGGTTGGGGTGGTGGTGTGGTGTGATGTAGGGTGGGGTGGTGGTGTGGTGTGATGTAGGGTGGGGTGGGGGTTGTGATGTAGGGTGGGGTGGTGGTTTGATGTAGGGTGGGGTGGTGGTGTGTGTGATGTAGGGTGGGGGTGGTGTGTGATGTAGGGTGGGTGGTGGTGTGGTGTGGGTGTAGGGTGGGGTGGTGGGTGTGATGTAGGGTGGGGGTGGTGGTGTGGTGTGATGTAGGGTGGTGGTGGTGGTGTGATGTAGGGTGGGGTGGTGGTTGATGTAGGGTGGGGTGGGGTGTGATGTAGGGTGGGGGTGGTGTGATGTGGGGGGGGGTGGGGGGTGGGGTGGTATGATGTAGGGTGGGGTGGGTGGTGTGATGTAGGGTGGGGTGGGGGTGGTGATGGGGGTGGGGGGTGATTGGTGTGATGTGGTGGAGTGTGGGGGGGGGGGGGGGGGGGGGGGGTGGTGTGGGGGTGGGGTGGTGTGATGTGGGTGGGGGGTGGGGTGATGTGGTGGGGTGGTGTGATGTAGGGTGGGGTGGTGGGTGGTGGTGGGGGGGGGGGTGGTGATGTAGGGTGGGGGGGGTGGGTGGTGGGGTGGGGGTGGTGGGGTGGGGTGGTAGGGTGGTGGGGGGTGGGGTGGTTGGGTGGTGGTGGGGTGGTGTGATGTAGGGTGGGGTGGGGTGGTGTGATGTAGGGTGGGGTGGGGTGGTGTGTGTAGGGTGGGTGGTGGGGGTGATGGGGTGGGGTGGTGTGTGGGTGGTGGTGGTGTGTAGGGTGGTGTGATGTAGGGTGGTTGTGTGGGTGTGAGGTAGGGTGGTGTGATGTAGGGTGGGTGGTGGTGTGATGTAGGGTGGGTGGGGTGTGTGTAGGGTGGGGGGGTTGTGGTGTGATGTTGGGGTGGGGTGGGGGGGGTGTTTTTGGGGGTGGGGTGGGGGGGTGGTGGGTGGGGGGTGGGTGTGAGTGGGTGGTTGTGGGGGGTGGGGTGGTTTTTGGGTGGGGGGTTTAGGGGGTTGGGGTGGGGGGGGGTGGGATTGTGGGGGGGGTTGGGGGTGGGGGTGGGGGGGAGGGGGTTTTGGGGTGGGGGGGGGTGGGTGATGTGGGGTGGTGTGAGGTGGTGGTGTGAGTAGGGTGGGGTGGTGTGATGTAATGTGGGGTGGGGTGGTTGTGTGAGTGGGGTTTGGGGGTGGTGTGGTGTGGGGGGTGTGGTGTAGAGGTTGGGTTGTGTGGTTTAGGGCGAAGTGATGTACTGGGGGGGGGGGGGGGATAGGATAAGATAGGGGGGGTGTGGTGTGACTAGTGTGTGTGGGGTGTGATATGAAGTTGCTGTGGAGTGGCACTGTGTGGTGTGGTACAAGTGAGTAGTTGGTTTGGTTTGTTACGTGGGATGTGTGGTGTGGTTTTAAATTCAGATCAATCAAAAACAAAAAACCCCAAAAATTACGAAAAAAGCACTTCCCCCCCTTTAAAGCTCCCACCACCCCGTAAAAACCTTGCAAAATTCGAGCGTAGAAAAAAAACAAATGTTTACAAACCACACAACACCAACAAAAACCAAACTGCCCCCCCCCACTCGTCGCAAGCTCGCGGTCAACTCACCTCGGCCCTTTTGGGTCCTGACGCGGGAAGGGAGGTCCCCCCGGCCCCTTTTACGTGGTTGGGAACTTACGTGTGCACGTGACGCCCCTGCGACTCGATGGAGTGCACGAAATGCTGCACCACCCGCTCCGTCACGTCGTTGCACAGCGAGGCGTTGTCTTGGAAGATGGCGCGCATCGTCTGCGCTTCCAGCGACTGTCGGGGGACAAGAGAGAGAGAGAGAGTGAGTGAGAGAGAGAGAGAACTCGAACTCGAATGATTTATTCACAAAAAGGCCATTGGCCCATACATGAAGGGGGTTGCCAAACTGCTTAGCATTTTGGTTTTAAAAAACAAAACCAAAAAAAACAAACAAACAAACTAACATAAAAAACCATGTTATTTAGGATAAATTACCGACAGAGAGAAAAGGGACCAACACGAGAGGGATTGGGAGAAAAGGAGAGAGGAGAAGAGGGAAAAGAGAGAAAAGGGAGAGAAAAGAGGGACGAGTGTGTGAGAGTGAGTAGAGAGAGAGTGAGTGAGAGTGAGAGAACGGAAGAGAGAGAGGAGGAAGAGAGTGAGGGAGAGAGAGAGTGTGTAGAGTGATGAGAGAGAGGTGGAGAGAGAGAGGTGAGAGATGGGAGAGTGGAGGGAGGAGAGTGTGTGAGAGTGAGTGAGAGAGAGAGAGAGTGAGGAGAGAGATGAGTGAGAGACAGTGAGTGAGAGCAGAGGAGAGAGGGAGAGGAGAGGGAGGGAGAGAGAGAGTGTGTGAGAGTGAGTGAGAGAGAGGAGAGAGAGAGAGAGTGAGGGGAGGAGACAGAGAAGGGGGGAGAGAAGAGAGAGAGGGAGAGAGACAGAGAGAGAGAGGAGGAGAGAGAGTGTGTGAGAGGGAGAGTGAGAAAGAGAGAGAGTGAGTGAGAGAGATGAGAGAGAGTAGAGAAAGGGGAGAGAGAGAGAGGGTGAGAGGGAGGTGGGAAATTAGGGGTGTGATGGAGGTTAGTGTGTTGAGTGTGTGTTGAGGGTGGGTGCTGGGGATATGAGGTGTGTGTGTGTGTGTGTCGGTGTTGGGAGGTGGATGGGGTTTTGTGGAGGGGGGGGTGCTTGAGGGATATTAGGCATGATGGAGGTTATGTGTATACTGTGTGTGTTGGGGTGGGGTTGTTGTGTGTGTGTATTGTGGGTGGGTGTTGTTATTTGTTTTTGTGTGTGTGTTGGTGGTGGATGGGGGGGTATTGGGGAAGTGTGTGTCCATGTGTCTGACACACACACACACCATCATAACAACACACTCTACAAACTATAACAACATACACCACACACACACACTAAACAAACCACACAAAAATAAACAACACACACACACACACACACTATAACACACTCACACACAACAAAACAACACTCAGCAACAAAACAAAAACACACACACAAAAACACACCCACGGAGAGAGGAAGAGGTCCTGAGAGCCCATAGCGGATGTTTGGTTGGCTGGTAGCCAGTCAACTCTCTCAACACACATCACATAACTCATACAATAAAACAAACACTCATACAAACAAACAACACAAAAACACACCCCAGGAGAGAGGAAGAGGTCCAGGAGCCATTACTGGATGTTCTGGTTGGCATGGTAGCCCAGACACTCACATCACCCACACAACACACACTAAACAACACGCACACACACACCACACCAAAAACAAAGCACACACACACACCCAAACAACAACACACACAAAAATAACATCACCCAGGAGAGAGGAAGAGGTGCCATGTGAGCCTATTACAGGATGTGCTGGTTGGCCTGGTAGCCCAGACAGAAGGCCTGCAGGAAATCGGTGGGCCAAGCGTCATGTTCTCGAATCCTTGTGTCAGTTGTTCTGCAAAAGTGCAGTCCCACAAACACAAAACGTAATACCACGGATTATATCACAGCATAACATAATACCATGGATTTTATCACACAACACCATCCTAATACCATAGATGATATCACAGCATAACACAATACCATGGATTTTATCACACAGCAACATCCTAATACCACTGATTATATCACAGCATAATATAATACCATGGATTTTATCACACAACACCATCATGCTTCCACAGATTATATCACAACAAAACATAATACCATGGATTTTATCACACAACACCATCCTAATACCACAGATTATATCACAACAAAAACAGAATACCATGGATTTTATCACACAACACCATCCTAATATCACTGATTATATCACAGCATAACATAATACCATGGATTTTATCACACAACACCATCCTAATACCAAAGATTATACCACAACAAAACATAATACCATGGATTTTATCACCAGCAATATCTAAACATGATGGATTGAATCATACATGTGTCTATTGCTACTGAACTCACTGTAAGAGGACGTACAAGGTGGTCATGGCATCAATATGTGATCCTACATTACCTGTTGGTGGTGGTTTTGGTGGTAGTAGGGGGAGGGGATAGGTTGGGGGGGTTGTGTGGTATTTTTCCCATTTTGGCTAGAGCGCTGAGGTTCACCAATGGTGAGATTTTTGCACATGCGATCGTTTTCACCCACCATTACCGTTGCCACATTCCGACTTTGGGGATGGTGTCTAAACTTGACACCAGTATACATGTATTTTTTTTAAAGTTTGTCATCTGTTCCCACCGGCACACAACTGCCTACTCTTTCGAAAGGCGGACCAGGTCTTAACGTGCGAGCAGGATGTTCTGCATGTGTTTGGACATGGGACCTCGGTTTACAGTCTCATCCAAAGGACTTTTGGGGAGAGTGGATTCAGCACTGATGTTAACTCCAGGGGAAATATTCCTCTTAGATGGGCGTTCCGGTGGTTAGGCTCAAAAACTGGGATTGATCCTGGCTGTCAGTAGACTGCCAGCCAATGGTCTAACCACTGGCCATCACCTTCCCCCGAACTGTTGTTTAAGTTATTGCATATTCCTAGGCTAAACAACCTGACAGCTCCCTCGTTAAGATTCAATCTTCAGACCAGGGAAAAGAAAACTATTAGACGGTTAATGCCGGACCCTGAGAACCATATCTGAGTTTTAATAGTTTGATTACTCCCCCACCCTTCATGCCTGAGTCAATGGCCTTTTCTGTGAATAATTTATTCCAGTTTGAGTCTCTCTCTCCCCCCCCCCCCCCCCCCCCCGCCCCCCCCCCCCCCCCCCCCCCCCCCCCCCCCCCCCCCCCCCCCCCCCCCCCCCCCCCCACCCCCCCCCCCCCCTCCCCCCCCCCCCCCCCCCCCCCCTCCCACCCACCCCTCCCCCCCCCCCCCCCCCCCCCCCCCCCCACCCCCCCCCCCCCCCCCCCCCCCCCCCCCCCCCCCCCCCCCCCCCCCCCCCCCCCCCCCCCCCCCACCCCTCCCCCCCCCCCCCCCCTCCCCCCCCCCCCCCCCCCCCCCCCCCCCCCACCTCCCCCCCCCCCCCCCCCCCACCCCCCCCCCCCCCCCCACCCCCCCCCCCCCCCCCCCCACCCCCCCCCCCCCCCCCCACCCCCCCCCCCCCCCCCCCCCCCCCCCCCCCACCCCCCCCCCCCCCCCCCCCCCCCCCCCCCCCCCCCCCCCCCCCCCCCCCCCCCCCCTCCCCCCCCCCCCCCCCCCCCCCCCCCCCCTCCCCCCCCCCCCCCCCCCCCCCCCCCCCCCCCCCCCCCCCCCCCCCCCCCCCCCCCCCCCCCACTCCCACCCACCCCCCCATCCCCCCCCCCCCCCCCCCCCCCCCCCCCCCCCCCCCTCTCTCCCCCCCCCCCCCCCACCCCCCCCCCCCCCACCCCCCCCCCCCCCCCCCCCCCCCCCCCCCCCCCCCCCCCCCCCCCCCCCCCCCCCCCCACCCCCCCCCCCCCCCCCCCCCCCCCCCCCCCCCCCCCACCCCCCCACCCCCAACCCCCCCCCCCCCCCCCCCCCCCCCCCCCCCCACCCCCTCCCCCACCCCCCCCCCCCTCCCACCCCCCTCCCCCCCCCCCCCCACCCCCCTTCTTCTCTCTCCTGTTGTTTTGTTCTGTTTTGCTTTCTTTTATTATTTGTTGTTGTCTCTCTCTCTCTCTCTCCGATGGTTTGTATGGGTTTTTGGTGAGTTTTTTTCCCCTGTTTACTGTGTGTGCATTAGGAGTATTTGGCTTATTTTAAAAATAATTATGCACGCATTGGATAAGAAGTTTGCATGTAGGACCACTTTCAAATACCTCTCTGTCTCTGTCGCCCCTCTCTCTCTCTCTCTCAGGACCCAGACTAGATAAGAATGTTGCATGTTTTCTAGTACATTCTCTCCCCTCTCACTCATATATTTCTCTCTCTCTCTCTATCTCTCTCCTATCTCTCTCAGTACTATGAAACTCTGAATAGTTTAATTGCACATCTGGCCTTGGGCCACAAGAATGTTGCATGTTTTCAAGTACTTCTCTCCATCTCACTCATATTCTTTCTCTCTTTCTCTCTCTCTCTCTCTCTCTCTCTCTCTCTCTCTCTCTCTCTCTCTCTCAGTACTCTGAACTATGAATAGTTTAATTGCACATCGGCCTTGGGCCTAAAGATTGTAGCATGTTTTCAAGTACCCTACTCTCCTCTCACTCAAAATTTTTTAATTCTCTCTCTCTCTCTCTCTCTTCTCTCTCTCTCTCAGTACCCACACTATGATAAGAAATGCTGCCGTTTTCAAGGACCCTTCTCTCGCTCATATTCTCTCTCTCTCACTCCCTCCCTCCCATGTCCACTTCCTCTCCACTACCTCCCTCCCTGTCCACTTCCCTCTCCACTCCCTCACTCGCTGTCCACTTCCCTCTCCACTCACTCCCTGTCCCTCCTCCCCTCTCCACCTTCCCTCTCCAATCCTCCCTCCCTGTCACTTCCCTCTCCACTCCTCCCTGTCCACTTCCCCTCCCTATCCAATCCACCCTGTCCACGCCTCCTTGGTTCCCACTCCCTCCCTCTACACTCCCTCCCTCTCACTCCCTCCCTGTCCACTCCCTCCCTCCTGTCCACTCCTCCCTTCCACTCCACTCCATGTCCGCTCCACTCTCCCACTCCCTCACCTCTTCACTCCTCCCTCGTGTCTACTCCCTACCTCTCCACACTACTCACTGTCCACTCCCTCCCTCCCTGTTCTACTCAATCCCTCTCCACTCCCTCCCTTGTCAATCACTCCCTCTCCACTCCCTCCATAGTCCACTCCTCCTCCCTGTCCACTTCCCTGTCCACTCACATGTCCACTTCCCTCTACCACTACCCTCCATCGCACTGTCCACTTCCCTCTCCACTACCTCCCCATCTCCACTCCCTCGCTGTTCCACTTTACCCTCTCCACTACCTCACTCTTCCACTCCCTCGCTGTCCACTTCCCTCTCCACTCCCTGTCCACTTCCATCTCCACTCACTCCCTCCAGCGCTGTCCACCTTCCCTCTCCACTCCCTCCCTCCCCTCCCCATGGTCACTTCCCTCTCCACTCCCTCCCTCGCTGGTCAAATTCCCTCTCCACTCCCTCCATCTCACCTCTCCCTCCCTCTCCATCTCCCTCTACACTCACTGTCCACTTCCCTCTCCACTCCCACGCTGGCACTCCCTCCCTCGCTGTCCACTTCCCTCTTCCACTCCCTCCCTCCTGTCCACTTCCCTCTCCACTCCTCCCTCCCTGCCACTTCCCTCTCACACTCCCTCCTTCTCCACTCACTCCCTCGCTGTCCACTTCCCTCTCACTCCCTCCCTCGCTGTCCACTTTCCCTCTCCACTCCCTCCCCTGTCCAATCACTCTCCACTCCCTCCCTAGCCTGTCCACTTCCCTTCTCCACTCCCTCCTCGCTGTCCACTTCCCTCTCATCCCTCCACGCTGTCACCTTCCTCTCCACTCCCTCCCTCTTTCCACTCCCTCCCTTGTCCACTCCCTCCCTAGCTGTCCACTTCCTCTCCACTCCCCTCCCGTCCCTGTCCACTTCCATCTCACTCCCTCCCTGCCCTGTCCACTTCCCTCTCCACTCCATCCTTCTCACTCACACTCCCTCGCTGTCCACTCCCCTCTCTCTCTCCCTCCCCTGCTGTCCAATTCCCTCTCCATCCCTCCGTCCACCTCCCTCTCACTCCCTCCCCTCGCTGTCCACTTTCCCTCTCAACCCTCCCTCTCCACTCCTCCCTCGCGTGTCCACTTCCCTCTCCACTCCCTACTCTCACTGTCCACTCCTCTCTCCCACTCCCTCCTCTCCTCTCCACTCCGTCACTGTCCACTTCCTCTCCTCTCCCTCCATGTCACTCTCCCTCCTTCTCCCTCTCCCACTCCATCTTCTCCCTTCTCCACTCCCTCCCTTCCTGTCCACTCCTCTCTCCACTCCACTCCCTCCCTCCCTGTCCACACACACACACACACTCACAGTATCGTAAGGAATCTTGAGCAGGTCCAGGACAACCTGGTGTGCCCCCATGTTCTTCAGCAGCCGCTGCTCGTGTTTGCGAGGCTTCCGGACGTCCCCTCCCAGGTCGTGCAGACACAGACGTGTCAGACGCATCAGGATCTGAAACAGCGCACGGCTGTGGAGACAGGAGCTTAGGAGATGATGGTGGCTTGGTTTTTTAAAAACTTTTTGAAACGGTGGTTTTTATGGGGAGGCTTTGATGGGTTGTTTTTTTTAAGTTTGAAGACCACAAATTCAGTTCTGCTTTGTCATTATGAGATAAATATTCAGTATATGCTACCTCGATCCCAAAATTTACTGTAATACAAAAAAATCTCTCTCTCCTTTCCATGTCCCTCTCTCTATCTGTCTCTCCCCCTCTCCTCTGTGATCTCAAACATCTGCCTTTATGTAATTTAACCCATAATACAATGCAAAGTTTGGTGACATGCACATAAATGCTAAACAATTCCCAAAATATACTGTAATAAAATAAATACTCTCTCTCTTTCCCTGTCCCTCTCTCTCTCTTCTCTCTGTCTCTCTCCCCTTCACTCTGTGATCTGGAAAACATATACCCATTACGATATTTTAAACCCCTACAATGCCAAAAGACTGAGTTACATTGCACATTCTATCGTAATCATCACAACTTTTACCAACTTTATCCCCTGCCTCCTGGGTCCACTTGGTAAAGGACTGCTGTGCCACAATAATATCAAAAAACCTCTTCTCTATCTCTGTCTCTCTCTCCCTCCCTCCCTCCCTCTATGTCTCTCTCTCTCTCTTTCTCTCTCTCTCTCTCTTCTCTCTCTCTCTGTGACTTACAGCCTTGATGGTTTGGAGTTGTTGTTGGAGTCCCACTGATTAGGAGGTCCGATGTCGTGGTCGATGGCTGAGCCCTGGTCCCCCACCATACCCTGTCCACACACACACACACACACACACACACACACAGATGCCAATGTCTGTACATGGATATGTGTGTGCATGTCATTTGTGCTGCTTTCTTTGTGTCTGAATGTCAAAACAGAGATACTATCATCTGTACATAGTACATGTGTGTATATCAATGTGCCTCGACCTTCTTTCTAAAAAAACACACCACAAACATATATATATATATACCAATGTCTGTACATGGGTATGTGTGTGAATGTCAATGTGCTGCTTTCTTTGTCTGAATGTCCACACAGAGATACTAACATCTGTACATAGGTACATGTGTGAATATCAAACTGCCTCTCCCCTCTTTCTAAAACACACACACACACATATATATATAGATACCAATGTCTGTACATGGGTATGTGTGTGAATGTCAATGTGCTGCTTTCTTTGTCTGAATGTCCACACAGAGATACTAACATCTGTGCATAGGTACATGCGTGAATATCAATGTGCCTCTCCCCTCTTTCTAAAACACATACACACACACATACACACATATATACCAATGTCTGTATATAGGTATGTGTGTGAATATCAATGTGCTGGTTTTTTTGTCTGAATGTCCACACAGAGATACTAACATCTGTGCATAGGTATATGTGTGAATATCAATGTGCCTCTCCCCTCTTTCTAACTAACACACACACCAACGATAAATTTACCTAAAAACCACCAGCATGTCAACATGACCAACATATATGACATGTACAAATGACTCCTTTCCAAATCCTTATCAGGGCAATGCAAATAAACAAATCAATATCAGGTTTCAAAGTCAAAGATACAGATGTGTCGATAACAAGACAACAACAACATACCCAAGATGGAGACTGGGACTTGTTCTTCTTGTCACTCTTCTCTTTGCCTTTCTCCTCCTGCGCATCAAAAGAAAGAAATAAAAAATGAAATCCTCAATATGAACTTTCGTTAAGGGTACTGGCTTTGTATTAAAAGTCACGCACAATGTCTAATCATACACATATGTGTATATGTGTACAATACATACATGTATATGTATACATGTGGCACTGACGTGGACAGCGGGTGGTTTTAGGAGTGATGTGTCTTGATATGCTGACCCGGGTATTGTAATCTCGTTAGTACATGTTTTGAATTTTAATGTGCCTCTCCATCTTTCTAACACACACCACTCGGCTATTGCACGCTCGCCGCAAGCACACACAAACAACCCATCCACACATTCACTTTCTCATTAACATTCACACCACTACAAAAAAAAAATACACCACCTTCCCCCATCAACACTCCACCACCCACTCCACACACCATCTACACCACCTCCCACCACACACGCACACCACAACTCCCCATCCTCAACCCTCCCACCTCCCACCACACACACCACACCACCATCCCCCTCATCCCACAAACACACACACAACGCACACACCTTCTCACACCATCCTCACCCTCCCCACCTCCCACCACACCCCATCCCGACCTCCCTCCCACCACACACACGCACAACGCACACATTTCTCAGACCCAATCTCACCCTCCCCACTCCACCACACCCCTCTCCCCCCACACACACACACGCCACACCCACCTTATCATCCAGTCCTCACCCTCCCCACCTCCCACCACACCCCACCTCCCCCCACCACACACAAAAGCACACACCCACCTTCTCATCGCCATCTTTCCTCCCCCCTACCCGCTGTTTCCCTTCTTCTTCTTCTTTCTGTTGTCGCGTACTTGCTCTTGTACACCAATGCTCAGACTTCTCCCCAGCAGGCGCAGCTAGTCCAGGTCCTGCTTGATATGGACGGTAGTTATCCACGTCGCTTGTCGACACCTGCAACTGATCCTGCAGGGGTTGTAGGAGCGGGAGCAGGAGAGCTCCGAGATCCAGAGGGAAGACCAGAGACCCACAAGAGAGAGAGAAGACCCGACTTTAGTACGGGCAGTGAACTCGATGACGACGTACCCGAGAGCAGAGTTGTGCCCTGCTAGCGTTTTAACAGATTGTGAATTACATGCGTATAGTCTGGTAAGATAGGGATAGATGTGTGAGAGGGTGATGATGGTGGATGGATGATGGATGGATGGATGGAGAGAGGAGTGGCAGGTTCAGAACAGATTGTGAATAAACATGAATAGATAGGTATAGATAGAGATGGAGGGATGGATGGATGGATGGATGGATGGATGGATGGATGGATGGATGGAATGGAGAGAGAAGTGGCAGGTTCAGAGCAGATTGATGAATAAACATGAATAGATAGATATGATATAGATGGATATGATGGATGGATGGATGAATGGATGGATGGATGGATGGAGTGGAGGTTAGGATGATGATATGGATGGATATGATGGATGGATGGATGATGGATGGATGGGATGGATGGGGGGTGGGTGGATGATTGATGATGGATGGATGGATATAATATATATAATATATATATATATATGTATGATGATATGATATAATATTATATATATATATGATGTATATATATATATAGTGTGTATATAATATATATATATATATATATATATATATGTGTATATATATATGAATAATTATTTGTTTAATTCTAGATGTAGAAGGCTCATCAATGTCAAACTTCCCCTGGGAGAAACATGACAAAAAAGGAAGAAGAAGAAGAAGAAGAAGAAGAAGCAGAAGAAGCAGAAGAAGACTTGTTTAATTCTAAATTAATAACATAAAATAAAATCTTATGAAATAAATTTTTCATAACCCCCCCACACACACAAAAGTAGCATGATTCTCTTTCTTCTTACCATACGTGTGTATGCGCATGTGTGTGTGTATATATGGGTGTGTGTGTGTGTATGTGAGTATGTGCTTGCATGTGCATGCGTGCGTGCGTGTGTGTATAAGAGCACATCTGTACACACAGGCATGCCAGAGGGGGGAGGAGGGGTGATTGGGTAAATATGTGGATGTATGTGCGCGTGTATGTGTGTGTGTGCATGAATGTGCCTGTGTGCGTGCATGCATGTGTGTATGCATCTGTGCACGATGTGTAAATAATAATAATAACAATGTATGGAATTTATATAGCGCTGAATCTTGTAAAGCAACAAATCAAAGCGCTCAGATGACTTTTTTTTTTTTTTAGAGGATAATGGAATAAGCACTCATGTGCTTTTTTTTTTTTTACATCTAGTCCCCGTGTGTATGTGGTTTTGTAAATTTTGTCATCTGTTCCTACCGGCACACAATGGCCTACTCTTTCAAAAAGCGGAACAGGATTTAACGTGTGCGCAAGATGTTCTGGATGCGTTCGCACACGGGGCCTAGGTTTATAGCCTCATCCAAAGGACTTTGACATTCAGTTCGATTTTTTTGTCAAACTGGGAAGAAAGGGCGAGGCTGGGAATCGAACCCAGAACCTCACGGTTTACTTGTTGGCAGGCAAACGTCTTAACCATCCTGCCACATATGTTGGCATCCGTCTGTCTCGGGAGACAATGGAGAATGCGCCGTGGGTCAGTCAGTGGTGGAACTGCAGCGCCGACTGCGGCTGTAGAGCCCAATCCTGGAGCGGCAGACCCTGTTGCAGGTGTTGCATGTGAAGACAGAGTTGTCTGATGGTGCTGACTCCGCTCTCCGATGTCTGCGTGCTCGTCTGTCTCCCCACTGCTCCTCCCTCTTCTGCTCTGCTGTCTTGATGGCCGACCTGGTAGTGGCTCGCCAACTGCTGCGGTCTGCTGCCAGTGCTTCAAGGCCTGCTGGTGCAATGCCACCCGCCTTCAGGTCCCGCTTGCACACATCTTTGTATCGAAGCATTGCCACATATATGTACACACAAATAGTAGTGGCAGTAATCTTCATGCATGCACACACACACAGGGGGGGGTGGGGGGGTACAGGGTGCTGACCTGTTTGAAGGCCTGCAGGACCTCCTGGCGCTGGGAGAAGTGCCTGAAGAGGAGCTGCAGGGCGCCGGACACCAGGGAGGGGTAGTTGTGCATCACCAGGTTCAGCAACACACGCAGGAACATCTTGCCCCCCTGACCGTCCAGGTCCAGCTCCGCTGTCTCCGCACTAGGGACACACATGCATGCAGGCACAAAAGCATGCATGCACACAAGCATGCAGGCACACACACACACACAATCAGTCACAGAAAAGGATTTTGAAAGAACTTTTGTCAGTTATTGCTGTTAAGCTATATAACAAGGCTTGCATCAAAATGTCGTTGCGTTTCTTCTTCTTCTTCTTCTTCTTCATTGAACACTCGGATAGCAACTATTGTTGTCTGTCATACTACTAGTGAAAATGCATTATGCTGCTGTGTGATATTTGATACATGAATCTCATGGGCAGTGAAGAATTATCTTTTTTCAATGAAAATTCAAACACTGCTCCAATAATCACTGAAATTCAGAACACAAGAACCTTAAAATTCATGTAACACAATTTCACACCTGGAAATTCATGTAACACAACTTCACACCTGGAAATTCATGTAACACAACTTCACACCTGGAAATTCATGTAACACAACTTCACACCTGGAAATTCATGTAACACAACTTCACACCTGGAAAGTCATGTAACACAATTTCACACCTGGAAATTCAAAAATTCATGTAACACAACTTCACACTTGGAAATTCATGTAACACAACTTCACACCTGGAAATTCATGTAACACAACTCCACACTTGGAAATTCATGTAACACAACTTCACACTTGGAAATTCATGTAACACAACTTCACACTTGGAAATTCATGTAACACAACTTCACACTTGGAAATTCATGTAACACAACTTCACACCTGGAAATTCATGTAACACAACTTCACACCTGGAAATTCATGTAACACAACTTCAGACTTCTTCAGGGTATGGAGAACTCACCTGCCACCAAAGATGTCCTCAGCTTGAGTGGCAATGCTCTCCAGATCCAGACCTCCTGAAAGCACACACACACACACACACACACACAGCTACATATGACGTTCAGCTCATAAAACAGAGGAACAGACCTCTGAACACCACCAAAGTGACCCAGCACCAATGCAGGGCCCCTCTGGTTGGTGACCCCATGGCGACCTCACACTGATAAGGTCCACATAGACTTCTAATACCAGTCACATATCATACACTGTCAATACCATACAGATTCTATGTATGTCTGCATGTATGCAAATGTGGCTGAAGGCTTGAGGGAGCATATGTTTGAGCCACTAAATAATCTGCACAAGGGTGTTTCTTTAAAAAAAAATGTCAGGTGAAAATGTCAAACATACCTAGCTGGAGCAGTAGAAAACTCACACTCACACAACTTACATATAACTGCCCGGTGTATGTAACCTATTTACCTAGAGCAGTAGATTCCCATGCACACACATGCATGTTCTGTTAAACATAACTGTCAGACATAAACACCATATTTAGCTAGAGCAGTGGAGGACTATCAAACATGCAGAGAATAGTCTCATTATTCTCTCATGCGCATGTACATTTTATCCAAAAATATTCCTCAGGAGTAAAAGTCAACCATATTTCCCCAGCAGTCATGGAGGATTCCCGTGCATGCACAAGCACAGTGTTTTCTTGAACACAAACAACAGGTGTAACTGTGCAAGTTATTTACCTGGAGCAGTGGAGGATTCCTGAGGTGCTCCGTCCCCATCGTGCTGTCTCTTGAAGATGGACAGGAGGCAGGTGATGCGGTAATCCAGACGCACGTTCAGGATGAACTGTTCACACATAACGAGCACATCGGTTCAAACTGGAAATTTTTTCATTTCATAAACTAAGTCAGAAATAAAAACTGAGTCAGAAGTTTTTTTTCATTTCATAAACTAAGTCAGAAATAAAAACCGAGTCAGAAATATAAGGGCATGAGCAGCATAGAACAACAGGTGAATAAACAAAACAATGTTTTTATGCAAGATTTCACACACACACACACACACTCACTCTCTGTCTCTATCACTGTCTCTCTTTCTCTCTGGCTTAGATGGTTATTGTGACAATCTCTTTTTTGCATTTTATTTTTCTTGCTTGCCTTTTTGCCTTGCTCATTGTATGTTTTGTGGCCAAAGGCCAATGTACATTTCACCCGTTCAGAGTTCAGACTTCAGAGTTCTCTCTCTCTCTCCTCTCCTCTCTCTCTCTCTCTCTTCCTATTTTAAGGTAGTAAGTCTCAACAAACAGACTCTTATCAATAACTGGAGAAAAAAAGTCACAGATTGATGCAGCCAATCCAAACACAGCACACAAATCCAACATCACTCATTCAAGACAGCAAAATTTAACACACCCTTCCTTTTACCAAGTCCAAGTGTGGTCAGTTCCTGCTATAATTAGCACCAGCTGGGCTGGGATAGGATAGAATGGATAGAAGCTGAGAGTAGCTGAAAGTGGGGGGGGGAAACTGGCAGCTGTGAAACACCTGCCATCACTGACCTTGAGGATTTCGATGATCTTCAGCTTGGTGTCCATGACCAGGTTGTCCTCCTCTACATCCACCTTCTTGCTGCTGACGCTGACAGGCAGCAGGCTCTTCTCCACTTCCTCACCTGAAAGGTAGATACATAGATACAACAGTGTGTTTTTTGTTTTTGCAGTGTTACCTCTTCTCCACTTCCTCACCTGAAAGGTAGATACATAGATACAACAGTGTGTTTTTTGTTTTTGCAGTGTTACCTCTTCTCCACTTCCTCACCTGAAAGGTAGATACATAGATACAACAGTGTGTCTTTTGTTTTTTGTTTTTGCAGTGTTACCTCTTCTCCATTTCCTCACCTGATGGGCAGTGACATAGATATATAGATAAGTACAACGGTGTGTCTTTCCTTTTGTTTTTGCAGTTTTGTCTCTTCTCCACTGCCTCACCTGAAGGGTAGACACATAGGTACAACAGTGTGTCCCTTCTTGCAGTCTGAGCTTTATGGGGTATGTAAATATGTACATATATATCTATATCTATACATACACACACACATAGGTGCGCGCACACACACACTCAACACATACACTCCACCCACCCATCCACCCACACACCACTACCCCCTCCCCACGCGCACACACATACGCACACACACACACTCTCTCTCTCTCCACACACACACACACCACTCACACACACTCTCACACTTATACACACACACACACACACACGCACACACACACACACACACACACACTCACACACACACACACTCTCACACATATACACACACACACACGCAACACACACACACACACTCACACACACACTCTCACACATATACACACACACACACTCACACACACGCACACACACACAACACACACGCTCACACACACATATACACACACACACACTCACACACACTCTCACACATATACACACACACACACACACGCACACACACACACACACACACTCACACACACACACACTCTCACACCACACACACACACACACTCACACACACGCACACACACACACGCACACACACTCACACACACACACACACACCACTACCCCTCCCACACACACACATATGCATACACACACACACTCATACACACACACACACACACACTCACACACTGACCCTCCACAGGCTGGGGCAGGGGCGGACTGTTGGTTTCAGGCACACAGTCCAGAATACTCAGCAGTGTCTTGGTCAGGCGCAGCAGGTCGCTGAAGGTGTAGAACCCAAAGTAGATCAGCTGACGAGCCAGGTTCACCACCTGCACACATACATACATACAACACAGCACACATCATCTTAGTGTCACTGCAAGTCTGCAACCTTCTTTTCTTCTAATTTTGTGTCTGTGGTTTGGACGGTGAAGTCTGCCGTCTGTTGTAGTGACCCTGCCGGTCTCCCCAGTTTTCCCTGCAGCTGTGTCCATTGATTTTCCATTTGCTGGTAACCGACTATTTTCCAGAAATGCCTAGAAATGCCTTCAGTTGATAGACGTTATAGCCAAGTGGTGAAGACTGGCTTGTTTATCAATCAAAGCAACATAACTTCAGTTAGCATTTTCAGAAATGTGTTGAAAGATTTTTTTTTTTTTTCAAAAAGTACTATATTTTGCGAATTTGGGTTTCTCTTTTTTTTTAAATGTGAACATACTGATAATTATATTACTTATGAGTTTTGGTCCACCAATACTGCACATTTTGTTAGCAGTTTAATGCACAGGTACACACACACACAAACACACACAGTCACACACAAACACAAATACAGGGAAACAAATACAGTTGCAGGCAGGAAAATAACCAAAAAAAATGGGTGGCACTGCTCGTGTAGTGGGGAGAGCAGCCCGAATTTCATGCAGAGAAGTCTGCCATGACTTAAAGTGGTATGCAATACAATACAATACAACACACACACAGACATACTGACCTGGTAGGTCAGGGTGTTCTGCTCTTTCTCAGCCCAGGCCTTGTTGACGATGTTGCACAGGTAGTCCTCACACACAAAGACACACACACACACACAACACACAAAACACACGCACACACACATACTGACCTGGTAGGTCAGGGTGTTCTGCTCTTTCTCAGCCCAGGCCTTGTTGACGATGTTGCACAGGTAGTCCTCACACACACACACACACACACACACACAACACACGCAACACACAAAACACACACACACACACAGACATACTGACCTGGTAGGTCAGGGTGTTCTGTTCTTTCTCAGCCCAGGCCTTGTTGACGATGTTGCACAGGTAGTCCTCCACAAAGGCCATGGTCTGGGCAAACTTGTTCTTCACCTTCTCCTTCTCCGGCACTTTGCTGATGTGAGACTCGTAACTGCAACACAGCCAGTACATGACGCTGCATCATTCTTTTCCATCAATGATAACACTGAAGACTATCATGTTCTTTAACATATTTCGTCTCCGGAAATTTGCTGATGTGAGATTCGTAACTGTAACATGGACAATGAATAACGGTGCATCATTCTTTTCATCAGTGATAACACTGAAGACTATCATGTTCTTTAACATCTCCACAAAGTTGCTGCTTTGAGATTCGTGACTGCAACACAGCCAATACATCACAGTGCATCATTTTACAATAACACGGAGGACTAATATTTTCTTTGACATCTTCGTCTCTGGAAATTTGCTGATGTGAGATTCGTAACTGCAACATAGACAATGAATAATGGTGCATCATTCTTTTCCATCAATGATAACACTGAAGACCAATATGTTCTCCTTCTCTGGCACTTTGCTGATGTGAGTTTCGTAACTGCAACACAACCAGAACATAATGGTGCGTCCATCTATTCATCAGTGATATAACACTGAAGACTACTGTGTTCTTTACCATCCTCTTTTCCGGAAATATGTTGCTGTGAGATTCATAATGGTAACACAGATTCTGCATAATCGTGCATCAGTCTAATAACCAATGATAACACTGGACATTACTATGTTAACTGACAGGGGGGGGAAGGTACAAAATCTGGAACAAGAAAATCAACAAATTATTTAACCACATGTGAAGCACCAAAACAAAAAGAAAAAAGGAAAAAAGAGTGCTCCATGATCTGCATGTACCTGAGGTCCATTTAGAAAAAAAAACACCCAAGTTCTATTTATTATTTTCTCTATCTCTCATTCAATTGATTGGGTGGAGGACTTTTGGGCTAGTTTTTTTACTGCATCATCATCTGTTACTGTTTTCACATCATTCATCTTCCTGCACACAATCACATTGATAAATCAGATTCACAAAACACTCGCTCAAAAAGTAGCACTTTTTTAGAACAGATACAGTCCCTCCAGAACAGCAGGTAAAGGTAAAGGTGTTCCATAATCCATGTGGTCGTAGGGGAGCAAGTCATCAGAGACCTCAGCTTCTCTAGGGGCCAGCATATCAAGGGTGGTGCCATCTCCTCTCCCTCGCTGCTTTACTTTCCCTGACCCTAAAGAAGGCAAGTACCCATTTACAGATGGGTGAACTTGAAAAAACTTAACGAAACCCAAAACGGTCACCCATCCACTTGGTAGCCACGCTCAATGCTGCTTAACCTTAGCTTGGGGAAAGCAAGTGCTCTGACCTCTGAGCTATCCCATCCCCAGACCGTAAGGTACCTACCCAGAACAGCAGGCATGCCTGCAATACCCACACAACTGTGAACAGTGAACACTTACTCCTTGATGCAGATCTCTGTGGGGATCTCGGACCAGAGTCGAGCGTACTTCACGGGCTTGACCTGCTCCTGGGGGTCACGATCCACATGCATGTGCAGCATCAGCCGACAGAACGAGGCGCGCAGGTCAGGGGGCAAAGACTCATCCGCCATGCACCTGTAACCCAGTCACCTGTACAGTCCTGGTCACATTTCATGGGGAATGATGCGTTTGACAAGATTTCATGGGGATTGATGCGTTTCTCAAGATTTCATGGGGATTGATGCGTTTCTCAAGATTTCATGGGAATTGATGCGTTTCACAAGATTTCATAGGAAATTTTATGTTTCACATGATTTCATGGAAAATGATGTGTTTCACACAATTTTGAGGGAATTGATGTGTTTCACAATATTCATGGGGATTGATGCGTTTCACAAGATTTCATGGGAATTGATGTGGTTTATCCAGATTTCATGGGGATCGATGTGTTTATCCAGATTTCAAGGGGATCGATGTGTTTATCCAGATTTCATGGGGATCGATGTGTTTATCCAGATTTCATGGGAATTGATGTGTTTATCCAGATTTCATGGGAATTGACGCGTTTCACAAGATTTCATGGGAAATTATATGCTTCACATGATTTCATGGAAAATGATGTGTTTCACACAATTGTGAGGGAATTGATGCGTTTCACAAGATTTCATGGGAATTGATGCGTTTCACAAGATTTCATGGAAAGTGATGTGTTGCACAAGATTTCATGACAAATGATGTTTCACAAGATTTCATGTGAAATGTTTCACAATATGGCTATGCATCACATTTTGAAGAATGCAAACAAACTGTCTAAAACACGACGAAACCAAACAAAAATTCAAGATGAAGGACACTTTGGATTATTTTACAAGAACTTAGACCATTCGAAACATGCATAACGTACTGAATAAATCAGAAGAAAAAAACAAAATACTTTGGCATCACAATCATTTAACAATTCATCACGGCCTAAGCAATACGGATAAAAGGTAAAAAAAGGTAAAGGAGTCCCATAACCTATAAGGTCGTAGGGGAGCGAGGCGTCAGAGACCTCACTTCTCTAGGGCCAGCATATTGAGGGCAGCGCCCATCTCCTCTCCCTCGCTGCTTTACCTTCCCTGGACCCTAAAGAGGCAGGTACCCATTTACAGCTGGGTGAACTGGGGGAACTGTACTGAAGCCAAGGCGCGCAAACGGTCACCCATCCAACTGGTAACCACGCTCGACGCTGCTTAACTTGGCTGGGGGAAAGCGAGTGCTCCGACCACTGAGCTATCCCGTCCCCTTTAACGGATATCCACAGTATTTTGTTTTTTTTAAAAACAAATTCCACAGCGATCACTACCAAGCACAGCACAAGAAGAACGGTTAAAGCCGTGACACTGACTTGAGGATGAGGTCAACGTCCAGCTGAGGAGACAGTCGGTTGATGGCCAGGTACTGCCGATCCAGACACATGTTGGAGAACAGGTCCAGCTGGTGTCTGTGCACACACACACATATACATGCATGCACACACGCACACATATGCACACACACATACACAACATATGCACATATGCACACACACACAATCACACACACATGCACACACACACACATACACACACATGCACACACACACACACACACACACATATACATGCACGCACACACACACAATCGCATGCATGGACACACAATCACAAATGTATGTCGAAAACAAAATTCCAGGTTACCTAATCCTACCAATGAAGAATCAGAAGAGAAAAAAAAAACGTAACCTACTCCACCATGAAGTCTTTTCAGCTAATGACATTCTAGGGACTAAATCCCCCATTCCACCCCCACCCCACCCGTTAAAGCTGTTTAAAATGGAATACACACACACAACCCCCACACACTCACAACCCCCACCCCACCCCATACACATCTCCCCCCCCCCCCCCCCACACTTCCCCCCCCACACTCCCCCCCCCCCACACACACACACACACACCTCCTTCACACTCCCACCCCCCCTCCTCTCCACACACACACAACCACTCCCACCTCACCCCAACACCCACACCCACCCACCTCACCACCACCACCCCCACACTCCCACCCCACAACACCCACCACCCCCAACACCCCCCCACCACCCCACCCCCCCCTCCCTCACACCTGTAGTACTGCATGATCTCCTTGTCCTCCTTGATGTTCTCGGCGGCGGCCATGGCCAGTTCCCGGATGCCCTTCTGGTTGTGGCCGTTGTCCCACAGCAGCATCACCTCCTCGTCCTCCTCCACCGTGATGATCTGGTCCATGGGCTGGCCGTCCGCATTGTCCACCGCCATCTCCATCTCCACCTGAGTCCGCACCAACCTGAGGCACCAGACATCTTCATGTGAGGCACCAGACATCTTCATGTGAGGCACCAGACATCTTCATGTGAGGCACCAGACATCTTCATGTGAGGCACCAGACATCTTCATGTGAGGCACCAGACATCTTCATGTGAGGCACCAGACATCTTCATGTGTCACATACACACACACCGCGGGTCTAGTTCAGACTTTCAGAGACCTCAAGGAAGGAGAGTGACGACAATTCTGTGGTGAAGAAAACCAGACTGCCAAGCATATACTTCAGAGGGGCAAGCTATTCAGCGACCTGAGGAAGATTGTGTGTGGACGACAGAGATAACCCTGCAAACCAAGCTGTACAGCCCATGCGAGGAGCTGGAAAAGACGTGCCATTATACGCATCATTTACATTCATTGTAGCTTAGTATGCTACAGACAGTTCTATGATTCTTTGCTGGCTGACGGAGAGATAACCCTGCAAACCAAGCTGTATGGCCCACGAGAGGAACTGGAAAAAACATGCTATTATATCTCCCAAACACATCTGACGGTGTAAAAAAGCGAACGGGAGAGGAAGACTTCTGGGAGAGTTGGATAGCAGCAAATCTTCGGAGAAGAAACCCCACAGCTGTCAAGTTATCCATTCTATCCCCACAGCATGCAAATCCAGCATTACTCAGTCCAAGGCCCAGCGCTAAAATGAACCCCTTCCTCTTACCAAGACCAAGTGTGGTCAGTTTCTGCTGTAACTAGCACCAGCTGGGCTGGAATGGATAGCAGCTGAGAGGAGCTGAAAGTGAGGGATACCGACAGCTGTTAGCCCAGCTGAGGCCAACTGGTGCTAATTATAGCAGGAACTGACCATACCTGAAATTGGTGAAAGAAAAGAGTGCGCTAATTTTCAGCACTGGGACCTGGACCTTTGACTGAGTTATGCTGGATTTGTGCGCTGTGGGTACCCCCATTCTGGCAAATGTTTAAACATTTAACTCATTGGAGACGACACAAAAATGAGGTGCCATATGCTTGGCTACAGCAAGTTTCAGGGTTGTTTTTTTTTATTATAAAATAGTCAACGCTGTTCAAATGAAGGGAAACTAATCATGCTGTTAGATCAACCATTTTCCTGCACACAAGTCTTTCCCTTTACCTGTTAAATCATTAGCAATGACATGATACATGTCTGTTTTTCTGCTTCTGATTACAGGATCCAACACTCACATACCAGTGTCAGACATGGGCCCTAACAAAAGCCTTAGAGAGAAAATTGGTTACATGTGAAATGCGCTGCCTGAGAAAAGCTGTCAACAAGACCAGACGCGACAAGATCAAGAATGAGGTGATCAGAGACATGGTTGGACTAACACCAATTCTCCACCATATCGAACAACAAAGGGTCAGGTGGTTTGGTCACCTCACTAGAATGCCGCCCAACCAACCAGCCCTACGGGCATACACCACCAAATACAATGGCTGGAAAGCCAGAGGTAGACCAAGGAGACGATGGAGCGACTCCGTGGCTGACACCCTGCGAGCCCATGACCTGTCACTACATCAAGCCTCCCGCCTTGCTGCAGACAGACGTCTGTGTCTCCCCGCGATGCCGAAGGGCACCAGCGGCAGATGAAAGAAAGAAGAAGATTACAGGATCTTCTCAAAAAAGGATACTAGCACAAAAGAAGTTAACGTGTCTATAAACTTAACAAGGCTACATAAGGAAAACAGACAAGACAACAAGAGAGGAAAAGACAGATTCCCCACAAAGCGGCCAGTACCTGGTTTCAATGAGAATGTCGGCGTTCTTGTCACTCAGCAGACATTTGCAGATCAGCTCCTGGGTGATGGGGATGGCCACCTTGCTGCAGACGCACAGGTCAGACAGGTAGTCCAGAAACCTGAAACAACAACACGACAACAGTCAATCAGTGAAAAACACTCTTTTGTTGTTGTTGTTTTGTTTTGTTTTTTGCAGGGGGGGTGGGGGTGGGGGTGGGGGGGTGTTGTCACACACTTTTCAGGTCTAGCAGAAGCCAAAAGCTTTATCAGTTACTCACCTGGACTTTTCACCTGGACTTTAGCAGTTACTCACCTGAACTTTTCTGGTCTAAAGTTTTATCCTGTCAAAAGCTAAAAGCTTTAACAGTTATTGATGTAAGCTAAGTGCCAAGGCCTATATAAAGATATTGTTATGCTTTAAAATGTTATGCATGTAGAGATTGTCTCCAGCCATGAAACGCTCTTAACATGAAAAACCTACACTCTTCTTTCAAAAGAGAAAAAAAAATCCTCCGAAGTTTAGAGCATGGCTGCCTATGTGGCAAGGTATATATGAAACGAGTCATACTCTTGCAAATGTATCATCCGTTGTGTTACTTTCAACCTCACAATGATTTCCAGGTGGGATGAGTGAGTCAGAGCGCAAAGTCTAAGCGACCCCCCAGAGTGTTTTGTTATTGTTTTTTTTAATTATTATTCTTTTATATCGAGGATAATGGAACAAGCACTTATGTGCTTTTTTTTACATCCAGTCCCCGTGTGTATGCGGTTTTTGTAAATTCTGTCATCTGTTCCCACCGGCACACCATGGCCTACTCTTACGAACAGCGGAACAGGATTTAACGTGTGCGCAAGATGTTCTGCGTGCGTTCGCGCACAGGGGCCTCAGTTTATAGTCTCATCCGAAGGACTTTTGGGGAGAGTGGAGTCTGCACTGATGTTAACTCCAGGAGAAAAATATCCCCCTTGAACGGGAATCGAACCCGGGTCGTCAGACCGCGAGCACAATGCTCCAACCACTAGGCTAGGGAGCGCCCAACAGTCATTCTCGAGGCCATTTCTCACCTGGACTCTTTCTTCTCCCGCACCAGGCTGACGAAGGTCTCGATCTCGGACTCGGTGATGTGCTTCTCCAGCAGCTTGCGGTTGTTGTGCAGCAGAGCGGTGATGGTGTCCTCCGCCCCCACATCACAGCCAATCTGCTGCTGCATGAAGGGCAGCTTCTGCGCCACGTATTCCTGAAACAGCGGAAAAGTGTCCGTTAGAGAGAGAGAGAGAGAGAGAGAGAGAGAGAGAGAGAGAGAGAGAGAGAGAGAGAGGAGAGAGAGAGGAAGAGAGAGAGAGAGAGAGAGAGAGAGAGAGAGAGAGTGTTGTCACAGACGATGATCTGCTGCTGCATGAAGGGCAGCTTCTGCGCCACGTATTCCTGAAACAGCGGGAAAGTGTCCGTTAGAAAGAGAGAGAGAGAGAGAGAGAGAGAGAGAGAGAGAGAGAGAGAGAGAGAGAGAGAGAGAGAGAGAGAGAGAGAGAGTGTTGTCACAGACGATGATCTGCTGCTGCATGAAGGGCAGCTTCTGTGCCACGTATTCCTGAAACAGCGGGAAAGTGTCCGTTAGAAGAGAGAGAGAGAGAGAGAGAGAGAGAGAGAGAGAGAGAGAGAGAGAGAGAGAGAGAGAGAGAGAGAGAGAGAGTGTTGTCACAGACGATGATCTGCTGCTGCATGAAGGGCAGCTTCTGTGCCACGTATTCCTGAAACAGCGGGAAAGTGTCCGTTAGAAAGAGAGAGAGAGAGAGAGAGAGAGAGAGAGAGAGAGAGAGAGAGAGAGAGGAGAGAGAGAGAGAGAGAGAGAGAGAGAGTTGTCTGCTGCTGCATGAAGGGCAGCTTCTGTGCCACGTATTCCTGAAACAGCGGGAAAGTGTCCGTTAGAAAGAGAGTTGTCATAGCCAATCTGCTGCTGCATGAAGGGAAGCTTCTGCGCCACGTATTCCTGAAACAGCAGGAAAGTGTCCGTTAGAGAGAGTTGTCTGCTGCTGCATGAAGGGCAGCTTCTGTGCCACGTATTCCTGAAACATGTGGAAATGTTCCGTTAGAGAGAGTTGTCTGCTGCTGCATGAAGGGAAGCTTCTGCGCCACGTATTCCTGAAACAGGGGGAAAGTGTCCGTTAGAAAGAGAGTTGTCACAGCCAATCTGCTGCTGCATGAAGGGAAGCTTCTGTGCCACGTATTCCTGAAACAGCGGGAAAGTGTCAAAGAGAGAGAGAGAGGTGTCACAGCCTATCTGCAGCTTCTGTGCCACGTATTCCTGAAACAGCGGGAAAGTGTCCGTTAGAGAGAGAGAGAGACAGTTGTCACAGCCGATGATCTGCTGCTGCATGAAGGGCAGCTTCTGTGCCACGTATTCCTGAAACAGCGGGAAAGTGTCCGTTAGAGAGAGTTGTCTGCTGCTGCATGAAGGGAAGCTTCTGTGCCACGTATTCCTGAAACAGGGGGAAAGTGTCCGTTAGAGAGAGAGAGAGGTGTCACAGCCAATCTGCTGCTACATGAAGGGAAGCTTCTGCGCCACGTATTCCTGAAACAGCGGGAAAGTGTCCGTTAGAGAGAGAGAGTTCAAATCTTATAAACTTAAAGACTCATGAATAAACCTGTAAGGAAATAAAATGTAATGTCACTGAAGTATAATACATGACTTTTTTTCTTTTTTTGTTAATATCGAGGATAATGGAATAAGCACTCATGTGCTTTTTTACATCCAGTCTCAGTGTGTATGCGGTTTTGTAAATTTTGTCATCTGTTCCCACCAGCACACAATGGCCTACTCTTTCGAAAAGCGGAACAGGATTTAACGTGTGCACAAGATGTTCTGCATGCGTTCGCACATGCGGCCTCGGTTTATAGTCTCATCCGAAGAATGAAAAGAAAAAATAAATAACAGCAAAACAAAACAACAAAGACAATCAGTGTGGAAAAAAATTGGGTGGCGAAAACATTCCCAACAAAATTCTTTGAATGAAGCTTCATTGTTAATCTGGTTGAAAACTTTTGTGTTTAAATGTACATCATACATCATTTAGACAACAAACACAACAAAGAAGATTCAGTCAAATATGCCGTAAGTTCATTAAAGTTTTCATTACCTAAGCTCAATTTTTCATTTATATGCCTGATGTCGATGATACTGTATCCTATCGACCACACAATTGAACAACTGAAAGTAAACAGTTGGTAAATCAAAAACTTAACAAAGAAAAGCATACAAATAGCAAAAAACACTCACACAAATACACTGTGTTCTGACCCACAAGTTTTATATTAATTACAATTAGGATTTTCTTCAATCTCTTCCTATCAATTAGATGTGAATTGAATTTTTTTTAAACCGCACAAAATATACACACACAAAAATGCATACAAATGTTCACCACTCTCTCTGTGTATTAACAATTACTTGTATACGCACTCAGGCATTTTACACCACACACACACACACACACACACACACACACACACACACAAACACACACACACACACACAAACACACACATCCAACTTCTCTCACAACAAACTCCCTCTCTAGACCTCTCCACACCTCTCCTCCTCAAACCTGCCCCGTCCAAACCCTACCTGGTTTTTCCTGTAGCTTTTGAAGGACAGCTTGAGCAGTTTGTAGCACAGGCGGCAGATGTATCGAAAGGGGCCGTGCCGCTGATCCGACAACTCCTCCATCTTCATGCCCACACTCTCCTTGAACGGGGCCTGCAGAATCTTGAACACCTGCATGCGCACACACACACCACATACATACATACACACACACACACATACACACACACATACACAACACACACACACACATACATAACACACAACACACACACACATAAACACACACACACACACACACATCATTTGTTTCAGCTTTTATCGATTGTAGTTCAGCCAGTCACAGAGGATGACAACTTTTTTTTTCTTCCATTCCTTGGATAAAAATCTGAAGTTCACCAAAGTTGAGATTTTGTGTATGTAACAGCTTGCCCTTCATTAAGGTAGCCGCATTAGACCCACAGTCAGTCACAAGAACAGCATTGCACTGGACCCCAGAAGGAAGGAGAAAGAAAGGAAGACCAAAAGCAACGTGGAGGAGGAGGACTGTAGAAAGTGAGATGAAGGCCATGCAGCACTCTTGGGGATCAGTGACTAGGTTGGCCCAGAATAGGCAGGAGTGGAAGCGCTTTGTTGCTGCCCTACACACCGCTGGGTGTAATGGCTAATGATGATTACAATTTCTGGGACAGGCTCACATTTAGAAGCATTGGTGAAGCATTGGACATATGCTTAGTACTTTCCTATTCTAAAAAAAAATTATTTTTTTTAATTAACACAAAAAAAAAAAAAAAAAATCACCAAACTGATATGACTAAACAAAACAGTAGCAGATGAAAACAAGCGCAGGAACCACTCACAACCTCTCCTTCATAATGAAAATGATTTATCAAAGATTCCACAACAATTCCAACTCCTCCCGCCCCCCACCCCCAAAAAAAATAACAAATGTTTTCAACGACAGCACTTGGAAGCATTTCTGAGTGAGGGACCATTCCATTGGCCAAATCCAATTTGAGTTTCAGCTCCTGGATGAGAACTCTGGCTGGAATTTGCCAAAACTTTTAACATAGATACTACTGATATATGACAGGACAAGTCTTGTTGTTCCCTCTGTGGGCAGTGTTACTGTATGTGCTATTTTAAGGCGTACCTGTGAAAAAGAGACAAAACACTGCTCGTTTGAAAAGTCACTTTGGCACTCCATTGCACGCCCTTACCTTCATATTGAAGCTTACTTCAGCAAAACTTTTCTCGAAAAGGTTAAAGACTTTCCCCTGATCTGACAATGCTTGATCCCTGAAGATTACATCTGGAACACCATTGTTGTAAAGACTCCACTGAAATCAGAAGCAGGGATGTCAACAGACAGGATTGACACTTGCACCATGCTGATGAAAACCACTGTCTGATAAACCACAAACCTGTTTCAGAATGTTCTGCTCTCGAATCAGTTTCTGCCGCTCCCGATCCGTCTTCCCATGATCCTCCACCTCCATGAGGTCGCGGTCGCTGGACTGGCCGGGGTCAATGCCGAGGAGGAAGCAGATGACCTCGGAGATGAGCTTGGTCACCATCCTGGAAATGAACCTTTTCAACAGATTTACCATGCCTGTGACTGCAAAGTCCCATGAAGCACAGAAGAAAAGGCGGAAAGGACATTCGAGCAGCACTGCATGGATGTGCAATATTTTGATGCTGTGCTCTCATTTTAACAGGGCTTTGAACAGCTGATAAAAAGAGATATGGAAAAGCCAGATGATTGTGATCTCCTGGTTTAAAATCATCGATTGAAATTGTTCATGCTGATGTCAATTATAATACAAATTTGCTTCTGTACTTCGGTTTCAAATCATCAACTGAAAATTTTCATGATGTGGAAGTCAACTTTGATGCAAATTTGCTTTGGTGTAATGTTTCAACAAATTTTAAAAATTCATCAAGCACACTGCTTGGATGAAAGACGTGGAAAATAATGACAAAAGTTCTGTGCGTTTATCCGTATATCAAACAGGATTATTACAGACTGGTCTGCTAAGCCACATCCCTGACGATGCTCCAAACAAGGATGAAGTGACCAAACTGGTGCAGCCACAGTCTCCCAAGACAGAAGGAGCCTACAAAAAATCAACGAGGGTACTCACTTATAAGATACAAGCGATTCTTCAGCCAATTCACATATGTACGGTACTATACGACTAAAGAGTTAATGAAGACCTTTTTGGCTTCATTTTTGTTCCTTACACAGCTCTCCTGGCTTCCCACATTCTAGTCCAGAACATTTTTCAGAGAGCTGTAACAGACTTGTTTGTTCAGGGGGTTTTCCCTTTTTCTTCGTTCCTTGGCTAGAGCTCCATAGTTCACCTACAGAAAGATTTTTCCATATGCGACTGATTTAGCCCAGCCTTAGGGTAGCCGCATTCAGACTTCAGGACGTTCATTGCAAAAGTGACAAAAGTCGTCTGGTCAACCTTTCGGCGGTTGTGATGGCTCCACCAGTGCTGCTCGTCCTTCCCGTTGGTTACAGGTCTTTCTTCTGTACTTCAGGCATGCAGTTAGTAGTATGCTTTCCCTTCACCATACAGACTGTTGCACAGCCCCAAAACATGGTTATTTCATTACTGCCACACACAGAAAAACCGTCAAATCAACATACACACTGTGATACACATTACCATGCTCCTCTACCAAATGAATACAGTGGAGTAGATAAAAAAAAGTATGGTTTCTATGCTTGAATCTAAAATTACACAAACACCAAAAAAAACCATATACATCAGAAATTCAAGACGAAAAAAATAAAACAATAATAATGATAAAATAAAAATACAGCATAGTCTCTTTGTAGGTACTCTTACCAGTTATTACCTCTACCGTGAAGTCTTTTCATCTATCTTAGAACGAGGGTATGAAACGAACAAAAATTCACTCCTGTTGCTAAAATTATTTGTCAGAATCTTCTCTCTTCTCTGTGTTCCCTGGATGTGTGGGGTGCATGGTGCCTGCCTGGTCTTCCCCTGCTGTGCTTGTGACTCTGCAGGAGTAAGGTCTGCCTGACGGCCTCAGCCAACACATTCCCACTTCCAGGGCAGCACTTTTGGTTTTTTTGACAGGATGCATGCTGGGTATGGGTATGTTTCTGTTTCTGTGACCCATTGAATGCTGACTTTTTTTTTTCCTTTTTATTTTATTTTATTTTTATTTTATTTTATTCTTTTATATCGAGGATAATGGAATAAGCACTTATGTGCTTTTTTTACATCCAGTCCCCGTGTGTTTGCGGTTTTGTCAATTCTGTCATCTGTTCCCACCGGCACACAATGGCCTACTCTTACGAAAAGCGGAACAGGATTTAACGTGTGCGCAAGATGTTGTGTGTGCATTCGCACACGGGGCCTCGGTTTATAGTCTCATCTGAAGGACTTTTGGGGAGAGTGGAGTCTGCACTGATGTTAACTCCAGGGAAAAATATCCCCTTGAACAGGAATCGAACCCGGGTCGTCAGATTGTACCTTGGCTAGAGCTCCAGGTTCACCAATGTTGAGATTTGCGTATGCAACCATTTTTACCCGCCCTTTAGTTAGCCACATTCTGACTTCAGGGATGGTGTCTAAGCATGACACCTGCGTGTATACGTTCTTGAAAATTTTGTCATCCTTGCCTACCAGCATGAAATGGCTTATGCTTCCGAAAGGTGGGATGCATTCTAACGTGTGCACAAAATGCTCTGCATGCATTCACATACAAGACCTTGGTTTATAGCGTCATCCGAAGGACTTTTGGAGGAGTTGAATGCTGACATGAATTACAGGATCTTCAACGTGCATATCTAGTCCTCTGCACGTGTATATAGATGAAAGGAGTTAAGGCACTGCCTGGTCTGTGCTTGAAGCTGACTTGGGATATTGTAAGAATCCCCACCCTTAATTCACCAGACGCTACCGAGATTTGAACCCATGACTTCATGGACCCATGGAAATGAAGTCAAATGGTCTTAAAACTGCTCAGCTATAGCAGCCATCATCAATTTCAAAGGAAATACTTCAATTGTTTTTGCTAACATAATTTCTGAAATATAATTCCTTTGTGGTGACCCAAAGATACCCAACACAGTTGAAGGAGAAGAAGACTACGATTTCATAATCTGAACATGTGTGGGATGGTTTTTTTTTTCTGTTTTGTGAGGCCTTTATGTGAATTTCTCAATAAATCCCACTCAACACATCAATAATTGTAACCAAATGGTACAGTCATCCAAAAAAAAGGTGTTAGCATTGTTGATAATGAATTTAGTATTTTCCAACATCCCAAACTGGTTTACAAGGAGAAAAAGTAAAGACCATGTACTCACATATTTATGCTAAAAGAGAAGAAAAACAGAGAAAAAACAGAAAGCATAACAAATACCTACACGTGTGATATTTTGATTTTCCTACATGTACATCTTCTTTGATATATGGGCATATTGCACGCACACACACTGCATGCGCGCACACACACACACACACACACACACTCTCTCTCTCTCTCTCTCCCCCTTCCTTCCCTCCCTCCCTTTAAATCTCTCACATCATAAGTACATTACCATCACCACTACCAAATGCTCAGATAAAGAACAAATACCTACGGAATTTCTTTACAAGCAGGGCACAGCTCTCTCCTCTCTCTCTCTCTCTCTCTCTCTCTCTCTTCTCTCTCTCTCTCTCTCTCTCCTCTCTCTCTCTCTCTCTCCCCCTCCCTCCCTCTCTCCTCCCCTCCCTTCCTTCACATGCACATCACCATCAAATGCTCAGGTAAAGCATAAAAAGAACCCACAGATCTACTTTACAAGCAGGAGATTGCCAGAAAACTAGGATGGAAAGCTTCCCTTCTTTGTATGTGATGCAGCAATGTGTCTTCTAAATGAACTTTCAGAATGAGAAGTCAATCACATCCTGCTGCCAAACCAAACCACTATGAGAAAGAAACTTTACAAACTTCAGATCAGAACTCTCCCCCATTCTACTTGGCACTATGAGCATCCGTATTGTGCTGAACACACTTCAAAATGCTTTCAAGACAAGTCAATGTATCTTTTTTTGTACATATTGGCTGATTGCCAATCTCTGAGAGGCGTTTCTTTAAATCACTTGCACTATACTTTTCAGTCCTCAACTCACATCACACTAACTACTAGACAACCCTGATAAGGCCTCTGTGGTCAGCAGGGCCTATAAATAAACAACAGGAGACTAACACTACCTCATCTTTTTTTCTGTTATTTTGCAAATCAAAAGTTAAAAACAAAAAAAGACAAACTAACTTTTAACAACAATTCTCAAAACTTTTCAACAAAATACTGGGTGAACCTCAGCAACAGTTTTATTTCTCACTTGTAACAACAATTCTCAAAACTTTTCAACAAAAGACTGGGTGAACCTCAGCAACAGTTTTATTTCTCACTTGTAACAACAATTTTCAAAACTTTTCAACAAAAGACTGGGTGAACCTCAGCAACAGTTTTATTTCTCACTTGTAACAACAATTCTCAAAACTTTTCAACAAAAGACTGGGTGAACCTCAGCAACAGTTTTATTTCTCACTTGTAACAACAATTCTCAAAACTTTTCAACAGAAGACTGGGTAAACCTTAGCAACAGTTTTGTTTCTCACGTTTCTGTTCCACACAGTTTAGGCAATGATGTAGCTTCCTTGTATCTTTTTCAGATTATCATAGGTATCAATGTACCTGTCAGTATTGTAACTGCAAATAAGCAATAAGTAATAAGTGCTTTGATTTGTTGCTTTACAAGATTCAGCGCTATATAAATTCCATACATTATTATTATTATTATTAACTGCCCTTCGTGGGATGATTACAGTGTTTCTGACTTGACTTGACTGATCAATGGTTTGGTGGTTGTTGGATGTTGTTGTTTGTTTCCAAAAGTGTCTGTTCACGGTGACAAAAGCAGTTACCTCCTCTCGTTCTGTGTGATGGCGGATCTTTCCAGCTTGTTGGCAATGTCGGTCAGCACTTTGGCAGCGTCGTTGGCAAAGTCCAGGTCCCTCACTTCTTGGGCTGACACGGGCACGATGGCAAACGCCTCCTTGTCTTCTTTGATTTTGGCACAGCCCACCTACGTCACAGAGCACAGCACGGTTCAGGTTGACTGTGGTTCCCCCATAGGGGCAAAACTGAATCTGAATGTTGAGATATTCCAAGTGAATACTATTAAGCATCTGTTCCAAAAGTCTGTTTTCTCTCTCTCTCTCTCTCTCTCTCTCTCTCTCTCTCTCTCTCTCTCTCTCTCTCTCTCTCTCCCTCTCTGACTCTGTCTCTCCATCTCTTTCTCTCTCTCTCCTCTTCACACTCTCTCTTTCACTCTCTCTCTCCCTCTCTGACTCTGTCTCCCATCTCTTTCTCTCTCTCTCCATCTCTTTCTCTCTCTCTCTCTCCTCTCTTTCTCCAATGACAATAGTAGTTGCAGTGTATACCCCTTTCAATCACAGTAGATTTTTATAGAGCTGCTCTCGCAAGGGAGAGTGTGTTACACCACAAAAACAGCAAAGATCATTGTATTTGTTTTAGTTTCCTTGTCTATCTGTGTTTTCATTTCTATCTATATCAGAATGGCTTTTTTCCCCACATAATTTTGCCAGAGACAACTATCCTGTTGCCATGGGTTGCATTACATATGTCAAGTGTAGGTGGCATGTGGGACTTCAGTTTATCCTCTCATCCAAAGACTAGCACCCATACCGCCACTTGATGTCTGGTGGTAAAGGGGAGGGGGGGGTAGGAACCAGGTTCAAAAGGGGATCTAACCTGTGACCTCTCACTTTTTGTGACAGGCGCATTCCCTCAAGAGCATGCCAACCATAACCCTTTCTTCCCAGTTTGACAAAAAATCGAACTGAATGTCAAAGTCCTTTGGATGAGACTATAAACCGAGGCCCCGTGTTCAAACGCATGCAGAACATCTTGCGCACACGTTAAATC
>CM054146.1:48523612-48546112 GCA_028751875.1 Rapana venosa | reverse complement strand
GAAAAAGACTTCGCCTTTTATATACAAGAAAAAGCTCTATCTTTTATATAAACAAGAAAAAGCTATACCTTTTATATTTACCAAAAAAAAGCTAAATCTTTTATATTAACAGGAAAAAGTTATATCTTTTAATAATAATAATAATAATATATGGAATTTATATAGCGCTGAATCTTGTAAAAAAACAAACAAATCGAAGCGCTTGCACTCAATCATTTACAGGCATGCAACTCTCCTTAAACATAATGAACAACAGATTTCAAAAACCATGCGTGCACACGTATGCACGCACACACACGCACATACACACACACACACACACACTCGGAACAACACTTAGAAGGTGAAAGATGCTGTTGAAAATTAGGGACAGATATTTGGGGGGAAAGTCTCAGGTAGGAAATAAGTGTGTTTTGAGGCTGGATTTGAAGGTATCAAGTGAAGGCTTTTGGCGAAGTGAAAGAGGGAGGTCATTCCAGGTGGATGGACCAGAAACAGAGAAGGAGCGACGGCCAACAGTGGTTTGTTTGAATCTGGGTGTTAGAAAGCACAAAGTATCTGCGGCTGAAAGAAGGGAACGGGATGGAGTGTACAGATGAAGACAGTTACAGAGATAAGAGGGTGCAGATTTGTGGAGACATTTGAAACAGAGGGTGTTGATTTTATACTCCAGTCTTTTATATTTACAAGAAAAAGACTATCTTTTATATTATTTCACAAGAAAAAACTATATCTTTAATATTTATACAAGAAAAAGCTATATCTTTTATATAAACAAGAAAAAGACTATATCTTTTATATAAACAAGAAAAAGCTATAGCTTTTATACAAACAAGAAAAAAACTATCTTTTATTTTAACAAGAAAAAGACTATATGTTTCTCTTAAAGTAATGAAAAAACCAACCTTTTTAAAGAATGATTCATGACTATTTTGGGCACAAACCTGATCCAATCCAATCGATGAGAAGGATTGTTCACACTAACTGCTAACTGGTAAATGATACATAAGATGATACCAGTGCATCATGCATATGTATAAAGATTGTAGGTTGGTTTTTTTACATGTTCTGTTTGAGATCATACCCTGTGTCAAGTGTTGCCTGCGCACACATACACAACATGCATAATTTGGCACAAATGAATCAGAATAAACTGAAAGACCTAACTGCACTTAAAAGAAACAGATTTTATTTAATTTACCACTCATCTGATTTTATTTTTAAAAAAACACATAAATTTCAAATCACTATTCATTTATTAACCTCTTAACTGCCCAGTGCAAGTGCACCCTATATGCCGGGGAATAAAATTCTTATGTACCACTGCTATGTTCATATCCCTCTTACTCAGAAACTACTACATGAATATTCCTGATAGTCTACCCAATGACAGTATATATATCGTAGATTACTTCGAGGCAAGCTCAAATTAGTTAGCATGATATTTCACTGCGAACATATATTTGAAATGTAAAAAATCGACCATAAATACGATTTCTTCATCACCATTGTCATTCTGAGTACCCTCCATCTCAATAATGTCAAACATATGTCTAGGCCAAATCCCATTCATTGTTTTTTAAATACACATCTCCTGAATCATACGCGATCGTTTTCATCACTGTTAGGTAAATCTAGAGTTTTATTTGCCACTTTTACAGCTGTGTAAAGTTATTTATGCCTTCAACAAGAAGTGTTAGCAATTTTGAACAAGAACTTCCCAAGCAGTCATGCATAAAAACACAAAATACGAGCGAAAAAACGATCGTTTTTGCCACGGTTTTTGCAGCTGGATGTTGCCAAGCAACAGGAGAGTGACCTCCATTAATTTTGGAGTTGTTTCCCTTTAACTGTAGTCAAGGAAGCAGGCTTGTTTACTTCGGTTCGACACCCCGGAAATTTTCCAGGTTGTTGGCGTATAGGGTGCACGTTTAGCCCCGGAGAATTTCCGGGGTAAGGCAGTCTAGTGGTTAATATCACCCTAGCAAATGACAGGTTGTCATCTATTAACATAATTAGCGTTCAATTTGCATAACATTTACAAAAGCCTGTTTACCATATGTCAAAAACTTGTTAAATCTTTCCAAACCAGTTAAAAGAAGAATTTTGTAAAAAAGAGGTAACACATTCCTAACAGTCATACCTCAACTTCCCACAATGCTTTGGAACTGGTGGCAGCGGTGGCGGATGTTCTGCCGGTGGTTCGAAGGAAGACGTGTTGCTGTTTGCGATATTCATCCGCCGTCAGGAACTTCTCCTGCTCTGCATGGAACAACCTCACCACATCGCCCTGCACATACACACCCATCCAACAAACTTCTTTTTCTTCTGCATTCCCTATTGTTCAACAAACAGTTCAGACCATCCATCAGAGCCACAGGCTGTTGTACAGATACCAATACTCTGAAAATCAAAACTTGAACGTTTCATAACAACTGCTATCCATATTCAATGCAAAGATGATGTAGAATGTCTGTTATGTGCTTACTTTCAACCCTGAACTGATTTCAGTGGAATGTATAAAATATTTGTATGGGAATATTGAACATTTGATGAGGAAGGGGGGTGGGGAATATTTATGTTATATATCACAGATACGGGCACGCAATCATTCCTCTGCTATACTGAAAATGTCATGCATTCCCTTGCGCTTACTTGTAACTCTGCAGGATGTTTACCCACAGGCTTCAACTGACACATTCTGATTTCAGAGAAACTCATTTTTTGGTACAGATTCATGCTGAGTGTTAGGGTATCACGCAAATTAAGGTATTGGCAGATCTGCGACTGTAAGTTGACCTGAGACTTCTTGAAAATCCCCACCCTTACTTCACTTCACAAGATGCCGCTGCAGAGATTCGAACCAACAAATTCATGAACGCGCAGGACTGAAGTCAAACGATCACAACCATCAAAACATAAACACAGTAGCCAAACTTTTCATTTTCTAGCGCCGGTGCTGCCAGCCTCTCTCTCACCCCTTTGAGGATGTCCTCCTGGTTCTCGCGGTTGTCCATGAAGAGGGTGACCTTCCAGCAGGTGTTGCAGTTGAGGGAGTTCACCTCCTTGCAGCCCGGGTGGTCCGGCAGGTCGCAGTTGCTGGCGTGCAGGGGCTGCTCTGCATTCACCGGGTTCAGCACCACTTTGTCCCCCACCACGATCTGCACAGGGCAGGCCAACACCCCGTGACATCCACGTTCACCACCAACATGATACTGAACCAAATTTGTTCGATACATGCCAAAAGGTTAAAAAAGGTAAAGGAGTCCCATAACCTATAAGGTCGTAGGGGAGCGAGGCGTCAAGAGACCTCACTTCTCTAGGGGCCAGCATATTGAGGGCAGTGGCGCCCATCTCCTCTCCCTAGCTGCTTTACCTTCCCTGACCCTAAAGAGGGCAGGTACCCATTTACAGCTGGGTGAACTGGGAGAACTGTACTGAAGCCAAGGCGCGCAAACAGAAGATATATGCTAGGGTTGTAAAAAGAGCAACGAACTTTGTAGTGGATGGAAAGAGACCAAAGGGAAGAAGACCTAGCAAGACCTGGGCTGCCTGTATTTGCAGATGATCTTTAGAGAAAGGGGCATAAATAAGGAGGAAGCTCAAAACAGAGAGAGATGGAGAAGGCTCGTCAATGTCAAACCTCTGCTGGGAGAAACATGACAAAAAAGGAAGAAGATATGCTAGGGTTGTAAAAACTATAACAAAGTAAAAGCTTGCTCTCCTGATTTTTGAAGTCTACAGTGTCAATCTTATGTAAACAAGATGTATGTAACAAGATGTAAGTAAGCAATAAGTACTTGCATTAGTCTTCAAACCATCAATAAGATTAATGTAAAAGAGTGAAGATAATTATCTCCAAACTTTGTAACAGTAGACTCCGAGCTACAGACCATAACTAAAACAATAGGGAACATGGCCTCTATAAAGAGGCTGTATAACATTCTATATTTCACTGTGAAGGCATAGTGTTATGCCGGGAGATGTCAGAACTACCATCCAAGGAAACAAGGCTTTTGTACAATTTGCTGGTGTCTCCTATTTTAGAAACACTTTGTTGCTCTCTCTTGCTCTTTCTACAAGGGAAGCAATTAGAACAACCCCCATCATATTGTACAGTATTGTGTTGTATTGCATAGTACTTTCAGTCCCTGCAGATTTCTCTGCATGACATTCAGGCTGCTCTCACCAGGGAGAACAGGTCACCACAAGAGCAGCACCACTTTTTTTTTTTTCCTTTTTCTGTCCACACGTATATTTGTTTCCCTATCAGAGTGGCTTTTTTTTCTTCTTCAAAATACATATCTTTTTCCAGGGGCAACTCTCCTTGTTTCCAAAAAAACAAAAACAAAAACCCCTCTCTTTGTTTCCAGGGATCTTTTATGTGTGCTGAGTGCATGTTGTACATAAGACCTCGGTTTATGAGCTCATTCAAAAAGATACCCAAACCAGCACTCAGTTTAAAAGCACAGGCAAAAATTGGGGTACAAACGGGGGATCAATCAAACCTGCACTTAATAATAATAATAATAATGTATGGAATTTAGATTGCGCTGAATCTTGACAAGCAACAAATCAAAGCGCTCAGATTTTTTTAAAAATTTTTTTTTTTTAATCGTGGATAATGGAATAAGCACTCATGTGCTTTTTTTGCATCCAGTCCCCCGTGTGTATGCGGTTTTGTCAATTTTGTCATCTGTTCCCACTGGCACACAATGGCCTACACTTTCAAAAAGCGGAACAGGATTTAACGTGTGCGCAAGATGTTCTGCATGCGTTCGCACACGGGGCCTCAGTTTATATAGTCTCATCCGAAGGACACTTCTCACTTTCTAGGCAATTGCGTTACCTGCAGACCATGGAACCCCTCTTAAAGAGTCATGGATTCTTGCCTTGTCTCCAGGAGAGCTGTGTTTGTAGAAGGGCTGGATGTAGAACCAGGACCCCTCGTTGCCCGACCCGTCCAGCAGCACCTTCATGGCGTTCTTCTCCAGCAGAGCAGGCAGCCGCTTGTTCACCGTCAGAAACTTGTTGCTCTTCAAGTGCAGCAACTGCAACACACACACACACACGCACACACACACACACACACACACACACGCACACACAACACACACAACACAAAAATGATGAATAGATAGGTTTCATTTATTTATTTTATTTATTCTTTTATATCGAGGATAATGGAATAAGAATACTGCTCCGACCTGTATAACTATAGAACCGCAGGAGATCCAGAAGTCCTTAATGTACCCGAAAGCAAAGACACAGACAGTCACCCTATCCTCCGAGAAGAAGTGGAAACAGCAGTCAGATCGCTGAAAAAGGGGAAGTCAGCAGGGGCTGACAACATTCCAGCTGAGTTGGTCCAAGCTGGAGGGGAAGCCATGATCAGCGCCCTACTAAGAATCTGCAACAAGATCTGGCAGACAGGAAAATGGCCAACACCATGGACGCAGTCACTCATCATCACCCTCCCCAAGAAAGGAAATCTACAACAATGCCATAATTACCGCACAATCAGCCTCATATGTCACCCAAGCAAGGTCATGCTGCAGATAATATTGAATAGACTGAAGCCACAAGCAGAGACCATCATTGCTGAGGAACAAGCAGGTTTCAGAGCAGGGCGCAGCACAACAGAACAGATATTCAACCTCAGAATACTATGTGAGCGGTACCTTCAACATCAACAAGACCTTTACCACGTATTTATCGATTTTAAGAAGGCATTTGACAGGGTGTGGCATGCAGCTTTGTGGGCAACCATGAATTTGTACAGCATCAATGCAAACCTGATCAGAGTCATCAAACAGCTGTACAGCGAGGCCACCAGTGCAGTGTACTACAACAACAACATTGGAGAATGGTTTCGAACAACAGTTGGAGTAAGGCAGGGCTGTCTACTCTCACCCACTCTTTTCAACATCTTCCTTGAGAGAATCATGGCTGATGCACTGGAACATCATGAAGGATCAGTCAGCATTGGTGGCAGAACGATCACAAACCTCCGCTTCGCAGATGACATTGATGGAATAGCAGGATCAGAAAAAGAGCTTGCCAGCCTAACAGAACACTTGGATAAGGCCTCCAAAACAATACGGCATGGAAATCAGTGCAGAGAAGACCAAACTGATGACTAATAACACCAACGGCATTAGCACTGATATCAGGGTTAATGACCAGAAGCTGGAAACAGTTCAAAGCTTCAAGTACCTGGGAGCCATTGTATCAGACCAGGGATCCAAGCCAGAAGTAGTATGCAGGACTGCACAGACAATAACAGCTTTGTCAAAACTAAACACCATCTGGAGAGACAAGAATATCTCACTTATCTCCAAGATCAGACTAATGCGCTCCCTTGTCATATCCATATTTCTGTATGCCTGTGAATCATGGACCCTGACTGCAGATTTGGAGAGAAGAGTACAGGCAGTGGAGATGAGATGCTTTCGGAGACACTCCTTGGCATCTCCTACAAAGACCACATAAGCAACGAAAGCGTGCATAACAGAATCCAGCAAACCATTGGACCCTATGAGAACCTTCTAACGATCGTGAAAAAGCGTAAACTTAAGTGGTATGGGCATGTCACAAGATCCCAAGGAATTACAAAGACAGTTTTGCAAGGCACTGTCCAAGGAGGAAGAAGAAGAGGCAGACCAAGGAAGAGCTGGGAGGATAACATCAGTGAATGGACAGGCCTAGAACTCAACAAAACCCTGAGAAAGGCAGAACAGAGAGAGGAATGGAGGGAACTGGTTGCTGAGTCTTTGAGGGTGCCCCCACGGTCGTCAGACTACAGGACAGATAGAGATAGATAGTGCTTTTTTACATCCAGTCCCTGTGTGTATGCGGTTTTGTCAATTTTGTCATCTGTTTCCACCGGCACATAATGGCCTACTCTTACGAAAAGCGAAACAGGATTTAATGTGTGCGCAAGATGTTCTGCATGCGTTCGAACACGGGGCCTCGGTTTGTAGTCTCATCTGAAGGTGTGTGTGTGTGTGTGTGTGTGTGTGTGTGTGTGTGTGTGTGTGTGTGTGTGTGTGTGTGTGTGCATGCGTGCGTGCGTGTGTGTGTGGTTTGTTCCTCAGCTACAGCTCCAAGGTTCACTATATAAACAGTTCACAAGGGGCTGCTTACAAACAACAACTCACAGACATCTCATGTAAGACTGACTATTGTGATGTACTTCTTTCAGCAAATCTGCAGGTTGATACATAATATCTCTGTGTTTATTGGAAATGACATGTTTTGTCAAAGCAATGACCTCTGCCAGGACTCAAAAAGCAGGACAATACAAGGCTGGAACAAAACTAATCCAGAAGACCCTGAAGTTCTGAAATAGTTGTAAGCTTTAGGGTGGATGGGGAAAAAAGAGAAGGTGTGTGTGTGAGGGTGGAAAATTTGCGTGTGTGTGTGTGTGTGTGTGTGTGTGTGTGTCTGTGTGTGTGTGTCTGTGTCTGTGTGTGTGTGTGTGTGTCTGGGTGTGAGGGAAAAAGTGTCTATGCATGCATGTGTGTGTGTGTGCTTGTGCGTGTGTGTATGTGTCTGTGTGTATGAGAGGGGAAAAAAGTGTGTGTGTTTGGGTGTGCAAGAGGGAAAAGTGTGTATGTGTGTTTGTGTGTGTGTGTGCTTGTGTGTGTGAGAGAGAGAGAGACAGACAGACAGACAACTGACAGAGAGACAGAGACAGACACACACAGAAGAGACAAGAGAGACAGAGCGAGACAGAAAGATCAAACAAAAATAAAAATATATATATAACAATAAAAGAAAAAAAATAATAATAAATTTTTACAAATAAAAAAGAAGCCTGCCTCCTTTTACACATTTCTGTGATCTTTATCAATCTGATTCTCTCAAGCTGTCAAAGTCAGCGACAAGCCAAACAGCTACAGGCATAGAATCACAGAGCGCTGCAAGTTCCAACAGCATTATTCATAGTATACCTTTCGCCCAGCCCGCCTGCTCTAATCTGCTGAATGAACAACAACAGTGAAAATGGATTTTTCCTCTGAATTGTAACAAAAATATCGGTTGGACTGAATACACTCCACAGGATTGTAAAACCCAAGAGTGTAATAAGGGGGCCGGGATGGTGGGGGGGGGAAGGTGGGGGGGGGGGGGGGGGGGGGGGGGGGGGGGAGAGGGGGTCTTTCAAAGTCAGGCCAGTGTAAATTAATCTAACAGGTCAGACTTTGTTATCTTAATAATAATAATAATGTATGGAATTTATATAGCGCTGAATCTTGTAAAGCAACAAATCAAAGCGCTCAGATTTTATTTCATACCACTTTAAGTCATGGCAGATTTCTCTCCGTGAAATTCGGGCTGCTCTCCCCGGGGAGAGCGGGAGAACGCATCGCCACTTAGCGCTGCGCCACCCTTTCACCCTTTTTTTTTTTTTTTCTGCAGCTGTATTTGTTTCCCTATCAGAGTGGCTTTTTTCTAAGAATTTTGCCAGGGACAACTCTCTTGTTGCCGTGGGTTTTTTTACGTGCGCTAAATAATTACGTGTAACACACGGGACCTCGGTTTATCGTCTCATCCGAAATACTCATCTCATTCTTAATACTTCTGTTAAATCAGGTGACGCTACCTGTAGATTTACAAAAAACTTTTTTTTTTTTTATGGTTGGAAATTGTTACAAAGATTATGCTGAATCAAAATGTAAAACTGCTTCAAACAGTTTCCTTTCAGGCCACTTTGCCCCTTTCTTTCTGGAAAACAATTTGGTGTTTAGTAGTTCTTTTATACATGGTTATTTAAATCAAGTTTACGTAAAACTTTTTTATTTTGTAAGTGGATACGAAAAATGTTATTTCCAATTTACAGATGAATTGCTCATTTGGGTGGTCATGGGAAAAAAAAAGTATACACACACACACACACACAGAGCATGCGTACCATAGGAGAAGTGCAAGGAATAACAATGACCAAAGACAGGACTTGGACACAGTAAAAATCACAAACACAACAGAAGGAACAGAAATATTTAACTTGAGAAAAAAACAAAAAAAACCCTAAAGGACAGCAAGTTGGAAAGTATGCACACACACACAGACAGACAGAAAGAGGGAGGGAGAGGAAGAGAAAAAGACAGAGACAGAGAGAGACAGACAGACAGTTAGACACAAAGAATGACAGGCAGAATGTGGAAAAAAACCACCAAGAGATAACACACAAGAGAGCAAAACCAATAGAAAAGGAAGAGAATGCGGAACAACTGTGACAAAAGAGTCAGGAAGACAAAGCAGGCAGGCAGGCAGGCAGGCAGGGACATGAAGAAAAGGGCTGGCTGGACACTGAGTGCAGGCCAGATAAAAGCCAGGGTCAAGGCTGCTTCATCTCCCCCCCCCCCCCCTACACACACACACAGGGTCCAGTAATTGGCTGAACATTTTCTGAGTGTGACCAGTTTCCAGGTACAATGTAAGGACACAAGACTATGAGAGAGTGGACATATGTTCACATTACTGCTGGCTCTTCCTGAATAGCCAATGCTCTTTCTAGTTTCATAGAATCATACCCGTAATTTCTGAAATCCAAGGTGCGATGATAGGCTAATGTTGTGAGTATTTTCACACGCTCACAGCTGCAAGATGTGCTATTGTTAAATTTCATGTACCACCCCCCACCCCAGGGGTTTTGGGTTTTGGGTTTTTTTTCATAAAATAAATCTTGAATCTTAACTTTTTTTTGGCCCTTTAGGGTTCTATGCAGCTTTCAAATGAACTTTCGTTTAACCCCTTCATTGCCAGGCCCATTTTATGTTCACTTAACATCACTGCTTCCATGTATCCTTCCTTCCTGCCCCCCCCCCCCCTCTGTTCCTCAGCTAGAGCTCCGAGGTTCACCAATGGTGAGATTTTTGCGTATGCAACGATTTCTGCCCACCATGAAGGTATCCATATTCCAACTTCCGGGATGTATGCTGGGTATATTTGCGTTTCCATGACACATCATGAATTATGGGATCTTAGATGTGAATATTTATCATCCGCATGTGTATGTATGTATATATATATATATAACATATAAAATTAATGTAGGTATATGATATGGAAAGTTGACCTGATAGATATACAGATCATCGAGATTCAAACAAATGACTTCATGACCCATGGTGATTAGAATGATTACTATAAATATCTTTATAGTATATTATATATGTTCACACTCATATTCATATATAATATATATTTCATAGGATTTATAGTACTTATATATAAAAAAGATAAAATCAACACACAAAAGAAAATTATGGATATTTTAGTTTTCTGAGAACACCATGCCCTATAGACAACCAATACTCAACGGGAAGATATCATTCCTTTTTTCTTGTTTTCCACAATCCTGCTTCTAAGGAACTTTCTTTTCATATTAACTGAAATCCAGACACACTTAACAACAATTCAGAATTTTTCCCCAAAGTAGTCATTTTAAACTTTTATCCTTCTTTTCAGTCAATACTATGCCAACAAGAGAACCAGACAGACAGACAGACAGACAGACGTTAAATCCTGTTTAGCCTTTCATAAGAGTAGGCCATTGTGTGCTGGTGTGAACAGATGACAGAATTTACAAAACCGCATACACACGGGAACTGGATGTAAAAAAGCACATGGGTGCTTATTCCATTATCCTCAATATAAAAGAACAGACGTAAAATCGAATCGAATCGAATAAAATTTAAAAAATAAAATAAATAAAACAGACAGAGAGAGCCAGAGAGAGAGAAGAAAGAGAGAGAGAGAGAGAGAAGAGAGTGTAGAGAGAGAAAAGAGAACAGAGAGAGACAGAGAAAGAGAGCAGAAGCAAAAATGAAGACAGATGAGGCCCAAAGTGAAAGAGAAAAGTCAAATTCTGACACAAACGCTCAGAGAGAGAAAAAGAGAGAGAGAGAGAAAAGAGAGAGAAGAAGAGAGAGAAGAGAAGAGACAGACAGACAGACAGACAGACAGACAGAAATAAAGAGGGATGAAGACAAAGTGAAAGAGAAAAGTCTGCATTCTGACGTGACAAAAGGGCTTGCCATACCTGGACGACATTGCCATAGTGAACCACGCTTCCCATGAGCTTCTTGTTCTCCGTCTCATTCTGCTTCTTCTCCAGTTCCGCCGCATGCTGCAACACACACACACACACACACAGGTTGTCCTCATGTCAGCAAAACAAAACAAACACAAAAAATGACACAAAACCCCCCCAAAAAATCAAAACGAAACAAAATGTTAAACAACCTCTTTTTCTCTCCTGTGGGGATGCCAGGGGCCTGTCAATAAATAAACAGCATCCCCACCTTCTGGAAAGTCTGTGCTAGGAATCTCCCTCTTTTCTATCCCTCTCTTTGTGTCTGCCTTCTTCCTTTTCTTCCTGTCCGCTGTTTTCTGCCTTCTTGGTCATTTCTCCTGCCTTTTTTTTGTGTTGGGCAGACAGACTTAAAAGATAAGAATTATCTCCTACACTGAAGACAGATGTACTGGGCCTGACTGGTCAGATGCTGAAAGGCAGTATCACGCATTTTCGCTCATATGGCAACAATAATTGCTGTCAGAGCGTTGGACAAAGAAGAAAATTCTTTTCTTGTATTACCAGAATGAAACTTTCCAGCAGATGGCCCTGTTAACATTCTCACCAGTACCAGCATCAGCCATAACAAGACACAAGCAATGATAATAAAACTCACACAACGGCAACACACGAGTAATGACGATAAAACTCACAGCATAATGACAACACACAACTAATGATAATGAAACTCACAGCATAACGACAAAACACAGCTATTGTTACTAAAAACTAACGGCATAATATTAATAACAACACACAACTACTTGGTTTTAATAAAACTCATGGTATAACAACATACAACTTATGATAATATAACTCACAGCACAAAAACCACTAATAATGATAATAAAACTCACACCATCCCAAAACACATACACAAAACACAAGTAATGAAAATAAAACTCAAAGCATAAAACATACAAGAAATTAAAACCCAAAACTCATAGCATAACACACAGGAAATTTTTTTTTTTTAAATCGCAGCATAACACACACAATCAACGATAATATAACTCGAAAGAATAATACACACAGCTAATGATTCATAAAACTCGCACACAACAAACAATTCATAAAATCTTCGCAACACAACAACAAATGGTTAATAAACCTCCAACATTACAACACAAAAACTAATGCCCACACAAAAACAAATGGTTATAAACCTCACAACATTACAACACACAACTAATACAACACAACAACAAATGGTTGATAAACCTCACAACGTTACAACACACAACTAGTGACAACACAACAACAACACAACTAACAATCCATAAAACTCGCTACCTCCCGAAAAGGGCAGCAATTATTCAAGGAAATCCTCTAACCCCCTCCCTTCCCCTACCCTACCCCCAAAAGAGTGCTCCTCGTGTTCCGATTCCAGACCAATCAATCGTGCAGCACGAACCCAGCATCCCCAAATACACATAGTAGAAATCAATGGACAAAGTAGCTTAATTTGTCACAATCCCTCCCTCAGAAATTCGCAGTGCTCATGAACGCAGGCAGCTAGCAACCAGTACAGGCTAGATGGGACAGCCTGGTGGGTACAGTGATGCGCTCGTGATCTGCTGACCTGGGTTCGAATCTCGTTCAAGAGGATTTTTTTTCCTCTGGATTTAACATCAGTGCTGACTCCACTCTCCTCAAAAGTCCATCGAATGAGACTATAAACCGAGGTCCCGTGTGCGAACGCACACAGAATATCTTGCACACCTGTTAAAACCCATTCCGCTTTATGGAAGAGTTAGGCCACTGTGTGCCGGTGGGAACGGATGACAAAATTTCTAAAACTGCATACACACGGCAACTGGATGTTAAAATATTTTTTTTAAAAGCACACGAATGCTTATTCCATTCTCCTTGAAATAAAATTTAAAAAATAAATAAATCAAATAAAAAATAAATAGAGCTCTAACATCTTAGCATGCTTTGAATCCACCATCTATCCCTGTTGTCTTGGGGTCTGAGTGAATCTGAAGGTCATGATGTGCTGGTGCTGGTTCTGTACTGTCTGTATGTATGCATGAGAGCGTTTATAAATGTTTACTTTTCTGGCCATCTGAACATTGCCTGTTGTTGAAAGAGCAGAGAGAAAGAAGAGAGAGGCATGAGTGGAGGAGAGAGTGAGAGGGTGGGAGCAGAAGAAAGAAAGACAGACAGACAGACAGGGATATACACACTTGCACTGAAACAGAGAGACAGAGACAGAGACAGACAGAGATACAAAGAGTGAGAGATACAAAGAGAAAGAGACAATGACAATGGTCTGTTGTGATAAGCAAGATGCCCATTCACAAGGGGACAGTGGGAGGGGGGCTGGGCACAAAACACATAATATCATGTACTGAGAACTTAATTCATTTCAGCCCAAATAGTCATCATGGTATGGATTCCATAACATGGTTACAAGATAGATTCAGATCCTTTTATTTAATAAGATTTGGTTAGACTGTCAAGGGGAAACAAAGAGACAGACAGACAGACAGACAAAGAGAGAGAGTTAGTGTGTGTGTGTGTGTGTGTGTGTGCGTGCATGTGTGTGTATGTGTGTATCTGTGTATGTGCAGATGTGTGTGCATGCATGTGTGTGTGTGCATGCATGCATTCATTCTTTAGTTTAACATTTAAAAAGTGCTACAAGATGAAAAAAGAGAATGTATTAATTAGAATAATATGAATGAATATATTATTACACATGTGCATTATGTACTTATGCACATGTGTGTGCGTGTGTGTATGCATGCATGTGTGCGTGCATGCGTGTGTGTGTGCTCATGCATGTGTGCACATGCGCACTCGAATCTGCCTTAAGTGTGTATAAGCATGCATGCATGTAATATACATTCACGTAAAGTCTATGCCTCTGATAATGCAGATATACAAACCTTGTAACAAAACTGATGTTATGAAACTATCATTTACATCAGAAAACCACTCTGAAGAGAGGAGCAAAGAGACATAGACTCAACACTGAAGTGTGTAGCATTTTACCACACAAATAAATGCAGGTAAAAGTAAGCAACACTTGAGATGCACAGAAAGAGAGAGAGTGTGGGAGGGGGTGAAGAATTAGAAAGCTAGAGAGGGAGAGAAGGGGGAATGGGGGTGAGAGAGACAGACAGACAGACAGGCAGACAGACAGAGACAGAAACAAGAGAGACAGAGACCACAGACAGATGGAGACAGAGAGTGACACAAAGACATGGGAAAGGAACAGAGAGGAGCAGAGGGAAAAAGGAAAAGAGAAACAGGCCAAAAAACACACAGACAGAGGGTAAATACGACAAGGACAAAGGGGCTCAAAGACAAAAGGATTAAAAGAAAAACCCACCAAAGGGGAAAACCTCACCAGAAAACAAAAAGGGACAAAACAGAGAGACAGAGGGGAAGAGAGAGAGAGAGGGAGAGGAGAGGGAGAGGGGAAAAGGGGGAGAGGGGAGAGAGAGAGAGAAAAAGAAAGAGAGAGAGAAAAGGGGGAGAGAGAGAGAGAGGGGAGAGAGAGAACCGGGTAAAAAAACCCCAACCCCCCCCCTTTCCACATCCTATACCCCCCCACACCCAAACAGGGCCACGCCGGGACCCCTTGAGACCCGGGGGCCCCCCCATTACACCTGGTCCCAATACTGACTTTAAAACCTCCCCCTGGAAAATCCTTTTGAGGTCGCCTGCTGGGGCCCATAAACGGGCTGTTGTATTTTTCAGCAGAAAAAGGCAGGTCACAACCCCACGCACGCATTTTCCCCGCGCACTTTACATAAAACACATGTGCACCCCACGCATGCAAAAACCCAAAAACACACACACGCACACACACAAACACAAAAAAAACACACCAACATACAAAAAAAATCCACCCCCCCCCCCCCCCCCAACACACAAAAACATAGACACACAGGGGGCCAAAACCACCCCCTAAAAACCCCCCCAAAACACAAAAACAAAACCCCCCCCTAAAATCTTCCCCCTAAAAAACACCACACACACACCCCCCTAAAATCCCCCCCCCAAAAAACACACCCCAACACCAAATTTTTCCCCCAAAACACACACACACACCCTAAAAATCCCCCCCAAAAAAACAACACACACACCCCAAATTTTCCCCCCCCCCCCCCCAAAAAAAACACCCACCACTAAAACACACACCCCACACTCTAACCCCCCCCCCCCCCAAACAACACACACACACTGCTTTTTTAAACGGGCTGTCTGGAAGAATATGCTTGAAGGGAGAGTGGGTGAGGGAAGGGCAGTAGGGGCAGGGGGGGGGGTGGGGGGGGGGACGGAGGGAGGGTATGCGGGCCCTACTTGTTTGGGTAAGGGGAAAATTTAAAAGGGATGTGTTTTGGTTTCACGTAAGGGGAGAAGAGGGGGTGGGGGGGGGGGGAGAGGGAAAGAGAGAAGAGAGAGAGAGAGAGAGGAGAGAGAAAAGAGGGGGAAGGGGAGAGAGAAGAGAGAGAGAGAGAGAGAGGAGGAGGAGGAAAGGAGAGAAAGAGGAGGGGGGGGCCCGGAGGGGGAAAAGGGGAAGGAAAGGGGGGGGAAAGAGAGAATTTGGGGGGAAAAGAGAGAGGGGGGGTGAGGGGGGGAGAGAGAGAGAGAGAGAGAAGGGGGAGAGAGAGAGAGAGATGGGGAGAGGGGGGAGAGAGAGAGGGGAGAAGAGGGGAGGGGGAGAGAAGAGAGAGAGAGAAGCCAAGAGATAAAAATTTTTAGAAAAGCCCTCCAATTAAAAAAAAAAAAAAATTTTAAAAAAAAGAACAGGTACAAAAAATCCTAAGAGCATTCCCAAATCCCCCTTCAACCCCCCCCCCCCCCCCCCCCCCCCCCCCCCCCCCCCCCCCCCCCCCCCCCCCCCCCCCCCCCCCCAACCCCCTACATTTTACCCCAAACCAAATCCCCTCCCCCCCCCAAAATAACCACACCCCCATCCCCCTTTCCCCAACCTTCCAAACCACACACCCATCACTTCCCCCTCCTCACCACTCACTTACTCCTCTCCCTTTTCTCCTCCCCTCCTCTTTTCTCCTCCCCTCTATCTCTCTCTCTCCCCCCCAAACCCCCACCCACCCACCCACCAAAACACCCCGCCCAACCCACCCCCACACACCCACAACCCCCCCCCAAAGTTTCTCCAAACAACCCAATCCCCCCTTTTTTCCTTACCCCCAAAAACTCCAACCCCCACCCCCCCCCCCTGACGAATTCCCAATTCACTCATTTCACCCCCCAAAATCTAACCCTTTCCTTTCCGACCCCCCTTACCTTTAACATGGCACAAACAAAAACAAAAACCCCCCCAAATCCCCCCAAGCCGCCCCCAAAGAAAAAGAAAAAGGGAAAAAGGCCTTTTTAAAGCGAAACCAGGGGAATGGGGGGAAAAAAATAAAATAGGGGAAAAAAAATAAAAAAAATACCCCAAAAAACAAAAAAAAGGAAAAACGAGGAATTTTTAAAAGGGGGAAAAAAAGAAAAGAAAGAAAAAAACCAAACCATCCCAAACCCCCCCAAAGTTTTTTTCCTTCCCAAGGGGGGGTTTTAGGCAAAATTTTTGTTTTGGGGGCAGGGTAGCTCAAACCATCTCTGTCACCCCCAAAATTTTTTCCGCCCCGTTCCCTGGGTTTTAAAGAAAAGGTAAAAATTTTTAGTATATAGTAGTAGGGGTTTTTTAATTTCTTTTTTTTTTCCACTGCTGTTTTTTTTTTTTCCGAGGGGTTTGGGGGGGAAAGGGAGGGAAGGGGGGGGAGAGAGGGGGGAAAAGAAAGAAAAAGAGAAAAAGGAAAAAGGGGGGGGGGGGGGGGGGGGGGGGGGGGAGAAAGATAAAAGAGAGAGAGAGAGAGGAGAGAGAGAGAAGGAGAGAAAAGAGAGAGAGAGAGAGAGAGAGAGAGAGAGAGAAAAACCATCTCTGGAAATCACCCACAAAAAATCTTTTTTCGCCCAAAGTGTAAAGTTGGTCAGGAGGCAAAAAACAACAATCAAATTCCCCGTCGGGCCCAAAACGCAGACTTCCCGGGGTTTTGTAAAAAGTAGTAGTATAGTAGTAGAAGTGTTTTTGCCACTGCTGTTTATTTTTGCCGAGGAGGTGGGTGGGAAAGGGGGGGGGGGGAGGGAGAGAGGGAGGGACAGACGAGAGACAGCAAACGAACAGAAAGAGACAGGGAGGAGGGGGGAGGGGGGAGAAGGGAGAGAGAGAGGAGAGAGGGGGGAGAGAGAGAGGAAGAGAGAGAAGGAGAGAGAGAGAGAGAGAGAGGAGGAGAGAGAGGACGTCAAAAATCATTCTGGGAAACACGCACGTTTTTGTTTCGCCACTTAGGATGTTGTATGGTCAGTAGGGAGATAAAACACACAATCAGTTTTGTCGCTCAGGGGCCCGCAAATCTAGGAGCTTTAGAGTAGTATAGTATGTAGTAGAATGGGTAGTATAGTAGTGTGTATAGTAGAAGTAGTAGTGGGGAGAGTGTAGTAGTTTAAATGGTAGTAGTAATAGTAGTGGTAGTAGTAAGTGTAGTGGTAGTAGTAGAGTGGGAGTTGGTTGTAGGAGTGGGTATAGTAGTAGTAGTTGTAGTAGTAGTTGTGTAAATATAGTAGTAGTGGGATGGTGTATAGTAGTAGTGGGAGTAGTGGTGTAGTGTAGTAGTAGTTAGTAGTGGGGTAGTAGTGTGTAGTGTAGTATAGTGTGCTTTTTGCCCCTACTGTTTATTTTGGCCCGGGGTGAGTGGGGTGTGGGGGAGGAGAGACAGGACGGGGGAGAGAAAAGGGGGGGGGAGGGGGAGGAGAGGAGAGAAGAGAAGAGAGGAAAAGAGGAGAGGAGAGAGAGGCCGAAGACAGAGAAGGGAGGAAGGAGAGAGAGAGAGAGAGGGAGAGGAGATAGGGCCCGAAGACAGGCAGGGAAGAGAAGGGAGAGAGAGAGAGGGGAGAGAGGAGGAGGAGGGAGAGGAGAGAGGGAGAAAGGAGGGGAGAAAGAGACAGAGAGAGGAGGAAAGGGGAGAAGGGCAATGACAAATTCTTTTACTTCGGGGTAATAAATAAGCACTCATGTGTTTTTTTACATCCAGTCCCGAGAGAGAGAAGAGAGAGATAGAAGAAGAAAGAGAGAGAGAGAGAGAGAGAGGAAGAGAGAGAGAGAGGAGAGAGAGAGAGAGAGAGAGAGAGAGAAAGAAAGAGAGAGAGCCCTTATTCTCTATACCTATCTTCTCTGCCCTCACAGCTAGTCAAGAATCTTCCTTAATTAACCCTGCACTTTCCATTACCACCACCACTACTCCTTCCCTGTCCGTCCACCCTTCCACCCTTCCTTCCTCACTGCAACTTCAAATCATTGTCTTACTTATTAACCTTGCATCCTTCCACTATCACCCCCACCCCTACCCCCGCACACACCCCCCCTTCCAGAAGAATTTTTCTTTGTCTGATTTGTATGATTTAACATTTTTCAGGGTTTAGTGGGTGGGTTTTTTTTAATTCTATGTATGCATATATTATTTTCTCTTGCTTTATTTGTATGGTTTATCACTGATTAGGTTTTTATTCTATGTCTGCATACACACACACACACACACACACACACACACTCACACCATACACTCACACAGGTCCCGCAGGTGGACAAAAAACTCGAACAGTCTTAGGTTCAATCCCACCCCAACACACACCACACACACACACACACACACACTCTCTCTCTCTCTCTCTCTCTCTCTCTCTCCCTCTCTTTTATATATATATATAATATTATATATATATATATATATATATATATATATATTATATATATTAGATAGATGGCTTGAAGGGGAAAAAAGCAAATGCACCGTTCATTCAATGTACCATCTGAAAATAACAGTTTGACTTTGACTTTGACTTCCCTACCTACCCTACCCACCTCTCCTTTCTCCCTCCCTCCTTGCGACTTGAACGAAATGTCTTTCAATTATTTCTTTCTCCTCAACTCGCGCCTGCCACTTTCCTCCCATTCTCTTTTCTCTAAAAATCGAAACCTCGACACCTCGACAACATACCTCTCTGTCTGTCTGTCTGTCTGACTCCTCTGTCTGCCTGTCTGTCTCTGTCTCCTCTGTCTGGCTGTCTCTGTCTCCTCTCTCTGTCTGTCTGTCTGTGTCTCCTCTCTCTGTCTGTCTGTCTGTCTGTGTCTCGGTCTCTCTCTTTCTCTCTCTGGAATCGTATTTTGTGCACTATTTTCCATCGAAACCTCGACAACACACCCCTCTTTCTATCTGTCTGTCTGTCTCTCTCTATCTCTCTGTCTCTCTGTCTGACTGTCTCTCTCTCTCCCTGGAATCGTATTTTGTTACTTTGTGCACTATTTTCCTTTACAGCATGATTCATAATTATATCTATATCATATTGAGGGCTGGATGAAAAGAAAAGCGTTGTGTATTCATATAAAAAGAAGTTCATTTCCATAAATATAGCATTATGTTTGTTCTCTCTCTCTCTCTCTCTCTCTCTCTCTCTCTCTCTCTCTCTCTCTCTCTCTCTCTCTCTCTCTCTCTCTCTCTCCCCTCCCTCCCTCCTTAAACACTTTCTCTCGTGTAACGTGTCTGCCGGTTTAAAGATAGAAACTTGTTGCCTCTATCTTCTCTTTTTTCTATTGCACATTTTTACTTAAACAAAAAACAAAAAAAATGAAAAGAACAGACAAGTGCTGTTAAAGAACTTTTCTGGCATCTTCTCTAGTCTATCTTTTCTGCATTATCCTGTGTGTGTGTGTGTGTGTGTGTGTGTGTGGTTTTGTGTGTGTGTGTGTGTGTGTGTGTGTTGTGTGTGTGTGTGTGTGTGGTGTGTGTGTGTGTGTGTGTGTGTGTGTGTTGTTGTTTTTGTTGTTGTTGTTGTTTTGTGAGTGTGTGGTTGTGTGTGCGCGCGCGCGTGCACACACGTGTGTGTCTGTATCTGTGTGAGTGCGTGCGTGCGTGTATACAAAATGTGTGTGTGCATGCGTGCGTCCGTGCATACAATCGTGCGTGTATGCATGCACACATATGTACAAGACTGCACGAACTTCTTGAGCAAAACTAACAACAAGCAATCCATTAAAACCCTAAGCTAATGCAATTAGCTGGAGATTTTCTTCATTTTCACGAAATGAAAACGTAAGCTTTTTAACTGCCAATCCAAATTACATTTTATTCCCGTTTTGAAATCAAATTACCCCCCCACCTCCCCTTTTTTCCCTCAAATTGCCCTCCTCTCTCAAAACAATTAACTATCCCCCCTCCCTATCTACCCCCCCCCCCCCCCCCCCCCCCCCCATCCTCCATCTATACCCCCCACCTCCCCCCCCCAAATCAAACTAAACTACAACAAAATTTTAAAACCTCACCTTGTTCCTGCAGTGCCTGGTTTTCCCCTCTCTCAATTCTCCCATGCTGCTGGGGGTGAAACAGCCTACTAGTGGCACACGTTAAATCCTGTTCCGCTTTTCGTAAGAGTAGGCCATTGTGTGCCAGTGGGAACAGATGACAACATTTACAAAACCGCATACACACGGGGACTGGATGTAAAAAAAAAGTACCTTATTCCATTATCCTCGATATAAATTTTTTTTTTAATCATGTCATCTGAGCGCTTTGATTTGTTGCTTTACAAGATTCCGCGCTATATAAATTCCATACATTATTATTATTAGGAGTTGTGTGTGATCTGATCGCTGTCTGAGGACAGGGGTGGGAGGTTCCAGGGCCATCAGTTACGGTGTGATCATGACTATAATGTTCTAACCACTAGGCTTGTGGTTAGAGTGATGTACTCATGATCTGCTGAGCCGGGTTCCAATCTCGTTCAAGGGGGATATTTTCCTCTGGAGTTAACATCAGTGCACACTCCACTCTCCCCAAAAGTCCTTCGGATGAGACTATAAACCGAGGTCCCGTGTGCGAACGCACGCAGGACACCTTGCGCACACGTTAAAACCCGTTCCGCTTTTCGGAAGAGTAGGCCATTGTGTGCCGGTGGGAACGGATGACAACATTTACAAAACTGCTTACACACGGGGACTGGATTTTTTTTTTAAAGCACATGAGTGCTTATTCCATTATCCTCGAAATAAACTTTTTAAAGAATAAAATAAATTTTAAACATATAAATCTCTCTCTCCTCTCCTCCCCTCTCTCTCTCTTTCTCTCCCCCCCCCCCCCCTCTCTCTCTCTCTCTCTCTTTCCTCCTCCCCCCCCCCCCTCTCTCTCTCCCCTCCCCCCCCCCACTCTCTCTCTCTCTCATAAGTGCAGACAGCAAATATAATTCAATTTCATTATAAATCAGAATAGTCTCTGCCAAAGAGGAATGTGAAATGGGTTTTAAAGTGCTTCCCCCCAAAAAAATTTTTTGAAAATAAGGACGAGGGGTGGGGGGGGGGGGGGGGGGGGTGGGGGAGGGGAGAAAAAAAAGTTAGCAACAGTTTTTGATAAAGTTTATGAGTCGCTTTGTCTGTCGGTATCAGTGTCTGCACACATTTTATGGGTAATTCAGAAAATTAAAATCAACTACATTATCTGCAGAACTGCAAAATGCCAGCAGTATTCTTTTCTCTTCCAACATGATAAATTCAAAGCACTTTATTTCTATGCTTGCGCACGCTCTGAGTCTCTCTCTCTCTCTCTCTCTCTCCTCTCTCTCTCTCTCTCTCTCTCTTCTCTCTCTCTCTCTCTCTCTGTTTTTTTATTTATATTTATTTATTTTATTCTTTTATATCGAGGATAATGTGTGTTTATTTATTTTATTTTTTATCTTATTTATTCTTTTATATCGAGGATAATGGAATAAGCACTCATGTGCCTTTTTTTTACATCCAGTCCCCGTGTGTATGCGGTTTTGTCAATGTTGTCATCTGTTTCCACCGGCACACAATGGCCTACTCTTCTGAAAAGCGGAACAGGATTTAACGGGTGCGCAAGATGTTCTGCATGCGTTCGAACACGGGGCCTCGGTTTATAGTCTCATCCCAAGGATGTGTGTGTGTGCGTATGTGTGTGTGCGCGCGCGCGCGCGTGCGTGCGTGCGTGCGTGTGTGTGTGAAAGAACAATAAAACACGAGTGTTTGCACCGTTACCAGACGCATCCTGTCACACTGATAACCAGGGGGATTTTACAGCACTGGGGCATCCTGCTCCCACTTACAAAGAAACATGCCACGCGGATACTAGCATAGATAGGACTAGTGCATGGGCGCGCGCGCGCTGTGTGTGTGTGTGTGTGTGTGTGTGTGTGTGTGTGTGTGTGTGTGTGTGTGTGTATGTGTGTTTGTGTGTGTGTGTTTGTGTGTGTGTGTGAGTGTGTGTGTGTGCGTGTGTGTGTGTGTGTGTGTGTGGTGTGTGTGTGTGTGTGTGTGTGTGTGTCAGTGTGTGTGAGTGTGTGTGTGAGTGTGTGTGAGAGAGAGAGAGAGGGGTGTGTGTGGTGGGTTT
>CM054146.1:48516039-48523112 GCA_028751875.1 Rapana venosa | reverse complement strand
AATTTTTACCCCCCCTTTTTTTTCCCCAACCCCCCCCCCCCCACCCCCCCCCCATTTTTCCCCCCCCCCCCCTTTTTCCCCCTCTCTCTCTTTTCTCTTCCACCCCCCTCCTTTTCCCACATTTCTACTCCACCCCCTTCTCTCCCCCCCTCCTCTCTCTCTTCCACCCCCCCCCTTCTTTTTTTCTCTCTCTTTTCCACCCCCCCCTTCCCTTTCCCCCCCACATTTCTACCCCACCTCTCTCTCTCTCTCTTCCAAACCCCCCCCCCCCTCTTTCTCTCTTCCCCCCCCCCCCTTCCCACATTTCTACTCACCCCTCTCTCTCTCTTCCACCCCACCCCTTCCCACATTTCTACCCCCCCCCCTCTTTCTCTCTCTCACCCCACCCCTTCCCACATTTTTACTCCCCCTCTCTCTTCTCTTCCACCCCCCCCCCTTCCACATTTCTACTCCCCCCCCTCTCTCTCTCTCTCTCTCTTCCACCCACCCTTCCACATTTCTACTCCCCCTCTCTCTCTCTCTCTCTTCCACCCCACCCCTTCCACATTTCTACTCCCCCCTCTCTCTCTCTCTCTTCCCCCCACCCTTTCCCACATTTTCTACTCCTTCCTCACTCACTCTCTCTCTCTTTTCTCTCTCTCTCACTCATCACACACACAACACACACACACACACACACACAGACGCACACACTCTTCCATCTCCCTACTTCCTCCCTCTGTCTCTCTCTCTCCCTATCCACTTCTCTATTCCTCCTCTCTCCCTCTCTCTTCCCCCTCTCATTTCTCCTCTCTCTCTCCTCACCCCACCCTTCTATCTTTTCTCTTTAGCCCCCTCTCTCTCACCCTACCCCCTTCCCTCATTTCTCCTGCCCCTTCTCTCTCTCTCTTCTGTAAAAAAAATAATGTAGCAATGTCTTCAGGATATGCAGTTCCTGTTGCCAAAAATCCAAACCACCAGACGAGATAGTTAAGAGATAAAACGGTTGTACCTGCAGCCTTTTATTTCTTTCTTCTTTCTTTCTTTTTGTGTTTTATTTTTTTTTTATAAAAGCAGTTGTGGTTTCCTTTTCTTTAAGGAACAAAGGCAATAAAATTTTTAAAAGGCTGGAAAACCCAAACACTAAAAGAATTGGAACAGAAAAACAAAAGGAGAAAGAAAACAAGAGAACAGAAAGGAAAATCTCGAAAGAGAGGGAACAAACTCTTTTCAGATTGATTTTCGCAGAACATCTTCATCACACAGAATACATACAATGGTTTTAATCTGTATACGCGTGTACATTCATACATATACAGACACACACACGTGCACGCACGCACACACATACCACACCACACTACACACAACACACGCGCACGCACACACATGTGTAAGCATATGCGCATACACGCACAAACACGCACAAACACACACACACACACATATATATATTTATATATATATATATATCACAACACAAACACACAACAGTAGACATTGTAAGCACACATGAGCTTTGCGCACACAAGGACCAAAAAAGTGCATGCATGTGCATGCACACGTGCAAGCCCATTCATACCACACTACTCAAGAGACCACGCACAGTAAAAACACACCGTGGGATCAAGGACAAACATAGACTTTTTTATTTTGGCTAACAGGTAGTGTAGTGGGTGGGTGGCACATACATGCATGCATGCGCGTACACACAAAGCACAGCACTGAATAGTCACCCTAAGTAAACATTCAGCATGGGGCAAAAGAAACCACACACACACACACACACACACATACAACACACACACACATTACAAACACACACACACATACAACACACACATACACATACAACACACACACACACACACACACAGAGGATCACACACATACACACACAAATACAAACAAAACAACACACACATACAACAAAAACACATACAATACATACACACAAACACACATACAACACAGTCAGGGGAACCAGTGTCCTTGCTGGAAACTTGGGGCGACACCTGCATTCTCTTTGTGGAAGAAGCCCACCCGAAAAAGCCAACGTCGTGTAAATGGTTCTGGGAAAAAATTCTGTATTCACACAATTAGCTATGCTGCCACTTCTAAAAGAAAGATCTCTGGTTGTCTTCAAAAACACAACATACAAGAGGCCAACTATGCTGACCTAGGAGACAACACTCTCATTTTCCCAGAAAATACCCCAGACAATTCTGGTATAGGAACAGCGTAGCCACAATTTCTGGTGTACACCTGTGAGCAGGCCTTATTTTCACTGGTGACTTTTTGCTTTCTTTAAAGCAGTTGCTCAGCATTGAATAAGACGTTAATCTATTGTGAAGTGTGTGTTACAATTTTAAACAGTTTGCTTAATATTGTTTATGACTAATTAGCTACATATCTGTAGTGATCTGCGATTTTTTTCCTCCTGGTATCTGTATTAGCTTCTAGTACTTGACTGATTTCGTGTTTCTCATCTGTTTAGAGACTTGTTTTTAAGATTGAGAAGTGCTTAATTTAGATTGATTGGTTAATTCTTTTTCTTATTATATAGTTTTGAATGTTTACTTGTTTATTCTTTTAAGTTATTCGTTGTTGATCCATTTTATTTTGTCGCTTAGATTTTGTATACGATAATGCCTTTAAAACAACCCCATCACTTAAAATCATGCAGTGGAATGCTCGATCAGTCTCCACCAACTTGCCATATTTAGTCCAGCATCTTGCTGATAATCGCTATCAGGCTATCGTATTGCAATCCTCAGTGTAACCAGGAGCAAACTTCCCAAATTACCTGGTTACTATTATCCACATATACATCAGCGAGTTGATGTGCTACCAAAATTAGTGCAGCAATTTACACCCAAGGGGGGATAGATTAAAATGCTCGTTCTTCCCCGGGGGCCTGCCCAAAGGTATTTGTAAAATTCATGTGCAGAAAGAGAGAAAAACGGGAGAGGATTTAAAAATCAATGTTGTTTTCTGTTTATCTCCCCAAAGGGGCCTATATTTTTAACACTGAATGGATAACGAAAAAATTTTGATGAAAAATGGCAAATTTGAGGTCCCCTTTAAAATGTAAATCCCCCTTTTTGGGGAAAAAGGGTGTGGGAAAATTTTAAAGAAAACCTTTTTGGAGAAAAATGTTGTTTTTTTCCTGCCTTTTTTTTGTAAAATGATGGCAGTGTCACCCCAAAATTTCCAGATTTTCCCCCAACCCATAGGGTTTTCATCCCTTAAAATTTAAACCCATTTTTTTCCTGTAACTTGTTTCCAGAATGTGAGGGGACAACCCACAAAAGACACCCTTTGGCAAATCCCCTGCCTGTTTTACAACTCTTCATAAAACGATTGCTATTTGTGCCCCCTTTTCAGAAAAATTTTTCCCTTTAAAATTTAAAATTTAAAAAAAAACAGCGGGATTGGGAAAAAATTTTAAAAGCTTTTTCCCAATCCTGCAATTTGAGGTTTTGAAAACTTTATGACATAGATTTTTTCCCTATTCTTTTTTTCAAAAAAACCCCCTTAAGCTGCTATTTTTGTCTATCCCAAAAAAAATTTAAATGGGAAAAAATTTCAAATAAAACATCAGGGAAAAATTGTATGGTGGCCCCCCCGGGCATGTGACGTTTTGCAGTAAAAAAAAAATTAAACGTTTTTTAATTTTTTTAAGTTCTATTTTAAAAGATAAAAACCGGGAAAATTTTTGGGAAAGAAAAAAATAAGCCAAAAAACAACCCAACATAGTTATTGCTCGGCTAAAAAAACAAATTTTGGTTTTTGTTTTTTCCCAAAGTGAAGTTTACATTTATAAAGATCTTTAAAGTGGTCGGGGGAAAAAAATTTTTTTGAATAAAAAAAAGGTCTGTAAAATCTCCCAAGTTCCCCGAAAAATTTGGGGGTTTGAAAAAAAAAAAGGAATTTCCCCATTAATAAAGGAAAAGGCTGAAGCCTTTGCAGACATTTTTTAAAGGGTCAATGCGAATTTGAAGGGTTTATCGTGGGGAACTTTGGGAAAACAAAAAAGAAGGGAAAAAACAATCTTGGTTGCATGCTAAACCAATCCCCTGGGGAAAAAATTTTAAATTAGGGTCAACGCCCCAATTTCATGTTGGGAACGAATTTTAGAGAAAGCATTTACTTTCATTTTCCCTCCAAGAAAACACCCTGTCGGTTTTGGGGACGAAAGTATCTAATAAAAATGTTTAAAAACTTTTTCCCCGGGAAAAAAAAAAACTTTTTTTTTTTTGCTGCACAAACTTTTTTAATTTAAATTTTGGGAAATTGATGGTTGTATACCCTGAAGTGGAAGAAAGTCATGGGTTTTTCCTTGTACAAAAAGCGGGGGAAACCCAAAAAAAACAAGATATAAGAAATTTACAAAACCTTTTTGGCCTTAAATTCCCCTTATTGCAATTGTTGGAGCAAAATTTTTTTAAAAACGATTAAAAATTTTTTACTGTTTTTAAAAAAATTTAACTAATCCCAGTCAATAAAAGCGGGTTTTTAAACAAAGAAGCCATTTTCCCCCTGGGAACTTTTTGGGTTTTTAAACTTTAAACCATGCTTTAAAAAAGCCCAAATTTTGCACAGGGGAAAAAAAAAACTTTTTTCTAGCGCCTTTTTTTTGACATTAAAAAGGTTTAATGATCAATTTTGGGCCCCGTCAAATTTTTTCCCAAAAATTTTAAAAAAATCTCGGGGTTTTCCGGTTTTTTTTTCTTTTACTTTTAAAAAGTTTTTGGGAACAGAAGCATACAAGCCCGGGGTAAAATAATGCTTTTTGGTTTTTCAGGTCTTTTTCAAAGGGGTTTTAAACCCCAAAGGGGTTTTTGAAATTAGCTCTTTTCTTGTTAAATTTATTTTATTAACGATTTTCCCAAGGAAAAGTTATTAAATGATGTTTTTTTTTATTTGCAATATGCGGGCGACTTATGTTTTATTTTAAAATGTTTTTGAAGCGAAAAAAACATAAAAAAAAGGGGCCCTAAAAATTTTAAATCAGAAAAAATTTATCAAAAAAAATTTACTTCCAAAAATGATTTTTTTTGTGAGTGGACTTTCTTTTTCTACAAAAAAGGGACCACCTGTATTTTTTTAACAATGGTAGTAAACCCAAAGGGGAAAAGTTACCGGGTGTTGGTTTGGCGGTGAAATCACCCCAAATATAAAAATTTTAATAAAATTTCGGGGTGTCATTCTTACGTCAAAACTAGCTTGGAATGCCCCTATCGAAATATACCTTAACAAAACCCAAGAAAGGAGTTTAAATTTTAAATTTTAAAAGGGGAAAAGTAAGCAGTTTTGGGGGACAAAAGCATTTTTTAAATCTGAAATTTTTTGGCAACCCCCCTTTTTTTCTTTCCCAAATTTGTCTTATGGGCAAGGGGGTTTTTTTCAATGCACCAATTTCCTATCCCCCAAAAAAGTTAAAAAGTATGGACGAAAAGGCATACAGGCTTTCCCCTCGGAGTCCCTTTTTTAAAGCCCCGGGCTTTTGGGAACTTATAAGAAAAAATTGGGAGAAATTCCCCCTTTAGATAAATTCGCTTTTGGGCATTTTTTGGCAAAAAAATGTATCAGAACCCAAAACCCAAAAATTTTTTACTTCAGAAAAAGGGTTAAAGATAAATCGGGGAAATTTCAAATTTTCCAAAAAGAGCAAAAAAAATATTTTCTTTAAAGCCAATTTTTTGGTTTTTTAGTATTTTTTCAGCCCCTTTTTTAAAAGGGGGTCTGGAAAATAAATTTAAAAAACCCGGGGGATACACAAACTAAAGTTCTCCCTTTTTACCCCTTCATGGGAAATAAACCCAAAGCAAATTTTCCCCTAGAGTACATTAATAGGGGAAAAGGAGTAAAAAATAAAAATTTTTGTGATCCCCAAAGTTCGATTTAAAATATTCTTCAAAAAATTATTCTCAATTTAAAGGTATTTACGATGGTTAACTTCTACATGATAAAGAAACAGGTTCAGCTTTTTTTTTTTATTATTCCCCATTTTTAAAAATTTAGAAAAAAGGGTTTTTTATGGGGGAAAACCCACCAAAATTCGATTTTTCACGGGTGAGTTTTAGAAATTTTTTAATGGTCTTTAATTTATATTCTTGATTTTTCCGGGTTTAAATGTATTTAAATTTTACTTTGGGTTTGATTCGAAACGGTCTCTATGCATTAAAAAAATTTCCAAAAGTTTTTAAGAAAATGTTACAGTTGTACTAGAGATAAATCATGCCTTTCCCATGTTTTCGCTTTAAGGGGTTTTTTGTCCCCCCTTCGGGTTGGGTACTTTCGCATGCGGGGTTTTTCCCAAATTTGAGTGGGTGACGAGCTCCCGAAGAGGGTTTCCCAAGGATGGAGAGGATTCTGTAGAACTAATGTTCCATTTTTTTTTACAAGGGGCTTTTCATTTACTAAAAGGGGGATCGTGGAGCAGGGCTAAAGAAGTTTTATACCCAAAATGAGCACCTTTCGACAAATCTTTAATCACTTTCCCCTTTTTTTTAGGAATATTTGCCCACTCTAAAAACCTACACAATTTTTGTTCTTGGAAAATAAAGGGTTTGCGTTTTTTCTTTAGAAAAAAAGGGAAAATGCTTTTTTAAACTAATTTTAAAAAATATAAAATGTTTGTGGGGGGAAAAAAAATTACTAGCATTTTTTTATAATTTTTAAATGTAAGAGTTTTTAAAAACCTTGTTTCCCTTTTTTTCTGAAAAGTCCTTGGTTTAAGATATTCAAAAATATTAAATTTGGGTTTTCCCATATAACAAAATTTTTAAATTGAACAGTCCTATTGGACATTTGTTTTTGTTATAATTTTCCCCAATTAGCATTTCTTATGTATTTATTTTTTGTTTTTCTTTCCCTTAGCTTTTTTGTATTTCCCTTTGGTTATTCGGGGCAAAAAATCCCCAATTTCACAGCACAAACCACCCAAATCAAGGGTTCCCCCCCCCCTTTCCCCAACGTCTAAATTCACTTTGAGTGAACAAAAGAAAAATTCAAAAACCCAACAACAACATACAACACACACACTCTTTACAACACAAAAATTTACCCCACAACACCAAAAATAAACC
>CM054146.1:48483539-48511039 GCA_028751875.1 Rapana venosa | reverse complement strand
AATGTGTCTGTATAATTTTTAATTGGCTGCAGAAATGAAATATTGCGTGCCCGTTTAGGAAAATCAGTGTCTTGATTAATAAATATTTCCTCTTTTACTGAATTTGGAATAGAGATACTACGAACCACATATTTTGATACTGCCAGTTTTCGCTGATCAGAAAGAGATAGTAAATGAGCTTCTTTATAAGTATTAGCTGTATTTGCATGAGCCGGAACACCAAGAGCTATCTTTACTGCTTTACTGTCTAGACTTTGTAATTTTTTAAGTAGATAATCTGCAGCAGAAAAATAAACTTCTTGTCCGTATATTAATTTTGAACGTACCAAGGACAGAGCCAGATGTATCAGAGTCGTAGTGTCTTGACTCCATGCCTGAGAACTTATTATCTTTAGGAAATTAAGTCTTTTCCTAGCTTCAGTTATCATTTGGTTGATGTGCATCTTCCAATTCAACTTTCTAGTTAAAAATACACCTAAGAATTTGACATCTTGTTTGTATTGAAGCACCTTTCCTTCTAATTTCAGTATTGGTAATTTTAATGCGTTGTCACCGTTATTAAAAAGCACAAGACACGTTTTTTCTGCTGATAATTCTAATCTGTTTTCTTTCATATAACTACAGAATTTATCTAATTCTTCCTGATATATTTTTTTCAACATAATTGATCACTCTCTTTTTCGTGTTTTTCCTAACTGACGTATTTATCCAAATAGCAATATCATCTGCATACTGAACAACTTGAGTATTAGGTGACAAAGAGCTAGGGAGATCATGTACAAGAATAGAAAACAAGATAGGTGCAAGTACTGATCCCTGTGGTATATACCCAAGTCGATAGGTTTAAAGATGAGTACACTGAACCTAATTTATGTGCAAATTGATCTATCCGACAAGAAATTTTGCAGATATTTATATAATATGCCATTAATACCAATGTATTTTAATTTATGTAGCAATTGATCATGACAAACTCTATCATAGGCTTTCTTTACATCAAAAAATGTGGCTAACACACTTTTTCGTTTGGAAAATTGCTTTTTAATTTGATGTGTTAGTTTAACTAAGTGGTCAGAAGTACATCTTCCCTTTCGAAAACCAGCCTGATTTGTTGGGATCACATTATTCTTTTCACAAAAATGAAATAAACGCTTATGTATAATTTTTTCCATTACTTTACCCACATGAGAGTAAGAGCAATTGGCCTGTAGCTATCTACGATGACCGCAGTTTACCTTTCTTCAGGATTGGGACTACAATCGACTGCCTCCAGATTTTAGGAAGAGCGCCATTTATCCAACAGTTCTGGAAAAATGAAAAGAGTAGCCTTTTCCATTTTAAAGGCATATGTGTGTGTGTGTGTGTGTGTGTGTGTGTGTGTGTGTGTGTGGTGTGTGTGTGGAGGGGGGGGGGGTAACTCTGTGTGTGTGTGTGTGGAGGGGGGGGGGGGGGTAACTGTGTGTGTGGGGGGTGCATGTGTGTGTGTGGGGGGGTGCATGTGCTTGTGTGTGTGTATGTGTGTGTGCATGTGCGTGGAAGTGGCTAGTGCACATGCATGTATAAATGAGTGTATGCATGCATGTATACAATTACCTGCATGCAAGTTTGATATCATTGTACATATATGCACATGTGTGTGTGTATATATATAGGTATGTATTTCTGCATGTGATAGTAACATTTCTTCAGTGAGTCTGATTTGCATTTATATATAGATAGATAGATAGATATATATAATATATATGTTTGATATATGAACATATATATATATATATATAAACATATACATGTTTGTAAAACATCACACAGACATCATCTGTTTTTACACATAGATTATTAATCCACCTGGAAAACAGTCAAGTGTGTGGATCTAAAGCCAAGATCACTATGCCAACTTTTTTTTAAAGGAAAAAGAACAAAAAGCATGAACAGGAAAATATTTAATAATAAGAACAAACAAAAACTATGAAAAAAGAAAAAAAAGAAAGCTATGAAAAAGTGAAAGGACAATAGAAAGAGGGCACGTGAAGGGTAGGAAGAAAAAAAATGAACAGGAAGGAAGATAAGAAAAGAAGGCAGTCAGAAAGAAAAAGAATTTTAAAAAATGAATGAATAAAAGAAATAGACTTAAAGAGAGCACGAAAGAAAATGGAAAAAGAAATCAAGCAATAACATCTATCTCATTTTCTTTGCTTTTTAAAGCTTAACCTACACAAACAAAAATAAATAAATAATCAAACTTTTATTCACTTTCTAAACAAACCACCTTCACATAATTATATATAGATCCATCATCACTAAAAAATAGACAATCAACAACTTAAAAACTGGCTTGTGTAATGCAAAGCACACTCGGGAAAAAACAACAACAATAACAAAACACCAGCCTCTTTCTTTGTCTGATGCCCTGTGCATGTTGCAACATCTGCAATCTCTTCTGCTCACTTGGGCAGGTAGAGAGAGATAATACATATATCTAATAAATGGAATTTTATGCGTGTTATCTTGCACAGGCCAATCAACGGCTTAAAGATCACATGAAGACAAGCAAAGGAGACAGTCAGCCACACCAAAAATGTATACAGTAGTTAGGTAGATATAACTGGTTACACATGAGGGGAGGAGGAGGAGAAGAAGAGCGAAGGAGAAGAAGAAGAAGAAGAGAAAGGGGGAAAAGAAACTGAATAAAATAAAGTCAAAGATATAATTAGATCGAGAGATGGCCATTCAGAGACAAAAATGAATGGAATGAATGGGTGTGTGTGTGGAGAGTGAGAGAGAGAGGAGAGAGATAAGAGGAAGAGATGATGGGAGAGAGAGGATCATAGAGAGAAGATGAGGAATTACGGACCTGAGGAGAGATAGAGGAGGAGAGAGAGCGAGAGAGATGTAGGCAAAGAAACTGTCTACAGTGAGAAGATGAAAAGGGAGGGGGGGGGGGGGGGGGGGGGGGGGGGGGGGGGGCACAAAAATAACAACCGAAGATGAGTCTAGTGATGATCTGACGGCAAACTGTATTCAAATTACTAGAAACAAACACCAGCCTCTTTCTCTTTGTCTGATGCCCTGTGCAGGTTTCAACCATCTGCAATCTCTCTGCTCACTAGGGCACGGTTAGAGAGAGAGTTCACATGAAGACACGCAGAGGAGACAGTCAGCCACACCAAAACTGTTTCAGTGTTAGCAGATATAACTGTCTAACAGAGAGGAGGAGAGAGGAGGCGGAGGAGGAGGCGGAGGAGTAGGAGGTGGAGAAGAAGAGAAGGAGAAGAAGAAGAAGAAGAAGGGGGAAAAAAGAAAGCTGATTTAAAAAAAAAAAAACGTTAAGATATAAATTGTGAAAGAGGTGTGCCATTCAGAGGACAAAAAGATATGAATGAATGGGGGGGGTATGTGTGGAGGGGGGGAGAGAGCTGAGAGAGAGAGAGGAGGAGAGAGAGAGAGAGAGAGAGGCAGGTAGAGAGGAGAGAGAGAGAGAAGAGATGAGAGAGAGAGAGAGAGTAGGAGCGAGAGAGAGAAACTGTTAGGCACATAAATGTCTACATGAGAAGATCAAGGGGGGGGGGGGCACAAAATAAGAAAAAAGAGTCCAAAAGGATCATGAGTAGAAGAAATGTGCTGTTCAGAGCAGAATGACCGGAAGGTGTGAGAGAGATTGATGAGGGGGGGGGGGGGAGAGGGGAGGAGAGGGGGGAGAGAGTGTGGGGAGGGAGAGAGAGTGAGAGGGAGGGAGAGGGAGAGAGAGAGGGGGAGGGAGGAGAGATGGGGAACAGGATGGAAGGAAAAGAGAGAGGACAGAGAGAGACAGAGACTGACAGGACAGACCGAGTCGGAGGGACTAACATCCCTCATTTCCATCCGGTTTTTATCTCCTGTATCCTTTTCTTGATATGCCCGTGAGACTGACAGCCAAACTGTTCCGGCAAATAAACTGTCTCCACAGGGAAGAAGAAAGAAGAAGAAGAAGAAGAAGAGGAGGTAAGAATAAACACTGAATAAGACACTGTCGAGTCTAGATTTAAAAGCGTAGAAGAAATGTGCTTATTCTGAGACAAAATGGTGCGAATGAATGAATGATATGAATGAATGACTGAGTGAGTGTGAGTGTGTGTGTATGTGTGTGTGTGTGTGTGTGTGTGTGTGTGTGTGTGTGTGTGTTGTGTGGTGTGTGTGTGAGGGGAGAGGGTTTTTTTCATGAAATGTTCTCTTTGAGTGAGAGAGGAGAGAGAGAGACTCAGAAAGAAAGGACAGACAGCCTTACACCCAGACAGAGACAGCCAGACAACAGAGTAGAGAGAGAGAGACAGACAGACAGGAAGATGGAAAACACGGGCGTGATGGAAGAAAATGCCATTATTATGCGTACTCTGTGGTTGTTGCATGGCTTTCCTTCTCTCTGACTCGAAAAGCTAAAACATGGACAAAGTAGAGCACTAAAACCACTGGAAACATCTGGCCTGAGGGCCCTACTGTAAAGGTACGACTGTATGTATACCACACAACAACAAAAGAAAATCAACAAAACTGCAGTATTGCATCTCCCATGCCCACCGGTACATCAGGGCAAGCTAGCTGGCGATCCATTGTGGTGACTGTGCGTGTGTGGTGTGTGTGTGTGTGTGTGTGTGTGTGGGTGCGTTTTTGTGGTGTGAGGGAGAGGGGTGGGTGAGGTCTCTTGTGTGTGTGTGTGTGTATGTGGTGTTCTTTGTGTGTGTGTGTGTGTGTGTGTTGTGCGTTGTGTGTGTGTGGGTGAGGGTGGGTCGAAGGTTGTGTGTGTCTGAGTGTATAGTGTGTGTGTGTGTGTGTGTGTGTGTGTGTTGTGTGGTGTGTGTGTGTGCGTGGCTGTGCGTGTGTGTGTTTTGAGTGTGAGTGATACACATCTTACTGTCATAAAAGATCTCTATGTGAGATGTGAGCTGCTCTCCCTGAAAAGAGTATGTTCAGCAATGAGTGCAGCGCAACAACCACAGATATTATTACATTTACAGACCTGTGAACAAAATCTATTTGAAAAGAAAAAAAAAAAAAGATTTCCAACCTGCTTAGATATTTGGTTTTTTTATGTGGAAATGATTTTTTTTTCTAACAAAATTTTGCTAAGGATAATTCTCTTGTTTCAATGAACTCTTTTACCTGAAATTAAATGCTAGATGAATGCAGAACCTTAATTTATGATTTTTTATAAAAAAATTTGGGTGTGTGTGTGTATTTTTTTATGAATTTCCGTTAATCCCCAAAGTCGGAATGCAGCTACTTTAACAGTTAACAGTGGATAAAAATGGTCACATACACAAAATCTCACCATTGGTGAACCTCGGAGCTCTAGCAAAGGAACAAAACACATACACGCATGCACACAGTCACACACACACACAGAGTCACAGTCACACACAACAACACACACAGCAAGCAACACCTAACAACAGAGTGCAAAGTCACACCACACCAAAACACACACAACAACACACACACACCACACAAAAAACCACACACACAACACACACACACACACAAACCAACACATAAACAAAACACACACACACACAACACCCACCAACAAACAAAACTTCACACACAACAACACACACACACCCCCCACACACAACAAAAACACACACACACCCATTCACACACACACAAAACACTCACACACACAATACACACAACAAACACACACGATTCACACACACACACCACAAAACACACACACACACATTCACACCACCACACACACAAAAACACACACACCACTCAACAACAACAACACACACCACACACAACAAACACACACACACATCAACACACAACACACAAAAACACACACACACACACACAAAACCACACTCACACACATTCACAAAAACACTCTACACACACACACACAAAAAACACAAATTCACACACACACACATACACACAAAACAACCACACACAAAAAACACACACACACAACACACACCACACACACACACACCACCCACACACACAACACACACACACACAACACACACACACAAAACACACACACACAAACCCTGAAGTAAAGACTAGTAGAGTTTAACTAACATCACATGACTGACCCTGTGTTCACCATATCACTGCAGACTCTGCACACTTTGTATTTTACTTTCATCCCCTCCCCACCTGCACGGAGAGACTGGAATGAACCAGTGAAAACTACACCACTGAGTGCAGTAGTACATTCGTTTGATTTATGCTTAGAGGGCTGTTCCAGCTTCAAAGCGGTTAGGGAGAATATAATACTGTTTGAACCGGCATCTACTCTCTTTTTTCTGTTTTTTTCTTTATTTAAGTCTTGGCGATTTTTTTTTGATGAATTTTAGCAACTCTTACCAACTTTCACGCAAGACTGAGCCCACCCCCCCCCAAGCTTCTCTCATTCGGTAACGTCATCGGATCAGATTGCATGAGAACGCATGAAGTAGGTGGACAAAAAACTCAACAGTTTAGGTTCAATTCCATCCCAACACACACACACACACACACACACTCTCTCTCTCTTATATATCTGTAAGGGTGGGGACTGGATGTAAAAAAGCACATGGGTGCTTATTCATTATCCTTGAAATAAAAGAATTTGTCATTGTCACTGTCATGAAGTCTGCTGAGTAAGGGAAGACTAAAGCTAATGGAGAAAGGAGGGTCTTGGTATCTTTGAACTGATGCTGTTATGTGCTCTGTGGTGCCGACAGGTGAGACAGGTGAGACAGGTGAGGCAGTCTGGGTGGACAGACTAGCAGTTACAGAAAGAAAGTATTCTACACTGTGATGTTCTTTGTAGGTTAGATTGGTGTGTAAGTGTGTGTATGTAGTGAGTGTGTGTGTGTGTAGGTGTGTGTGTTGTGTATGTGTGTAAGTATATGTGTGTGTGTGATGCTATTTTTTTGTGTGGGGTGTGTGTGTGAGTGTGTGTGGTGTGTGTGCTTTTTGTGTGTGTGTGTGTGTGTGTGTGTGTGTAGGGTGTTGTGGTGTGTTGAGTTGTGTGTGTGTGTGTGTGTTGTGTGTGTGTGAGTGTGTATGTGTGCATCCCATGCATGTTGACTTTAGTGATGTGTTAGACTGAGAACAATATATGATCACCACATTTTTGTCCCAACATGCAAGCATACTGAACTAAATGAAGTGCACCCCTGTATTTTTTTTTTTAAAAAGTCCATGCCACAAGCACCTAGTGTGTGTGACACATGCAAGCATTCATGCTTCTGCCTCATCTTTCCTGCTTCCTCTAGGTATGTAGTTATATATATTTACATACAAGCACCATTCCTATATAATTATGCCGACATTCTTTCTCTTTCTCCTCTCTGTCCCTACAGCCTTTCAGCATTTCAGGCTACAGTGGGGGCATAATGAAATCCCCACAACTGTCAGGCCTCTATCCCACTAACACTATAGCTTTCTTTTTTATCTTCAATGGTTATTTTTCTTTTTCTTTCTTCCCCCCCCCTCTGTTCTTTTGACTAGAGCTCCGAGGTTCACCAATGCTGGTGAGATTTTGCGTATGCAACCGTTTTTGCCCACCATGAAGGTAGCTGCATTTCAACTGCTGAGATTAATAGTTCGGATTTTCCCATGGCCATGATTTTTTTAACGAGTGGGGCTTTAGCATTCGTGATCCTTTTTACGGCTACCTTTGATTGTTATTGTCGTTGCAGTGTGTTCCCCCAGCATAACTCTCTGGGGGGCCACCCAGAACATGCAACTCTGACTCACTTCATCCCACCTGGGAATCGCTGTGAGATTGGAAGTACGCACTGGAGGGGAAGTTTGTGTGTAAGACTGGGGTTTTTTTTCAAATTTAAGCTACCTTTCATGATAGCTATGCTCTTTTCGGGAGAGAAAGAGTGCATGCTGGGTATACTACTTTTTTTTTTCTGTTCGTTTACTCACTCTGTCCCTACCTAGCTACATAGTAAAAGACAGTAACTCCGTCTTCCAAAGCTGTAAGGAAAATCCCATTTTTCTGTTTAATTTCACGATTTGAAAGAAGCAAAATGACTGCGTTTAGTAACTTTGTTTCTGCCTTGCTCCTTTTCTTCCTGTCACCTCCTTCTCGTCTATTTTCTGCCCTCTTGGTCCAGTCTCCTGCCTTTTTTCCAGAAAGACTTAAAAGATAACGATTCTCTCTTGTGCCAAAGTCGGATGCGCTGGGCCTGACTTGTTAGGCGCTTAACGGCAGCGCAGCGCATTTTCGCTCATATAACAGACAACAATAGTTGCTGTCTGAGTGTTCAACAACGAAGAAGAAGTCCTGCTTAGTTTGATTTGCTTTTGTATACAACTTGCAGTCAAGGCAGATTTCTCTGCGTGACCTTCGGGTTGCTCTTCCTCGAGAGAGCTTGTAACCACAAGAACAGCGCCACCCGTAACTTTTTTTGGTGTGTTAAACAGATGGACATTTTGCAAAATGTTCTGGATGATCAAACAGAAAAATGTAAGTTTCTCAAAAGTCTGGAAAATGGAGTTACTGTGATTTGTTATATGAGGGTAGAACTACAAACCAAAATTAAAGATGACAGTATCTCCGATGTGTGTGTGCACGTGCATGCGTGCGTGCATGTGTGCGTGCGTGGTGTGTATGCATGCGTGGTCTTGTGTGTGTGTGTGTGTTGTGTGTTTGTGTGCGCATGTGTAAGTGCATATAATGTGTGTGTGTGTGCATGTGTGTGAGCGTGTGAGCGTGTGTGTGTGTGTTATTATTATTATTTAATTATTTAATTTTATATCGAGGATAATGGAATAAGCATTTATGTGCTTTTTACATCCAGTCCCCGTCTGTATGCGGTTTTGTAATTTGTCATCTGTTCCCACCGGCACACAATGGCCTACTCTTACGAAAAGCGGAACAGGATTTTAACGTTAGTGTGCGCAAGATGTTCTGCGTGCGTTCGCACACAGGGCCTCGGTTTATAGTCTCATCCGAAGTACTTTTGGGGAGAGTGGAGTCTGCACTGATGTTAACTCCAGGGGAAAATATCCCCTTGAACGGGAATCGAACCCGGGTCGTCAGATTGCGAACGCAATGTCTGACCATTAGGCTATCCCGTCCCCCCCATGTGAGCGTGTGTGTGTGTGTGAGTGTGGTGTGGGTGTGTGTGTGTGTGTGGTGTGTGGTTGTGTGTGTGTGTGTGTGTGACTGTGAGCGAGAATGCACATGAAAGTTAAGCCGCTAGAGTGTCAGCATATAAATCACACTGGCTGCAAGTCTGGAAAGTCAATATTGACCTACTGGGCCACACACACACACACACACACACATACACCTCTGCTCGTACCTGTGGTCACCTGGTCTAGCTTTAATGCTGTAGGTGCTATGAGTTAGCCACCAACAGACATCAACTGGCTGCCCTAAAGGTACACATCAACAGTATGAATTCTTGGGACGGTTGGGACGGAGGGTGGGGGTGGGGGGGGAGACCACAGCACATCTAAGCAAACAGAAACAAGAGCAACAACAATTGAGATTTCTGATTTCATCTTGTTGGATCTAAGTGATGATGATGATGATGATGATGATGATGATGATGGTAATGATGATGATGGCTGGTTCCTCGAATGTACTACCATGGAAAGAAACGAGACAGTTCCATTCTACAAGCCTTCTGATGACAGAAAAGTATAGAATATCCACCTTTCTTTAAACAACCCCCCCTCCCCCCCCCCCCCCCCTTCCCCCACCCTTCCCCCCCCAAAAAAAACACAAACAAAATGATGTTTCTGCTGAGTAGGGTTTTTTCCATACAAAAACAAATAGATTTCACACACACACTTCATTCTCTCTCTCTCTCTCTCTCTCTCTCTCTCTCTCTCTCTCTCTCATCTCTCTCTCTCTCTCTCTCTCTCTCTCTCATTCATGCGCAGACAGCAGCCACAGTTTCACTAAGCACCTGTAACAGTTTTCATTCCCAAAGGAACCCGGAGCAGTAACAGTTCTTCTTCTTCACTTCTTTGGGAGTTTGTTGTTGTTTTTTTCCATCCTGCACTGGCCTTGACTCACCACCACTCCCACATTTTCTAAGGGTGGTAACCAGGGATACTTACTTAACCATGGCCCAGTCAAGTGCTATGCTATTAGGGGCTCCAGGGGGAATCGGGGAATCCTCCTGTTGACCTGAGGTGAGGGAAGGGAAGAAACAGAGCAAAGAGACTTTGTGGATGAAAGTAGAATCCCAACAAACAGTGGGAGTAATGTGTGTTCAGTGACATGAAGGCTGGAAGGGTGGAATTGGGGAAGACAACCACAGACTCTGCCAGGCTAAAACATTATGTATCAAAGTGTTCCACTGTCGACAGTTCTGCATACTGCCTTACTTAATTAGTCTAAAATATTGAATTATTCTCTTATTACTGGTGCCCAATACTGCCTTGTTTATTGTCTCAAATGTCAAATTATTCTCTTACAAAAAGTACCCAATATTGCCTTACTTATCTAGTCTGAAATATCTAATTATTCTCTTACAAAAAGTACCCAATATTGCCTTACTTATCTAGTCTGAAATATCAAATTCTTCTCTTATAAAAAGTGCCCAATATTAACTTACTTATCTAGTCTGAAATATCAAATTATTCTTTTACAAAAAGTACCCAATATTACCTTACATATTTAGTCTGAAATATCAAAACTATTCTCTGATATAAAAAAAATTTTTAAAGTACACACTGATCATCTTATTCATTGTCTAAAACATCAAACTGTTTTCTTATATTAAAAAAAAAAAACACCAAACAAACCAATAATTGCTTTATTTATTGAAACTTAAATACTAAATTATTCTCTTATAAAAGAAACTGTACTCTCTCTCTTCTCTCTCTCTCTCTCTCTCTCTCTCTCTCTCTCTCTCTCTCTCTCTCATGGCCTAAGGCCGAGATACATTAAATTTCTGAGTTCTCTCTCTTTTCACAGCATTTTCTTACAGGGTGGGGTAGGTGGTGCCTGGTCCTCTCCTGTGCTTGTAACTCTGCAGGAGGCCTGCCCACGACCCTCAGCCAACACATTCCCACTTAATAAACAGCAGCTCATATTTTTGTGCAGGAAGCATTTTGGGTACCTTCATGTTTCTGTAACCCACCTGACACTGACATGAATTGCACGATCTTTAATGTGTATATATTTGATCTTCTGCATATATATATATAAAGGGAATTAACACAATAGCAGATCTGCACTGTAAGTTGACCTGGGAGATTTTTTTTTTTTAAATCCCCAATCCTTAATTCACCTGATGCATGCTTCCGAGATTTGAACCCTTGATTTCATGACCCACAGAACTGAAATCAAACTAAGTGAAAACTTTTCGCCTATAATAGTTTAAATGCACTCAATACTGCCTTCCTTACTGAATCTAAAACATCATATTATTACCTTATCTAAAAAAATATATAGAGAGAGAGAGAGAGAGAAATATTTTTAATTTTAAAAAATTGGAAAAAAAAAAATAAACTAAAAAAAAAAAAAAAAACCCCAAAAAATTTTCCCCCCCGGGTTCCTCTACACAGTTTCTTTTGCACGGGTGGGTATGCAGAGAAGGGGGGGAAAAGCGGGTTGCAAAATCTTAAGCGGTTTCCCCCCCAACAGTCTACTAAACTACGGGGGGGAGGTGAAGGAAGGGTACACAACCCCCACCCACCCCTTCCCCACCGGAAAGGGGACTTGTCCCTATCTTTTCCCTCATGGGAGCTTTTGCAAAAAAAATGTTTGCGCCGATGGAAAGGCATAAGGAATTTATGTGGGTTCGGGGGGAATCGGGTAAAAGGCCCGGCCGGTTTGCAGTCTGTCAAACCTGCCCAAAGGGGGAGGGGGACCGCCCATTTTCCCCTGTATCCCTTGTGGGAAAGCAGGGGTAAAGTTAAGTTCAGGCCCCGATTTTTTTGAAATCGTTTTGTGTAAAAAATTTTTATGTTTTAAAGTGTTGTATCCTTTTCTTTCTGTGTGTGTGTGTGGGGGGGGGGGGGTTGAGAGGGGTTTTGGGGGGGAGTGGGGGGGGGGGGGGGGGGGGGGGGGTGTGTGTTTGTGTGTGTGTGTGTTTTGAGTGTTTTGGGGTTTTTTGTGAAATGCGGGTGTGTGCCATGCGTGTGTGTGTGTTTTTTTTCTCTGTCACCCCTCTTCTCTGTTTTTTTTTCTTTCTTTGTGCGAAACATGTGGTGGGGTTTGGGAAAAGGAAAAAGAGAGAGAGGGATACAGAAAAAAGACAGACGAAGTGCATGTTAAAGTCTCTCCCCTCTCCCCATTTTGGATGTTCCAAAACTGAAGAGAGAGAAAGAGAGAGAGGGGAGAAAAATTGGGGTGTGGGGGGGTGTGGGGTTTTGTGTGTGTGTGTTTGTGTGTTGTGTTGGTGTGTGTTGTGTGGTGTGTGTGTGTGTTTTTGTGTTTTCTGCCCCTGTGCGTCCCTGCCTGCCTGCCTGCCTGCCTCCCTCCCTTTCCCCTTTGCCCACTTAACTGTCACCATCCAATGCCGGGGGTTCCCCCATGTCCGTTTTTCATTTAAAAAAAAAAAAAAATTTTCCCCCAAAAAAGGGGCCACCCTTCCCTTCCCTTAAAATTAAAATTTTCCCTTTTAAAACACTAACAACCCCCAACACCTGTAAAAACAAAAACAACAACAACAACAAAACCCAACCCCAACATTCCCCCAAAGGCAAAAAGGCTGTTGCACCTGGATCTTTCCACCCCTTAAGTGCTTGTGACCCCTTCCTCAGCGTGGGTTTTTGAAAATTTTTTTCCATGTGTCGCCAAAAACACCTGGTGGATCACACAGACAGACAAAAGGCGGGCAACAAAAGGGGTCAGACAAAACAAAACCAGGCAGGCAGACAGACGGGGCAGACAGGCGGGCGGGAACACCCGGGGGCGGGCGGGGCCACAGACAAGCGCAGACAGGAATTTTTCCCACAAGGTGGGGGGTGGGTGCGGGGTGAGTGACGGGCCAGCCCATCAGTCATATGAGTGGGTGTGAGTGAGTGAGTGAGTGAGTGAATGGGTGAGAGGGTGGGTGGGTGGGTCTGTGTGTGTTTGTGTGTGTGTGTGTGTGTGTGTGTTTGTCTATCTATTTGTCTGTCTGTCTCAGTGAGTGAGCAAGTATCTGTGAGGGGGGGGAGGGGGCCACATGTGGATGTATGTGTGTGAACGCAGTTGCATTCCGCAAACATTCTATTAATGTGACATTTACAGCTACATGATATGCATGTATCTGTAAGCACTTTTCTGTACACCCCTGTATAAACAGGTGCACCCCATATTATATTTTACAGTATTTGTTTCAGCGCTCTCTCTCTCTCTCTCTCTCTCTCTCTCTCTCTCTCTCTTGTGCGCAGCCTTGCTTTATATCTGTGTAAAGCCTTTAGAATTTTAAGAGATATCTTGGGTTTCTTAAGTAATATTTTTTTAAACTGATTTTTGTTGTGGTGGTTGTGGTTATACAAGAACATTTTATTTTTTTTGTGTTTTACCTTATTTTTCTCACAAGCAGTTCGGCAACCCCCCTTCATGCATGGGCCGATGGCCTTTTTGCGAATAAATCCTTCGAGTTTGAGTTCTCTCTCTCCCTCTCTCTCTCTCTCTCTCTCTCTTTTCTCTCTCCCTCCCTCTCTCTCTCTCTCCTCCCTCTCTCTCTCTCTCCCTCCCTCTCTCTCCCTCTCTCTGCTTGCAAAGTCATCCCACACCCTTTCCTCTTGTGACATTTTCACAGCTTTTAACTTTCTATTTTTTTGTAGTGTGTCATGCTAACTTTTTTTTTTTAATTGTTGCTGTTGTCAGTGTCTCACTGTCTGGGCATTCTACTTTCCCCTCCCACCTTTCATTCCCCCCCCCCCCCCCCCCCCCCCCCCCCCAAGTATAGGGCTTTAGGGCATGGGTGTTTATACAACCATCTTTCATTGACAACCACACTTCTCTATGGTTTAAGGTGCCAGACCCTGGATAGGAAGGTACATGTTTTCTATATATGTTACATACCAACATAGGTTACGAGTTATTATTATTATCTGGAGCTATGTAACTCATATGCTGCATACTGACTAAAGGTTATGAGTTATTATTTGGAACTCTTGAGTTTTTCTGCAGTGTTTTTTTTGTCACAAAGGTTATAAGTTATTATTTGGAACTTTGGGCTTTTCTGCATTTTCTTTGTCACAAAGGTTATGAGTTATTATCTGGAACTCTTTCGCATCTTCTTTTAAAAATATATATATATATATCCAAACACTGCACGCTTTCAAAACTAATCTGAACTACTTACTTTTTTTCTGAGAAACCGGTAGTCTTTAGCCTATCAACCTTCTGATAGAATGCATTGGATTATTCATAAAGATGTAGGTAACGATGCATGATATGTGAGCGTATACAGTGTGGCTAAGGCACTTTGAGCTATTATCAAGTGACACTGCACTATATAGAAGTATTTATCTTTATCACATTATAATTTCTCATTACCTTATTGTCATAAGTATTGTTATTACATAAGCAGGGCATATTCACATCCTTATCAAACACTACTAGCATACATTGGGTTATCTAATAATATGTCTTTGGTCTTTCCTGTGCGCATACATATGCACATAGGAGTAGTCAAGTCAATAGGAAGTTTATACTAATCTCAGGATGTATGACAAAACATTGCTGTCCTTTTACTTCACTGTTTCAGAAAACCTGATGAACCATGGTAGCCATATCAAACCTTTCAGTTTCACTGTCTACGTAATCTATTACTGAACAAAGTATCAGTTTTCTTCAAAATTGAAACTATAATAAACTATCATTGATCCTTTCAATGTGTTCTCAATCAACCAGAACAACAACACAGTCAATGGCTTTTTTTTTTAATTAACTATTTCATTCCTCGTTGCAAATAATACTAGATCATGATGAACTTGCCCAGCTATTAATTCATTCCATTACAGATCTCCAAGTTTTATTCAAAACAACAGGTTTTAACACATGCACAAGATAGTCTTCCAGCATTCCCGCACAAGGCTTCAGTTTATGGTCTCCTCCCAAAGGAGTTTCAGGGGAGTGGAGTCAATACTGATCTAAACTCCAGGAGAGACAAAAAGATCCCCTTGAACGGGTGTCTCAGTGGTGGCTTGAATCCCGGCCATCAAATCGCAAGTGCAACGCTCTAATAACTAAGCTATCCCGCCCCCTCCTCCCACACACATAAAATGAAATATATACAAATGGTAGACAGTGTGTGTGAGTGTGAGTGTGTGTGTGTGTGTGTGTGTTGTTGTGTGTGTGTGTGTGTGTGTGTGTGTTGTGTGTGTTGTGTGTGTTGGTGTGTGTGTGTGTGTGTGTGGTGTGAGTGTGTGTGTGTGTGTGTTGGTGTAGTGTGTGTGTGTGTGTGTGTTGTGTGTGGTGTGTGTGTGTGTGTGTGTGTGTGTGTGTGTGTGAACATGTATAGCAAATGGGAGGCTCAGCAAGGGTGGTGGGTGAGCTCTAGCTATGCAGCCACAGACACTACAGATCACGAGCACTACCTCTGATTTATGTCCCTTCCCTGGAGGATCAGCCTCAAGTGCTGTCCTGTGCCACAGAGGGACAGACTCTAATCTCCATGACATGAGGACTACACATCACATCAGCTTGATAGCAGCTACAGGGGTGCAATTTAAGCGTTGTGTTTACAAAGCTGCGCTAAGTCAGTCAAGTCTTGCTAGTGTTGATCCTCCCACTTTGTCTTTGTGTGTGTGTGTGTGTGTGTGTGTGTGTGTGTGTGTGTGTGTGTGTGTGCGTGCGTGCGTGCGTGCGTGCGTGCGTGCGTGCGTGCGTGCGTGTGCGTGTGTGTATATATTTTTTTTTTAATTCTTTTATTTTGAGGATCATGGAATAAGCACTCTTGTGGTTTTTTACATCCAGTGCCCCGTATGTATGCGGTTTTGTAAATTTTGTCATCATCTGTTCCCACCAGCACACAATAGCCTACTCTTTCAAAAAGCGGAACTGGATTTAATGTGTCCGCAAGATGTTCTGTATTTGTGTGTGTGTGTGTGTGTGTGTGTGTGTGTGTGTGTGTGTGTGTGTGTGTGTGTGTGTGGTGTGTGTGTGTGTGAGTGTGTGTGTGTGGTGTCTGTCTGTGTGTGTGTGTGTGTGTGTGTACATGAGCGCGCACGCATGTGTGCATGCATGCGTGCATGCATGTGTTCGCATGCATGTATTTGCTGTTGGTTTTGTTGCCACTGTGCTGGTGGTGGCGATTTGTTAGTTGGTCTGTTGGAGATCAATCATAGAAATCCCCACCCTCCATTTACCAGTCACCGCTGCAAAGATTCAAAGGCACGACTTCCCCGACCAACAGGACTGAAGTCAAGCGATCTTCACCACTCAGCTATAGATATAGTACAGTACCCACAATCCATCAGTATACAATACACCTATAACTCAAGCCAGACTCCAACAACACCAAAGAAAGATCACAATATTTATGGGAAGGGTGCAACCTTAGCTGAACGGCTAGGAAAACACCGCGGTCTGATACCAAGTCGGGCTCTTGTTTGAGGTAAAGGGCTAAAAGCCATCCACACACACGTACACACTGCATGCACTCCAAAACCAACAAATGTAGACTCGCAATTTCTGAATCCGTTTACGCCGACACTGTATAAACAAGGTGTATATATCTCTCTCTTTTTTTGTTGAGGGGGAGTGGGGGGTGGTCTTTTATTTCTAAGGAAGTCATGCAAAACTTTAAGACCCCTCGCAAAGCCGTGATTTGATATTTGATGAGTGTCTGCAACAGCCAATATGCAATATTTAACACCACACACACACACACCACACACACACACACACACACACACACACAATACATTCTTTCTCTATAATATTTTTTTCTCTCTCTCACTCAATCACTAACTCACACACACACACACACACACACATACTTTCTCACACATATACACTCTCTATCTCAAACGCATTCTCTCCCACAGGTCTACATCTGACACATAGTTAAAAGATACGCTGTTCTGTGTGAAAATCCACCACTAGATATCTATATCACTTACATCTAACCAAGTCTCTGATGATGACAACACACACACACACAAACACACACATACACACACACACACACACACACACTCACACACACAATCTTTGTTCATTCATGCAGCATAGTGCTGATTAATCCCTTTTGAAGTAGTAGAGTGGTGACATCCTTCCAACGACAACAAGTGATTCAACAACGCTGAACCCTGGAAGAAGACACAACACTAATTTATCAGACATAACACCAATTCAATACTGGTAACTCTCCAGGGTCTTCTCTCTCTCTCTTTCTCTCTCTCTCCCTCCCTCTCTCTCTCTCTTTCTCTCTCTCTCTCTTTCTCTCTCTTACCAAACACAGTCAGTAAAGACAAACTTCAGTCAAGTTCATCTAATCAAGTATCTTGCAGGACTAAACCAAACACAGTCAGTAAAGACAAACTTCAGTCAAGTTCATCTAATCAAGTATCTTGCAGGACTAATTAATCCACACCTTCTCATCTAAAAACAACTGGAGCCAAAATAATCAGCGGTCAGTTCTGAAGGCTCTCTCTCTATTCTCCCCCCCCCCCCCCCCCCCCCCCCCCTCCTCCCCTCTCCCTCCCCCCCCTCTCTCTCTCTCTTGGCCTTTTCGTGAATAAATCGTTCGAGTTCGAGTTCTCTCTCTCTCTCTTCTCTCTCTCTCTCTCTCTCTCTCTCTCTCTCTCCTCCTCTCTCCTCTCTTCTCTCTCTCTCTCTCTCTCTCTCTCCTCTCTCTCTCTCTCTCTCTCTCCTCCTCTCACTCATCACTCACCCTCATCGATAAAAACCAACCTCAATCTTAACAACTCACGAAAACCACTAGTTCATTAAATGAAATCAAGTACCTTGAAAAGACAAATAATCGTCCAAATAACTTTCTCACCCAAAAACAACAGGAGCAAAAAAAATAATCAGAGGTCAGTTCTGACAGCATCGAGTCCCATCACAAAAATACATGGACCCAAGTTTGGCTGGGTCAGTGCCAAAAGAGCCTGGATTGGATTAGCCAGATTAGCCAGACCACGGGTCATCAAACGAGGCATGAAGCGCAGCGTTTGGCACCCACCCATCTGATGCCTCCTCTCTGTGAGGCAGCAGAAGATGGTGATGGTTTCAAAACATACATGTATCTCAAGAGAAGTGTTTTTGGAAACAATACACTGCCCAGTGTGTTTATTTATAGTCATGATAAACACTCACTTTAACACCTGAGAGAAGAAGACAGAAGGAAAACAGTCAGATGGCTGGGAAATCTTCTCTCTACGTTTGTGTTTGCTTACTGGGTGGGATGCATGCATGAGTTAGTAGTGCCTGGTCTTCTCCTGTGCTTGTAAAGGTCTCTGCAGGAGGTGCTGCCTGCTGGCCTCAACCAACAACGTTCTGGCTTCAGAGCAGCTCATTTTTACTGTGCAGGATGCATGCTGGGTATGTTTGTGTGTCCATGATGCTGTCACAATTTACAGCATCTTTAGTGTGCATATTTCATCTTCTGCATGTGCAATATATACGAAGGCAATTATGGCACTGGCAGGTCTGCACTTTGGGGATATTGTGAATGTTATCCCCACCCTTTATTCAGCAGATACCCCACTGCCGAGATTCAAACCCACAACTTTGCGGACCCCATGGAAATGAATTCAAAATGGTCTTTCAAACCACCCTTGGACTAAAAGTCCGAGTTTGGCTGCCTGTATACTGAGCAGTGTATACAGCAAGGTACCTGAAAACAGCCATACACACAAACTTCTCATCCAGTATGTACTTAAGATCTCACAGTGATTCTCAGGTGTGATGAGACAAGAGTGCATATTCTGGGTGACCCCCCCCCCCCCCCCCCCCCCTAGGATTTAGTTGAGCTAGGGAATGCCCAGCAACAACAACAAAAACAACAAACCCAAGCCCAATACACTGCCCCAGCCCAACGGACTCCTCAAACAGTTAAAGGAAGAAGTCAGACAGTCAATATGGCTAACTACACCAAAGACATACACTTCCAGTTTACTTTTCTGACTATCCACACCACACAAACACATCAGAAACACACCCCATGCAGCCAAGCTAAAACGAAGTGTATACATACATGTATACACAGCTTACTAATGAGAGAAACTGCAGCGCATGTACACATGTACACATCCCTACAGGAATCTGAATGAGAACAGTTCCCAGTGAGACAGCATATATATACTTCCCTTCTGTCTTCTCTCTCATGGCACTCTCATTTATTTATCAACAAAATGGCTCCTGTCTGCATGCAGTACTTAACTTAGTAGACTGCTAGTCATCATGCCAGATGCTGTCAAAGCCTATTTTCATGCTATAGCAAAACTGGTACTTTCTTTGGACTGTGCAGTTTTTGTGTGTTTAAGAAGGTAGGGGAGAGGTGCAAGGGTGGTTGGAATCCACCACTAAATTCCACATGTTGTTGTTGTTGTGTTGTTGTGTGTTCCCCAGCTTTACACTCTGGGGGTCACCCAGAACGTGCACTCTGACTCACTCATCCCACCTGGGAATCACTGTGAGATAGGAAGCACACCGGATGGAAGTTTGCGTGTATGACTGTTTTCAAGTACCTCGCCAAATAGGCAGCCATACTCCGACTTCAGAGGATTTTTTTCTCCTTTAAAAGAAGAGTGCATGTTGTTATGTTAAGAGCTTGTCATGGCTGAAGGCAATCTCAACACAACATTTTACAACATAACAACATTTTAGTGTAGGCCTTGGCAATTAGCTGACATCAATAGTGGACACAGCTTTTGGCCTGGGCAGTAAAATTCCACATAAGAACAGATATAAAAATGATGTACACCCCTCACTCACTAAGGAGAGAAGCTGCAGCACACACACACATTCACAACAGGATTCTAAATAATGAAACAGTTTCCAGTACAAGATGGCACATGTGTTTGTCTACTGTCTGATGGCACTCTCATTTACAATTTGTAAGGGAAATGGCTCCTGTCTCTATGTCTGCATATGTTGTACGTATAATACAGTAGACTGCTGCTAATGATGCCAGATGCTACAGCTGAATGTTCATGCTGAGCAAAACTGATAGTGTTTTCGTTTTTTTATTGTGCAGGTTTACATGGTAGGCAAGAAAAGAGTTCAAAGGGGGGGGGGGCGACAAGGGGGTTAGGTAGAATTTAAACCCCTCCTTTTTTTTTTTTTTTTCTTTTTTTTTTTTTTTTTTACTCTATAATAACATCAAAAGCGTTCCTTTATGATAAGAAAAGTTTACCAGTATTTTATGTCTAAAAAATCAAGCATGAAAATATTTCTCATTCCAAAAAACAATCGTGACAATGCCAAAGTTATGATTACTCATTAATTCTACATATGTATGTATAAAATAACTAAGAAAATAAGCACTGTGGGCCATTTGTTTCAATTTTGTTTGAACTGTTTGTGTTGTTTTTACTTTTTGCTCTTGCTTTCAGGGTTTATTTCCTCCTTGAAATTCCAGATAAGAAATATTTTAATTATATATAATTATACTGACAGTGACATGTCTACAGCATCAACAGCATATATATATCATTCTGCAATGCTTCCAAGCTAGACAAAACATGTGGTAGGCATACATCCAACCAATGCCACACTAACCTGGCACAATCTCTTCCCTAAGTAATGGGGAAAGCTATAGCACACAACGAGACACACACACACACACACACACACAACAGTAATTGATGTAAATGAGAACACTTTCCAATGAGATGGTGTGTGTTATGTTCTCCTTTACGGCTGTCCAACATATTACAGCACTCATGTCTCTAACTACAACCTATAATAATACTCCTAATGAATTTAGGAGTGGGTTATATCTCATGTGTCATATTCATATAGCAATTACTATCTTTTTATGATCCCGTTTTGGTTAAGGTAATACAAAAATACATATATATATATACCCCATGTCAAGATAACTTATAAATATTTTACTCAGAAAATCAGAATAAGCACACAGAAATGGAGAAGGAAAACATATCAAGAGTCTTTCAAAGACAAAAGATTGAAAAGTGGGTAAAGCTTTGAGAGAAAGACAGAGAAGGTGGGGGAGGAGGGGGGGGGAGACAAAGACAGAGACAAAGGCCGCTAAAGGGACCACAAGACACACATACTGATAACGACACAGAGACAAATTTCCAGTCAGAGACAGAAACAGAGGGAGACAGAGATGGAAGAGAGAAAAATAAAACTGAGCGTCACAGAGGAAAACACAAACAGAGAAAGAAGGAGAAAAAGACACAGAGATGGAGGAAGACAAAGACGTATAATACTAACAAGGACCATGCAAACACACTCTGCCTTTCCCTCAACTGGCATTCATGCATACAGATGTGTAGATGTTTGAGTGATACCGACAGACAGATGGATCAATATAATCAGATGAGATGAGATAAGACAAAATGAGACGAGACAAGACAAGATCAGATCAGACAGACAAACAGATAGATTCAGATAAACAGAGAGAGAGAGATCTCTGATCAAGAAACATAACTACAGAGAGATAAACTTGACAGACAACAAAGCAAAGATCTGAAGTCGCAAATTTCAATCAAAATAACTTTTCACTATCACGCACTCAAAGCCAAACATTAACCCAAAAAATCAGATTTAACAAGACAGTACTAACACATCCAGCCCACCATGTTCAAACAGACCCTAAACACATGTTTCAATTAACACTCCCCCCCCCCACCCCCACCCCCTCACCACCCACCCACCCACCTACCCCATACAATACCACTGACACAACCCCAATTACGCCCAAAACACTGAAAACAAACACACGCAAAGTGAACACAAACAGGCTTCTTCTGGAAACCATCAAACCGCAACTAATTCTGCGAGTACCAGTGATAAAACGGGGCAAGGAGGAGGAGGAGGAAGAAAGAGGAGGAAGAGGAAGAGGAGGAGGAGGAATCAGAGGAGGTTAGAGGAGAGCCGCCAATGTCTTCAGCAAGACCAACAAAGCTAACAGTGCTCATCTGGCAGCCTGAACAAAGTCTGGCTAAACATCTGCTGGTTCTGTTCCAGCCGAGCTATTACTTCCCCTGGTGGCACCACTCCAGTTACACTGTGGTTTTCCTTTTTAAAAAATTATCCGCCCCTTTATTCTTTAAACTGTAGTCATAGAATGGGAGAGAAGAAGGAGACAAAAGAAAACAAAAAAACCAAGTTGTACAGCTTCTTTGGTTGAAAAGTGATAGGGAAATGAAATGGACATGGCAGGCACATCATTAGCAAGAATGCATCATTGACAGTTAATGAGAGAGAGAGAAAGAGAGAGAGAGAGAGAGAGAGAGAGGAGAGAGAGAGAGAGAGAGAGAGAGAGAGAGAGAGAGAGAGAGAGAAGACAGGAGAGAGAGAGAGAGAGAGAAGACAGGAGAGAGAGAGAGATTGACACTGAAAAAGACGTTATTATTACCATCATTCTGTCCTTGTGGTTAGGAGCACACAACAAACGTACAGTTTTCTGTTGACAATAAGGGTTAAGTACTGATATTAGGCACAGCACACAGCACGTCACTTACGCAGTTACTTAAGATGTCAAAAGAAAGCAATGATACTATTGATAGTGCAACATTGCTAAGTTCATGATTCGATTAACAAAGATGTCAAACGTTTTGAAAATGAAACGCCTTCAATATCACCGCCCCCAACCCCCCACCCCGAAAGCTAGAGCACCAAGGTTCACCAATAGTGAGAGTTTAAATGAATGCAACCATTTTTTGCCCACCATTATGGTAGCTGTATTCCATCTTTGGGGACAATGTCTAAGCATCACAGCAATGCGCTTGCATTTTTTAAAATTTGGCATCCGTTCTTTCCAACACACAACGGCCCACTCTCCCGAAAGGTAGAGCAGGTTTTAAGTGCGTGCACAATATATTCTGCATGCATTTGCACATGGGGCCTCAGTTTATAACTGAAGGACTTTTGGGGAAGGGGGGGGGGGGGTGGAGTGGTGCCTAGGTGGTGGCTTGAACCCAGGCTGTCAGATGGTAAGCTCAATGCTCTAGTCTATTCTAACCACTGGGCTATCGCACCCCCTACCTTACCTCTGCCACAACTTTGGTTTAATTATGAAAAAGCATTGATCAATACTGAAGTGCATCAACAATATGACATAATGAAAGAGAGCTTAACATCAATCTCAGATAGAGAGAAAGAGAGAGAGATTCAGAGAGAATACTGATGACATAATATCAATGAATACCCTTCCCTGAGAGAGAGAGAGAGAGAGGAGAGAGAGAGAGAGAGGAGAGAGAGAGAGAGAGAGAGAGAGAGAGAGAGAGAGAGAGAGAGAGAGAGGTGGAGAGAGGGGGGAGAATGAAAGAGAGAGCCAAGTCAGAGCCAAATCAAAGTCAAATTCTTTTATTTTGAGGATAATGAGAGAGAGAGAGACAGACAGACAGACAGACAGAGAAAGAAAGAAAGAAAGAAAGAAAAAAAGAAAGAAAGCTTCTACCCCAAGGTTTCCTGGAGGTGGGGACACTACTACTCAATAAAGCTGAAAAAGCTCCTTACTTTCCTGTGGTCAAACTTAACATCCTCAAAAACTGTCAATAGTGTAATTAATACCACTGTCTATCTCTGACAATACGGGTTGCCCCCTCCCTGCTCTACAAGTGAGAAGCAAACCAACCAAACAAATTCTGAACAAAACCAAAAACAAAGCAAATTTTTTAAAAACCACCCACGCAAATGACCAATTGGAAACCAACAGAAGCAAGCAGCCCCCCCCCCCCCCCCCCCCCCCCCCCCCCCCCCCCCCACCACACCCACCCCAAAAAATCACTTGAGAGGAAGAAACTTGAGAAAACTATACATACCCCAAAAAATTACTTTCATTCATTCTAAATGACTAGTACAAATACTGAAATAGCCTTTTTTATCTTCTTTTTTTTTGGTGGGGTGGGGTTTGTTTTGGGGTTTTTTGGTTAGGGTTGCTTTTTGTTCCTTCGCTATAGTTCTGAGGTTCCCCAACACTACAGTGAGATTGTTGCATGATATATATTAAAAAAATTTTTATTTTAAATATATATTTTGCAACCATTCTTTGCCCACCATCGATGTGGCTGGTCTCTGACTTCAGGAATGAATAATCGAATTCAAAGCACTACCTGCCTGCCAATGGGGAGGTTAGCACAGCAAGAAGTCAACCGAGATAATATCACAACCAGTGACATAAGAATACCAACACTAAGAAAATCACAAAAAAATAACAGCCAAAAAACAAAACAATACCAAAAATTCACAGGAAGACAGATAAGCAAAAAGCAAAATATAAAAAAATCATAAATTTATCAAATAAAACAAAGTAGCACTTCCTCGGACAACTTTTCTAAATGATGTAAGCATAAGAAAGAAAATCAACAGAAGACCTAAACCAGATGATGAGAGAGACAAGACGAATGACCACACTACATCACTACAGGCTGAAAACTACAGTACATATGCACAACCACAACACAAATGACCCCAGCCAAGCCCCCACAGTTGACTCACGTGAAGTCTCTCCAACAGCACTGAGTCTGGCGCTGAGCTGGTCTGTTTCTGAGCATTCCAGAACTGGTTCTGAGCAGAGTATCTGCTCATGGGACATACTTTGAACAGGCAATCTGGGATGGGAAAGAAACAAAGATTTTGATCAGATTTTTTTTTTAAATGATACATAGGCACTCTCTCTGAGTCTCTCTCTCTCTCTCTCTCTCTCTCTCTCTCCTCTCTCTCTCTCTCTCTCTCTCTCTCTCTCTCTCTTCCCCTTCCTCTCTCCTTATCTCCCTAAGAAGAAGAAATAAAAGAATGGGGGAAAAAATTATGTATTATGTGTTCTGACATGAGACGGTGGATCGGTGGTCTAGAGGGAACGCGCCTGTCTAGAATGCGAAAAGTCCGGGTCGGGTGTGTGCGTTGGTTCATATCCCGTTTGGGCCCGAAATTTTCCCCCATCCATTAGACCATGAGTGGTGGTCTGGGTGTTAGTCTTTCGGATGAGATGATAAACCGAGGTCCCGTGTGTTACACAAAATTTTCAGCGCACGTAAAAGAACCCACGGAACAAGAGAGTTGTCCCTGGCAAAATTCTTAGAAAAAAGCCACTCTGATAGGGAAACAAATACAGTTGCAGACCAAAAGGAAAAAAAGGGTGGCGCTGCTCTTGTGGTGACGCGCTCTCCCCGGGGAGAGCAGCCCGAATTTCACGCAGGGAAATCTCGTGACTTAAAATGGTATAAAATAAAAATTTTAAATAAGATAAATCAACTGTCCATCCAAAGGACTTGCCTGTGAATACAGAACTTGGAACTCACAATAACGTCATTACCTCCAGGGAGAAAGGAAAGCAAGCAAACAAAATGAAGTCAAACAACACAAATTTAACAAACATCTTCCGTAAAAGAGTGACAGAGCTACTGCATTTCACTTGACAGGGATATGAATATCGGATTTGTGACAGGGTGACTGACACTATAGAAAATATATGCACACAATATATACATTAAGTATATGCATACATTATATATATATATACATATATATATTCATAAATATAGTGAGTGCTTTTGCGTGTGGCTCTGTGTGCATATGTGTGTGTGTGTGCATATGTGTGTGTGTGTGTGTGTACATATGTGTGTGTCTGTAATTTGTGTGCCTGTGTAATATACATGCGCACACAACACAACACTCAACAGTGTCATTGTGTGAATTGGCAAGTGTGCTGTGTTTGTGCACTTCCCACCACTTTTCAGTCCTCCCCCCACCACCCCCTCCATCTCAAGCACAATACCACTGCGATCATGCCTAGATGGGTATGAAGGTTGTTATAACACGTGCTTTATCAACCACATTCATTCATTCATTTTATGCTTTATGGAAAGAAAAAAAAGAAGAAAAATCTATGCCCCTTCAGAACAGCTTTTCCAGAGAGTGCATGTGCACTGGTATCAGAACTCCTGGCTATATGACTATGAAACAAACAAACTGTGAGTATGGACACGTATTCGTAAACACACAGAAGGTAGCTTTGATCTTCCGTGCAATGAAAGAACTGCCTGCTGAAGAACTGCCTCTTACCCAGGGGGTTTATGCACTCTGACTCACTCATCCCACATGGGATTTATTGTGAGATTGTTAAAAAAAAAAACAAAAAAAACTGTGGATGAGAAGTTTGAGTGGATACATGACCGTTTTCAGAATACTCACTGCAGGCACCCATACTCCAACCTCAGATAAATAAAATACATTTCACAAGTAAAACTTTTACCACATCACACTCACATGGTCAAATAACGCACAAATGCAAGAGTTTGGGGTAAACTATTAAAAACTAAAGGGCATTCCTTAGTATTTAAAAAAACAAAAAAAGACTTTACATATAAAATAGCATTCTCTTGCCACCAGCTTCTAAACGATCAGTGCTGCAAGCATAGCTGTACTGTACCAGTCTAACACAATAACAAACCTAAACTTATAAATTTCAGTTCTACAATATGCTAGTGTGTTTGTGCATTTCCATATGATCTGCTGTATGATAAAAGGTAAAGGTAAAGGAGTCCCATAACCTATAAGGTCGTCAGAGACCTCACTTCTCTAGGGCCAGCATATTGGCCCATCTCCTCTCCCTCGCTGCTTTACCTTCCCTGACCCTAAAGAGGGCAGGTACCCATTTACAGCTGGGTGAACTGGGGGAACTGTACTGAAGCCAAGGCGCGCAAACGGTCATCCATCCAACTGGTAACCACGCTCAACGCTGCTTAACTTGGCTGGGAGAAAGCGAGAGCTCCGACCACTGAGCTATCCCGTCCCACAGATCTTCATAACTATAGACTTTTTTCCCCTTGTTTCTTGGCTAGAGCTCTAAGGTTCACCAATGGTCAAATTTTGTATTTATATTATATATATTATATATACAACCGTTTTTGACCAGACTAGAGACATGTATAATGCATGTTTAAATTTACTTTTATCTTTCCTATTTTATGTTAATGACAGAGAGAGACAAACATCACAATAAAACTGTGAAGCACTGGGACACAAAACATTTATCCACTTGCATTAAAACATAGTATGTTAGTTACCCAATAGTTCACAAGTTTACATGGATTGATTAAATTACTATCAACACTCTCTTGAAGTGCATCATATCGTATTCCCTTTTGATCCTTCTACTGCACTAAGTGACTAACTTTATCAAACATACACATGCATTATATATCCTGAAAAAAATTCCTGCCATTATAGATCATCCTTCAGGAACAAGATCAATACAGCCTGGATATCCCCCTTCACTGCATGCGGTGTATTTCTATTGATTTCTTCCTAGAGACACCATCCAAGTGCTCTGAAACTGCCAGCAAAACATGGCTCATATATCATTTGTCAAGACAATTAACGATATTTGAGACCAAGACAAAATGGCAAAAGTTCAAGCACAAACAAATATCAAAACCACATCCATGTCATACAGTTT
>CM054146.1:48376039-48478539 GCA_028751875.1 Rapana venosa | reverse complement strand
TCATGGCTTTATCTTGCTCAGTTGCTGCTGTTGTTAACTTATGATAAATTTCTGTTTCTTTTATTTGTTTGTTTGTTTGTTTGTTGTTGTTTTTTTGTTGTTGTTGTTCCTCAACTAGAGCTCCAAGTGGAGAGATTTTTACATATAATGCGACATCTTTTCTCCATCAATTAGGTAGCTGCATTCTGACTTTAGGGATTTTTTTAACTTTCTAAAGCTAGTTGAGTAAAAGGGCTATGCATTGCTTGTTTGTTTTTTTTTGGTTGGGTTTTTTTGCTGCTTTTTTGCGGGAGGGGTTGGAATGAGGTGACTATGACTGTGAGACTGAGAGTGAGTAAGGTACAAATTTTAAACTTAAAGACCTTAACTAAGTCACCATATTATGACAATAGTATAACTTGAGTATGAACTTGAACATCCATTCTAACTTCATGCTTCTGAGCAGAATCAGTTTGGTTTTAACTACAGTTACACCAGTATTAAACAAAACCTTTGATTACGATCTAGGCTGCCAACAGCACAATGCAATATATCATATTGGCTGATTGAGTTAGTTTAGTCTGTAATATAATATATATTTATATATATAAATTTAACTATTAATATAATATTAATTCTATGCTAAATGTTAAATTGACAATGCACATGTATCATCATAACTGCTTTGTGAAAAAAATATCAACTGCCTGCTAGTTCCAACTTTTATTCAAAAAGTCTTAAGTACCATTTTAGTTTCCACAGCAAAGTCTAAAACAATAAAAGGCTGTACACATTTTTAATAATAATATTCCTGCAAGCTAAAAAAAAAAAATCAAAACCAGAGGATAAACTTATGGGAAAATTCCTCTAAGTTAAAATGTTTTCTGAATAACATGTGCATGCATGTATAGGGGACGGGATAGCCTAGTGGTTAAAACATTGTGCTCGCAATCTGACGACCTGGGTTCGATTCCTATTCAAGGGAATATTTTCCCTTGGAGTTAACATCAGTGCAGACTCCACTCTCCCCCAAAGTCCTTCAGATGAGACTATAAACCGAGGCCCGTATGCGAACACATGCAGGACATCTTGCGCACACTTTAAATCCTGTTCCACTTTTCGTATGAGTAGGCCATTGTGTGCCGGTGGGAACAGATGACAGAATTTACAAAACCACATACACACGGGGACTGAATGTAAAAAAGCACATAAGTGCTTATTCCATTATCCTCAATATAAAAGAATAAAATATAAAATAAATAAAATAAAAAAGAATGTGCATGTGTGTGTGTTTTAATTCTTTTATTTCGAGGATAATAGAATAAACACTCATGTGCTTTTTTACATCCAGTCCCCGTCCCTGTGTGTAAGCAGTTTCATAAATTTTGTCATCCGTCCCCACTGGCACACAATGGCCTACTCTTCCAAAAAGGAGAAAGGGTTTTAACATGTGCACAAGATGTTCTGCGTGTGTGTTATTTGTTTTATTCTTTTATATTGAGGATAATGGAATAAGCACTCATGTGCTTATTTACATCCAGACCCCAAGTGTATACGGTTTGTGTGCGTCTCACTGTCTGTGTGTTTTATTTAGTTATTTATTTTAGTTTATATCGAGGATAATGGAATAAGCACCTATTGCTTTTTACATCCAGTCCCCATGTGTACATGTAGTTTTGTAAATTCTGTCATCTGTTCCCACCGGCACACAATGGCCTACTCTTATGAAAAGCGGAACAGTATGTAACATGTGCGCAAGATGTTCTGTGTGCATTCACACACAGGGCCTTGGTTTATAGTCTCATCCCAAGGACTTTGGGGAGAGTGGAGTCTGCACTGGTATTAACTCCAGGGGAAAATATCCCCTTGAACAGAAATTGAACCCGGGTCATCAGATTGTGAGCGCAATGTTCTAACCACAAACTGACTAGGCTATCCTGTCCCCATGTGTGTTAGAGAGAGAGACAGACAAAGAACTCTGAACTCTGAAATTTAATGAATAAAGGCCAACAGCCCCTTTCATGGGGAGAAACACAAACAACAATACATTATTCTGTCGTGATATATAACATGCACTAGAAACATAACACTGGTACTACATGAAGATGTTCATTGAGACAATAATTGTAGAACCAAGATGGAAACAATCTCAATCGTGCAGACTGTTTGCTTTTATTTGTCCATATCATCAATGAAATTCTGTCTAAGCCTGAAAGCCGTCAAAAGGTATTTTGCCAGATTTACCAATGATACTTGTGAATTGCAAGCTAGTACACTGACAAGTGCATCGTCTAGGTTAACGTCAACATCAACGTTGAAATTGAAATTCTGTCTAATGTCCTTGTATAAGGGACATTTAAACAAAAAGTGTGAGAAACGACCTAGCACACATATACATACAGGACATGCTGTACTATTATCTGTAGGTGAAAAACGATATTTATGTACATTTAACTGCGATACACCCATCCTGAATTGTGCCAGGATATTTCTGTATCCTTCAACGTACAAAATTTCAACATAGTTTTCTAATGCAAATCTGTGTTTAACTTTACCATATACTGAAAACCGTGGGTTAGAATCCATGTTATTTCGCCAGTTATAACAGAAATTGCTATGTAACCTCTCTTTAAGCTCTTTCATAAAAATGTTATCGAAGCCACATCCAAACAACCAAACTTGTTCAAAACCATTGTCACAGAGAATATTCCTAATGTGGGTTACCCATGTCACATGGCCTTTCTCATGCATAGCTAATAACATTCTGTATGCTTTCTTTGAATACCTTTCTTCAGACTGTTTTAACAGTTGTAGCCAGTACTTAACACATCTCGTAATAGCTGTAATCCAGAGTGAGAAACGACCTAGTTCGCTATATACATCATTGGCTGTTTTGTTTCGAACATGCAGGAATCTTTTGCATGCATAAAGATGTACTTGTTCTACTTGATGATAGGCTTTATGTCCCCATACTTCAGATGCATACAGAACCAGTGGGACAACTTGAGCATCAAAAACTTTGAAGAAAACATCAGGAGAATTACTTCCAATTTTTCCCAAGGTACACATGATATCATTCACACAATTTTTTGCCTTTAAGTTTAACTTCTTCCATAGCAGCTGTGAAACTATTTCTAGTAGTAGAAAAGGTAATACCTAAGTACTTATATGAGTTCATGACTTCTAAGAGACAGAGAGAGAGAGAGAGAGAGAGAGAGAGAGAGAGAGAGAGAGAGAGTTTTCCATTTTATTCTTTTATATTGATAATGGAATAAGCACTTAAGTTCTTTTTTATATCCAGTCCTCGTGTGTATGCGGTTTTATAAATTTTGTCATCTGTTCCCACCGGCACACAATGGCCTACTCTTACGAAAAGCGGAACAGGTTTTAATGTGTGCGCAAGATGTTCTGTGTGCATTCACACACAGGGCTTTGGTTTATAGTCTTATCCAAAAGACTTTGGGGAGAGTGAGTCTGCACTGATGTTAACTCCAGGGGAAAATATCCCCTTGAACAAAAATTAAACCCAGGTGGTCAGATTGTGATCCCAATGTTCTAACCACAAGCTGACAAGGCTATCCTGTCCCCATGTGTGTTACACAGAGAGAGAGAGAGAGAGTGTGTGTGTGTGTGTGTGTGTGTGTGTGTGTGTGTGTGTTCGTGTGTTTAATAAAACTTCTGCTTAACTATAGTATTACTGTATCATTTGTTCAGTAAACATCCTCACACCCTGCCACTTCCACTATCTCTACACTGCATCCTAGCAAAACAACTTGATTTTCCAATTTCTGTATTCATAAAGCTCTTCCCTGATTTGGAACAAACAGCTTCCAACTGGTACACTGTTTTCTTACTTCTTGCATACTCTGCTGTTATTGAAACTTGTAAAATTTACATCAATACATGATAATTACTGAACCTTGTTTTTAACTTGTATACAATACTGTTCTGTGCACAACAAAAGCTACACTCTACAGCTGTGCAAGCTTTCCAACTTTCAGAATGCAACATGTTGAATAGTGCCATCACATCAGAAGAAATAACTCTTGGCCTAACCTTATTATTTCAACTGTCCAATGCAAATTTAACGTAATTTTTGCATAGCGTACATCATGTTTATTCATGAACGCAAACTCGTCTGCCACACCCAGGTGAGAACTGGCGAGGCAACATTGCATGCAAACTGACTGAAGTAAGTCCTACACTAAAAATGCAGCTAAAGTGGTGAAACAATCTGGATAGGATGCGCAGCTTAAGAATGCTTTAACAAGCCGGAACATCCCCGAACGACCAAATCATAGCAGGCGTCCTGTATATTTTTCAAACAGGAAGCTTACCCGAGAGTGGACAAAAATCCATTGACCGTTCCCTCTGCGAACAGAGACACAATGTCTCCGATATGGAGGAAACTGGCTGACATATCTGTCCAGACTGTAGTCTTATCCTCCCTCTCCTTGCACTGTGCTCGAAGAAGCACTCAAGCGCACCGTTAGCTGGCCATGTTAAATCCGTTGAAAACACCTGCTCATGTGCAAACTGTTCTGCCGACTTCTGCTAGCGCACTCACAGTACACAGAGTCACCTCCGCATTTGCGTACATGGGGGGGATTGGGAAAGTGAAAGAGGAGGGGAGGAGAAAACGAGAAGTGGGCTGTACTCCACAGCTAGAAGTGCAGGCCAGTTATAAACTCATTCCTTTTCTGTGGTTTCTCCAACTGGGACAGCTCCGCTGGGACTGTAATATAATCTTTTTCTTCTTCTTTCTTTCCTCTGCTAGAGCTTCAAGGTTCAACAAATGGTGAGATTTGTGCGTATGCGACCGTTACCCACCCCCCCTCCCCCCCCCCCCCCACACACACACCATGTAGGTAGCCGCATTCCGACATCGGGAGTAATATAAATGACAAACAATCAATCATTCTTTTCTTCTCTAATGTGGATATCAAGTAGTAAATTGGCAGCTCTGCTGGCATTTTGTTCAAGCCTTAATCACCTATACTGATCTGATGATCTGGATAATTATAGACAACTTCCTATAAGTTCAACTTAGCTGAAGCACTTCCAACTCAGATTCCTGAATCCAGTACAGCCTTCACTGATTTTAGACTTCTTATGTTACTTTATGTCTTCCACTTGCATCTGTAGTACATTCCACAATTAAAACCATGCAGTTCTGTCCCCTGTTTGCTTTTCACTTTTCTTCTATTAGGCCTAGGCTATTCGTCATTGTGAGTGCCACCAACTACAAATGACAGTATGATGTTCTGTGGTAAAACTTGCTTATGATATTGCGTCGAAAACAGTGGTTTATTCGAATGAAAGTGAACTGAATGATACAGATAAGGTGCTGCAACTTGAATTAGTTGTAAACTGGTAAAGAAAACAAATCAAGGCTATAACTGAACAAAATAGTAATGATAAAGGGAAACATGTGCATGTACGCTTATCAGTAAGGACAAAAAGTGTGTGTGTGTGTGTGTGTGTGTTCTTCCTCTTCTTCACCAAAGGTGATTGAAAATGTTTAGACAATTGTACATTCACATTAAAAATATACAGAAAAAGAAGGGGAGAAAGGGGGTATGGAAGGAAGTGGGAAGGTGAAGAATGTAATGGATGCTAGTAAGTCTACAAGATTACAGTAACTCACCTAATGGTGACTGGCAAATACTGATACATGACATGCGGCTCGGAATCATACAGAACACTTTGAACATTTCTATGTTTCGCACTTAAAATAATTATATTTATTTGCTTGTATACGAGGCACTGAGCACAGGCCAACGAAAACAATGTATGGATTGATATAATAGCAGAACAAATGCAGTGAGCATTTTTGGAATATTTAGTTTTCCAAGCATTTCAGACGTAGTTTATGAATTATGATTTGTATATTTCGTTGGCAACACAGACTGTCGAAATGAAGTGTAAAGAAAAAATTAAGCACATAATTATAGTTTGGGAGGATTGAAATAACTTCAAATGACAATAAACTTAGGCCTGTACTATTAATTAATCATTCTGTCACTCGTACATTCTGAATCGCCTAGTTTTGCTGAGGAATCAGCCAGCTCATTCCAGAAAAGACTCCAATGTGATGGCACCCAGCGCAGCAAAAAAGTGTGTGTGTGTGTGTGTGTGTGTACGCGCGCGCGCATATATGTATCTGTGCGTGTGTGTTTTAATCGTATGTTTACCTTTAAAATTCTCGTATAGTATGGAAATATTTTTCCTCAGAGACTGAGCAAAGTAAGTTTTCAGCATAGCAATCAGCATTGCTTCTTAGATCAATGGCCATGCTTTATCACCTCTGAATGAAACTAGCCTATAATTATTCTTCAACAAACGCTCATACATTAACTATTGTTGCCTGTCGTGTGAGTGACAAATAATGCGTTGCACTGCTGTTAAGCGCATCCGACTTCGGCGTCTAGAAAAATTATCTTTTAAGTCTCTCTTGGAAAAAAAGGTAGGAGAATGGACCACGAAGGGAGAAAATAGACAAGAAGGCGGCCACTGGAAGAAAAGGAACCAGGTAGTAACAAAGAGATAGAAAAGAAGGAATTCTTTGTACCGAATTTTTAGAAGGTGGGGATGCTATTCATACTGACAGCCACCCCCTCCATCCCTTTAGGGGGGGGGGGGGGGGGGGGGGGGGGGGGGACTAGCCTGTATTTTAAATTTTAAAAATTTTATATCGAGGATAATGGAATAAGCACTTGTGTGCTTTTTATTTTACATCCAGTCCCCGTGTGTGAGCGGTTTTGTAAATTCTGTCATCTTTTCCCATCGGCACACAATGGCCTACTCTTACGAAAAGCGGAACAGGATTTAACGTACGTATGAAACGAAGTGCCTTTACTACAAAGCGGCAGTCGGAAGAAATCAATCATGTCCTGCTTATGTAGGCCCACTCCATCTTTGAAACTGTCCCCTCAGGTGGATGTTACAGGGCAGAGTCATTTTTTTTTTAGCTGTGTGTGTGTGTGTGTGTCTGTGTGTCTGGGGAGGGAGGAATGGAGTAAATATCAGTGTTAACTTCAGCAGAGGACAAATCCCTTCAAGCAGACGCCTTAGAAGAGACTCAAACTCGTGCTTGCAGTCTTTGTCATATGACCTAATGTTGATTGGCCCAGGCCAAAAGCTGTGTCAGTTATTGATGTCAGCTAATTGCCAAGGCCTACATTAAAATGTTGTTATGTTTAAAATGTTGTGTTGAGATTGCCTTCAGCCATGACAAGCTCTTAACATAACAACCTGCACTCTCCTTTATAGGAGAAAAAATCCTCTGAAGTCGGAGTATGGCTGCCTATGTGGCGAGGTACTTGAAAAGAGTCATACACGCAAACTTCTCACCTGGGGTGTACTTCCTATCTCACAGTGATTCCCAGGTGGGATGAGTGAGTCAGAGTGCATGTTCTGGGTGACCCCCAGGGTGTAAAGCTGGGGAACGCACAACAACAACAACCTAATGTTGATGTGTTCTAACCACTAAGCTACCTTATTTTATATTATATATTTCATATTATATATATATTATACCTTATTTTATATTTTAAGCGCTTTGATTTGTTTACTTTACAATATTCAGCGCTATATATTTTCCATACATTATTATTATTATTATTATTATTTTCCTTTCTCACAGGCGTGGTTCTTTCACTGTCGGCCCCTTTGAGGGCAGTTTCTCAGATAATCGACAGTCGTCAAGATAATTCGCCTCAGATTTGACAGATGACGTTTTGGCCTATTTAAGTGATGTCTGGGTCTCAGACCTATCAGTCCCTAAATCGGAAATGTCCGCTGGGACGTTAATCTAATCGCAACAACAACAATAAGATTTGACAGAGGACGTTTTGACCTATCTAACTGATGTTGGGTCTCAGATCTAATGGATAATGAAATTAATAAAACACATCACAGAGAGGGGCGAGAGAGAGAGAGAGAGCGCAGAGAGAGAGAGAGAAGAGAGAGAGAGAGAGAGAGAGAGAGAGAGAGAGAGAGAGAGAGAGAGAGAGAGAGAGAGAGAGCGCGCAGGAGTAGAGAGAGAGAGAGAGAGAGAGAGAGAGAGAGAGAGAGAGAGAGAATATTTTATTTTCTCCTCTTCCTTTATCTATCTTAAACTAAGAAAATCGAAATTCACTCCCACCCTATTCTCTCTCTCCCTCTCTCAGAGTCCCAGTGAGGGTGGAATATCCCCCCCCCCCCCCCCCCCCCCCCCCCCCACTTCTCTCTCTTCCCCCTGTAAAACCAGTGGAATGATGGACTATTACTCTCTATCTCTCTCCCTCCCAAGTCCAATCAGACGGACCATCACTCATCCATCATTCTTTTAGAGCTCAGTGGGAAGGAACGATACCCCCCCCCCCCCCCTCCCCCACTCTCCTGGTATCTGTTGAGCCCAGATTTTTTTTGTACATTCCTCAGCCCGGCTTCTGAAATTTACCAATGGTGAGATTTTTTGCGCACACGACCGTTTTTTTTTGGCCCACCATTAACATAGCAGTATTCCAACTCCTGGGATGGTGTCTACACAGAACACCAGTGTGCATATGTTTCTAAAAATTATTTTTTTAAAAATCATCCATTCCCACCAGCACTCAATGGCCTACTCTTCTGAAATGCAAAACGGGTTTCAACATGTGTGTGCATGATGTTCTATGTATGCTTGCACACAAGACCTTAGTTCATAATCTCATCCCAAGGACTGAAAGAGTGGGTGGGGGTGGGGGAGTTGATTTGAATGCTAATTCCAGGGGGGAAATCCCCTTGAACGGGTGCTTTTATAATTGTATTTTTTTTCTTTCTTCTTTTATTTCAAGGATAGTGGAATAAGCACTCATGTGCTTTTTTTTTTTTTATAGCTAGTCCCTGTGTGTATGCAGTTTTGTAAATTTTGTTATCTGTTACCACTTGCACACAATGGCCTACTCTTCCAAAAAGCGGCATGGGTTTTAACATGTACGATACATGTTCTGTGTGGGTTCAAACACAGGACATCGGTTTATAGTCTCATCTGAAGGACTTTTGGTGGGAGTATAGTTGGCACTGATGTAAACTGGAGGAAAAAATCCTCTAGAACAAGATTTGTGTGTGTGTGAGAGAGAGAGAGAGAGAGAGAGAGAGAGAGAGAGAGAGAGAGAGAGAGAGAGAGAGAGAGAGAGAGAGAGAGAGAGAGAGAGCATGCATGTTATCAATTTAAAAAAAACAAACTTTGCATGAATATACTTAGGGCAAACAGGTCAGTGCACAAAAGTCAGAAACACATGTTTTAATTCAGTGAAGTTTTGACAGCAAAAAACCAACCCTGAAGCCATGCATCTTCTTGTGCTTTTATTGACTTGTGATGCAGACAACACCATTACTTTGAAAATACATCAGAGAGAGAGAGAGAGAGAGAGAGAGAGAGAGAGAGAGAGAGAGAGAGAGAGAGAGAGAGAGAGAGTAGAATAAGGTAATAGAATAAGTACATAGACTTTTCTTGAGAGAGAGAGAGAGAGAGAGAGAGAGAGAGAGAGAGAGAGAGAGAGAGAGAGAGAGAGAGAGAGAGAGAGAGTGTCTTCAAATATAGATATTTTGAATGTTAACCATTGTATACATGAAATACATAAACATGTTTTAATCTATTTTGGCTTGCCTAACACCTTTGGAAGAACACACAGCTACTATGCTTTTGTTAAACAAAATGATTATATATATATATATTTTTTTTTTTATAGATTTAACAAGCAGTCATATATATATATATATATATGACTTCGCTTGTTAAATCAATTGATTTGTTCAATAAAATTGATGTCACTATGTAGCACAAAAAACCCCAACCAACTGAATAAATGCATGTTCAGCAAGAATTAACAATTTTTTGTTTGTAGTACAGCAAAAATAAATTTGATTTTTTTTCAGTAAAACGTAAAAATTGTAAGTGAATATCATTTATGAATACAGCATTGAAAAGCATGAACACAATTTTTTAAATAAAAAAGTATATATTGGTTATAGTATACTGACATTGTCTATTTCAAATGCACAGCAAAATGCTGAACAAAGTGGCAAATTTTGCAAGTGTTCTCTGCTTTACCCTGTTCAAAACAAATTCCTGGGGGGGAAAAAGCCCTTGAGTTATCCATTTCTTTTCAATATGAAAAACACTCCAAACTACTTGCTTACCACATGTAAAATGTGGCTATGAAAAAACAAAAAGAAAAAAAAAAGAATTTTTAGAGTTCAGAGCAAATTTTGGAGGTGAATTTTTCCACGCTTGGCAGTTGTGATCCCATTGTTGAGGCATCCATACATCCATCTTCAAGACAGCGTCAAACACAAGCCAAGGGACGCATGCTGAATGAAGGTTCCATTGTTATTCCTAACCCTTGTGACTTTAATTCTTTATACAAAACCTCTATCCCTGAAAAAAACCACCTCATGCTCACAACATTGACAGAAAATAAAGAAAACTGACAATATATTGCACATGGATCGGTTGGTTTTTTTACATCAAGCAATAACCCAGCCCTGCTCACAATGAACCAGTTTGGTGAAATCAGCACTAGTCTGCTGAACTTCATCTCCAAAAACATTCTGCTCCTTTTCTTCCTCTGCTCTTTATATATATATATATATATATATATATATATATATATATATATATATATATATATATAAAGAGAGAGATAAATATATATAGATATGTTACCTACAATCTGATGATAAAAACTAGACATAATAACTAACTTGTGCTTTTTTTCAAAACTGTTAGTGCAATTATGATTATTGCTCTCACCATTTTGTTCACAACATAAATCAAGGTAACAACTTAACATTTAAAACTCTGTGTGAGTACCTCTGATTTAACAACTTTTCGGAAAAGCCAAAATACTGACCATGCTCAAGAAAGCCACTGACCTTGTACAAACTGTCTGTCCTTCTTTTTCCCTTACAAATCACCTATTCCAAAGTTGGGAAACAGTTCATGACATGGCTAACACCTTTAGCGTCAATGGTAAACCGAAAACTGACCAAAACTGACAAACACAGACAAGGACGATGCAATTCTGAAATAGTTGTTTTCAAGTGGCACGTCTTAAGACAGTAATATTTCCGTGCCAATTTACACGCAATTTTGGAAACACTTCTCCTTTCAAATAATGTAACTCATTCTAATGACAGAAGCACCACTTTGAAAAAAACAACCAAGAACAGAAAGGCCAAACTAAAATTTGGCCAACCACTTGTGCAATACAAAGCCAGCTGTTTGGTGAAATGACAGACTACATAAGAAGTGAAGCACTGAAACATCCATCCAAACAAACTTAACCATAACATCAAGCAACAAAAATATATTATACAGGCTGCCATATAGAAACGAGTGTTGTGTACAAGAAGAAGAAAAACCCGCATATGAACAACTGTTTACACAACCTTCCCTCCACCCCCCCCCCCCAAAAAAAAAGCACACATGCTAGTTGTGATGCAACATTTATGAAAACTAGACTAAGATGAGTGACATGTATGCAAGAAACAATATGTATGCGAGAAAGGAAAAAAAAATAATGTGCATGAAGCGTTGCAAGTTATTCACAGAAAAGAGTACACAAAAATAATAGATTAAAAAAAAAAAAGCGACTGACAACTTTTACAACAAATCCAAGTGACAAGCCAATTTCAGCTTTAAACTTTCTCGTCTGCCCAGATTGACGGTCAGAAGCCACGTTTCGCTATCGGGAATCTTTCCCAGATCCATACAGTAATAAACACAGTGATACATCACAAATGAAAATCAACGAGTCAAAGAGCAAAATCATAAAAGAAAAGGCCACACGCTTGTGCGCAAAGACTCAACTGTGTATTTATGTGTGTGTGCACACATGATTTTTTTGAGACATGCATGCTAAGTTTTAACGTCAGTTTTACACAAATGCATATCCCAGCATGTGCACACAGTCACTTGTAAGCACACACACACACACACAATATATATATATCTATATAATATATATATATACAACATACATACACACACACACTCACAAATACATACAAGCACATAGTACATTCATTCAAGTACATACACACACACACAACCACAACTACATACCCAACTGTTAGCAAAGATAAAGCTGCATGTAAGAAATTAACAATTGAAAACTACCCCAAAATCTTTTTCTTTTTAATAAATGCCTAGATATAACAAACTATGTAAGACTATTTTTTTTATTGGATATATTATCGAGCATATTCAAGCAAACATGAATGAATATTCTCCACAACAGCTAGATATAACAAGCTATCTAAAAAATACATATTACCTGATATTATACACATAGGAGCACAGAGGAGTAAAAATGGATAAACAAAAAGTTATGCAATGCATCAAATCAACCATTCAAGTTTGATAACAACAATCACAAAATCTTCTAACGCGCAAATATACAGTCATCAAAAGAAATGTTAAGAAATGCGATTAGTGGCTTGAGACAACTCACTAGATCTTTTTGTATGTTTGTTTGCTTTTTAAGAAAAAGAAAAAGAAAGAAAGAAATTCTATGATGCTAAATTCAGAAGCAAGAGACTAACATTTAAATGTCTAGTATCAAGAAATATTAACAAGAACACTTATTTCAAAACAAAGAAAGAAAAAATCAGTCATGGGTTGCTCACTTCTATAAGCTCCCTATAAGAATATTTAAAAAAGAAATAGAATACAAACTTTTTCAAATGTTTCTTAACAAAATGCAATCCACTCTGTGTGTGTGTGTGTGTTTACTTTTTTTCTACGTGTTCAAATGTCCTTATTGAAACTTGACAAAAACAAATAGCGCTGAGACCTTTCAGAATCAAAATGTTTTTGCTTATGTACACAAATCACTAAGTACTTCTTTTGTATCCTTTAATTCTCATAATTGTTTTTGCACCAACAATTGCAAAATATATTAGTTTTTCAAAATGAGCAATTCTTATCTAAAGAACATGACTTAAAAGCATAAAGATCATTCCCCCCCAAAAAAAAAGAAAAAAAAAAGAAAAAGTATAACCGACAGTTTTATCAAATTTTCAATTTTAGGAGCAGAGTTTGGCCAAGCATTGAGTGAAGCATGACATCACACATTCACCAGGTAATCATGGTTTGCTAAGTAATGTGAATTTCTAGCGCTAAAGTAATCACTCCAAAAATTATCACCTTGATAGTTTGGCCATAAATTCATCTTTATGATATGAAATGATGTTTAAAAAAAACCTCAAACTTTTATACAGCGCAATACCAAAATAATATTGGGTCAAAGTGCGTGAACCACAAAGTCATACACACATCATGGAACTCTAAAAATATGTTTTCATGAAAAATCTTAAACATTCTACTTTAAGGTTGAGAGGTGAGAATTACAGCTTTTTTGGGGTGTTTTTTTTTTTTAACAAGCAAAGATCAGTTTTGAAATAGTAGAAACATTCTTAGAGCTTCATTGTGTTAATAAGAATCAGGTAAACACATTTTTGTATCGTAAAATTTTAGGCAGGAAGAATTGAAAACATTTGGTCCCAAGACATCAGATCAGGTTTGATCCCCACCTGATATTTTGTAAACATAATCACTGAGCCAAAAGCACACCAGAAAAAAAAAATCAACAGCTGCAACAGTTTTCAATGACAATGATGCCAATCCTGGACTTAAACATATCAATATAATGGTTTTTGTAACAACCCGTCTTTCTTTCCCCCCAAAAAATTACCCCCCGAAAAAAAACAACGAAAAATCTGAAGATCAGAACAAGAAAAATTAACAACAAAAAACAGAACAAACTTGTGATAAAAACCAAAACCAAAACAAACAATCAAGTCTCAGCCCAAACTGACAAAATATTGCAGACTAAAAACAAAATTTCACAGGAGAATCCAAGGTCAACCAGTATAATAACGCAAAATCTTCATAAGGAAAAAATAATTAAAAAAAAAAAAGAGAAGATCTTTATGTGAAAAATTGTTATCCTGAAAACTATGGAAGTAAGTGTGGGCGTGAAAAACTGTGGTGAAAGGACCCAAACAAAAACCATGTCTGGAGGTAAAATACAAGAAAAGAATTGGCTGAGGTTCAGAGATGTGTTTGTGTCATCACTGAACAGCCATTCATTCCAAACAAAGAACAAAAACAAAAACAAAACCCAATGGTGATCATGTTGTGTAAAGTCATTTTCAGTCATTACAAATTTTTCTCAGTGAAATTCACGCTGCTTTTTGTAGGGGCAACACATCAACATAACATGATGAAACCTTTTTCTTTAATTGTCTTTCTTTTTGTGGCTGTGGTTTGTATTGTTTGTTGTTGTTTCTGTCCGTGCGAGTCTTTGTCCTCTTGTGTTTGTCTTTGCACTCTTATATTTGTCCTTATACTCCTACGTTTGTCCTTGTACTCCTACGTTTGTCCTTGTACTCCTATGTTTGTCCTTGTACTCCTACGTTTGTTCTTATACTCCTACGTTTGTCCTTGTACTCCTATGTTTGTCCTTCTAGGTTTGTCCTTGTACTCCTATGTTTGTCCTTCTAGGTTTGTCCTTGTACTCCTACGTTTGTCCTTGTACTCCTATGTTTGTCCTTGTACTCCTATGTTTGTCCTTGTACTCCCATGCTTTGTTTTTGTTCTCTAATAAAATTGGGCTTTTCAATTTTTCAAAGGACACTGGCTGCCATGGGCTTTAAAAAAACACCACTCTGCACACTGTTGCATATAGGACTCTGCTTACCATCTTACCTAAAATCGCTTAATGTGAGCTGGCGATAAATCAAATGATTACCATCTGATCTGTCAAGCTAAGGCCCTAACCTCCACTTACAGTCATGCAGAGGTTGGGTAAAGTCTGGATTTGGATGGGACATGATACACAAACCTTTCGCATTGTAGAAGGCAGTTTTACTGCAACATAACCAACAAAAAAAACCCAACAAACAAAAAGGGAGAAAAAAAAAATCAGCTTGTAGCACAAGCTGACTGATTAAGCATCATACCAGGGCTGAAATACTTGTGAATAATGTTGGTGATCAATCAGTTATGATGTTTATAGCCCTGCTGATCAAGCCTTTCGCTTATATTAATTAAATTAGAACAAGCCTATCAGGCAACATTTATCAAAAAACCAATTTCGATTAAAAATACATCAACAAGAAAACAAACCCAGTATGTATCGTGTATATATATGGAAGTTAATTTGATTACTTAGTAAACTGGTAGGAAAAAAACCTCTACATTTCTCATGTGTGGTTAAACCAGTTTGATTTTAGAACACATACTTGTAAAAATAATCACAGCATACAAACAGATAAGAACAGCATTTCCAACAAATGGACATAATAATAATAACAACAATAATAATAATAACAATGGACATCAACATAGTAATAAAGGAGGATGCGAGGTTTCATCAGCTGTTAATTAAGCGATGTGTTTGAAAATGCATGGATATGTATTGTATCAAATTTCATCACATGACAAAACAATGACAATAATCACAACAAAGATGTAAATATTTCATATAAAAGCAACATCCATTCTATACAAAAAAATGCAATAATTGCCACAGACTTGTTACCTTTTTGTATTCCTATACATCAGAGCAAGACCACAATTTTACAACATCTTTGTTGTAAATGCCACACAAGTGAACATCAACAACACCTGTCTCACGAGGAATTAACACAAAAACTGCGTAGAAAACTTCACTAGCTCGCCTTCAAAAACAGAAAGGCGGTGAAAGAATATGTTTGTGCTGCCACCCCCTCCCCACCTCCCCCCAAAAAAGTCAAAGAGAAGGTGACCACCACCCTCACACCTGTTTAACAGAAGCATCCAGTAATCACGTCAGTCAACTGTCAAAGGACTTGGCTCAACCAATCAAAACATTTGACAAAACCAAGTATACACGGCGACTGAATATTTAAAAAAAGCACAAGAGTGCTAATTCCATTATCATTGATATAAAAGAATGAAATAAATGAATCAAGATGGCCCCAAAAAGGTGTGTGCGACATAGTGTTAAAGTAGTGACTGACAACTGTTGGTTGAACCAGTGCTCAGTAGAGACCAGAGTGACAGGGAGTACGATACTCTCTGTAACAAGCAGTCGACAGGAACTGAACCTTGTGACTGGGTGTAGGACAACGGTGTAGCTAGACACCCCCTCTGAGAGAATGGACCTGTTCAAAATACATTAGTTAAGGCAGTATTTAAAAAAAAAAAAACTTTGCTGAAGAAATGATGATGTACTAGGCAGAAATACAGCGCACTGAATAGTGATATCATGACAGCTACGAAGCAAACGGTTAACGAGTTAATCGCATAACAACAATTTTAGAAATTCAAAGGTTGTCCAACTCTGCCTATGTGTCGGTATCAGAAAAAATATACTTTGTAGCTGATTTGCGCTATCGTTCTCATCAACTGTTCGCCTGTTAATTGGTTATCGTTAAATGTAAGTGAAAAACACAAAAACTATCAAAAATTAGTAATAAAACTGCCAGCCATTGAGTCCCGTAAAAGTGTACACATTTACAAAAATGACTTTAAAAGAAAAAAAAAAAGTGGAATGTAAATTATCGGGAGCAAAATTAGATCGGACATAAGAAAAAAATGACAAGCAGAAACTATAAAGCATACGGAGTTTGTGTGATGTTGCTCTCACATTTTTGAAACCCAACAAAACTAGACAGGGGAGAAAAGACTGAAGTAAAATGACCTCTTATGACAAACTGACCTATGACTCCTACAAACCCAGAGATGTAGAGGAAGAACAAACAGAAGAAATGTACAGAAACAAGCTGAACAAATGAACACATAAATCTATGATTTATCGAGCGCGTCACAAATCTCCACATCCAAATGCATCTTTGCAGCACTACATCAACAAAAATCCAAACCAAACAAACCAACCCAAAACAACAACAAAACAAAAAGAAAACAACTCAACAACATACCCTTCACCCCCACCCTCTGAGATGGAAAAAAAGCTATCCGCCACCACCATCACAACAACAAGTACGACAACAACAACCACAACCAAACAAAAATTCCTGAATATAAAAAAAAAATCTGCCCAAAAAGTTGGAGTTTGAGTTAAAATGACAAGGTTTTGGTCGGATGATGTAAAAAAACCACCAAAAAAACCCCAACCTCCAAAATCACAAAACAGTATAATTTTCTTTTTAAAAACCCTCAAACAACACAATCACTGATTGACTGGATTCCGTCAAATGGTATACCTTCAAGCAAATACTTTAAAAAACTTGGAAGACAATACCTAACACATTGGAACAAGTTCTGAGCCTAAAGGTCTTTGTATATCCAGGAAAACATTTTTGAAAAAACAACAACAACAACAACCCCAAAACAAAATACAATCTCAATGATGACCAGAATACAAACACTGTACAAAAGGGCAGATTCGTAGCAAAGATCACTCACCAAACAAAAACTTTTATAAAGAAATAAATAACAAAAACAAATAGTAGCGAAAATCCCCCCCCCCCCCCCCCCCCAAGCAAAAACAAACTTTAAAGAAAACATAAAGAAAAACAAACTATAACGACAACAATGATAACAGAACTAGCAATCACGAAAGAACATAATTACAAGATACATTACAATGTGCCACACACTCCCTAGAGGCGATGCCTGGGGGCCTATCAGTCTATATATATATATCCCCACCTTCTGGAAATTCTGTGCTAGGAATTCCCTCTCTTCTATCCCCCTCTTTGTTTCTGCTTTGCTCCTTTTCTTCATCTCGCCTCCTCCTTGTCTATTTTCTGCCTTCTAGGTCCATTCTCCTGCCTTTTCTCCACAAAGACTTAAACAGATAACGCTTCTCTCCCACACGGTATGGTGGGTCTTTCCAGCTGATCACTAGCCGACAGCATGCTTGTTCAATAACAAATCTTTGGTGTAGTCCCCATCTTCCATTCAGTTTATAGAACCGAGCTAGCACATGTGCTGTTGATCTAATGCAAAGAAACAAAAAAGAGGAGATAGAATTTCGAGTTTCATGTAAAAATCGATTAAAAAAAACCCAAACAAACCTATTACACAGGAGCAAATCTGGGATGCCCACTTTTGATACTAATTCGTAACAAGCAAATAGTGATAACAATATAAAAGCAACACACATACACCTCACTAGTGTACAAAATTTCTAGTAACAGCAATAACAAACATCTCAACAAATTTAACAAAACAACAGCATTAGTGTTTAAAAAAAACAACAACAAAACCCCCCCCCACCACACACACATTTCAACATTTCATGAAGCAATAAATATCTACCGCGTATCGACTGAGTAACAACAAACCTGATAACGCAGTAACTGACAACGCAGCAAAAAACATGTTCAACAACGTAACACACATGAGACACAGATCTACAAAAATAACAAATAGAACGATCACTGACAAAACCATACATATCAATCCAAAATCTCATCGATATTTATATACATCTTTGAGCAAAAGACTAAGAAGCTACTCTGAACTCTACAACTAGGCTACTGTCAGTATTTCAACAAGAATAAAGCACTATTTATTTTTGTGGGCGTTTTTTCTTCTTTCTTCTTCATACCCCAAAAATTCAACACGTTTGTGCAAAAGAGAACACGTCAAGATCAAAGCACTCTTGAGCAAAAAAGACTGTGCTACTACAGCTCCCTGTTAGCGCGAAGAAGGATAGAAAAAAACTCCCCAACAAGTTAACAAAAATATGCTACGAGTCAACAATGCCGGTTATAAAAAATATACATGAGTAATACTCGCCCATTATGATTTTATACAACAACAAAAACCAACAACAACAGAGAGTGATTACATGAATCTGTGGTTTATATTTGTTAATGTTTGCAAAACCACATGAAGACACACCGTCTAAAATCCCTTTTCAGTGGATGAGACGTTAAAACGAAGACACACACACATGAAGACAATTTTGTTCCATACGCTTGAAGCTATATGGAAGAATTTACCAAAAAATTTTAGGAAACCACTACGACAGCAGTCAGACTCAACTCTGTGAACCTCCTGCACCCCCCCCCCCCACACACACACACACAAACAAAAACAAAAAACCCAACCAAACAAAAAAAACCGTCCACCAAAACCAGCACAAATGAGTTCTTGCTCCAACTAAACACAAAAATTCTATTTTAAAAAAAACAACCCAAAAACCCACACCTCCGCTCAACATCCGACTATTTTAAGAACTTCTATGAGCAGTATACAGTGTATCTCTCCCCCTAAAATCCTGACCGTATATAACCCCACTTTGTCCCAGCACTATAAAATATGACAGCAACAGCAAACAAACAACAACAAAACAAACAAACCCTAAAATTTGGCAGTAGGGCAGGGAGATCTCTTGTGAGTGGCCTAAAAGGCTCAACCTGACGACTTTATTGCACATAGGGTGATTTCTACTTAGTCTGAGTCTAGAAGAATCTTTGCCAAATATCGATGGTGAGGTGAATGAGTGGGAAACAACTTTACAGTGGAAAAAAACACCCCAAAGACAAACAGACAGCCAGCCAAATATGCGAGCAAACAAAGAAGTAAAAACCTGTTCCAAAGAGTTTGTACTAGTGACTGGGAGACAAAAGAATTCAAACCACAGACACAGGCATACAAGTTGTGACCAGAGAGATGCTAAAAAACTAGTTAAGCCAACACAGGTGTTTGTGTTGTGTTGTGTGTTGTGTGTGTGTGTGGTGTTGTGGTGTAGTGTGTGAGAGTGTGTTGTGTTGTGGTGTAGTATGTGTGTGCATGTAGTGCGTGTGTTGAAGTGTGTTTATGCAGGCACGATTTATTTTTGTTATGCTTTCTTGTATCCATAATAAATGTAATCTATATAAAAAGAAGAAAACACCAAAAGGAAGGAATGTAATATTACTTCAATCTTTAAAAAAAGTTTGTCCCCCCTCCTCCGCCCCCCTCCCAATTCTAAAAATACATAGAAATATATACCATAGCATCTCATGATAAACTTCAGCTAACTTTATCAGCAGTACATGGAACATGATCACAAGACAACTCCCCACCATCACCACCAACCCCCCCCCCCCCAAAAAAAAAAAAACCCCAACAAAAAACCCCTCATCAAACCCTTCTCTAAACAAAAATCTTCTACGATCACAGGCCACAAGTCCTACCCAAACATTTTCTATTTTAAAAAATCCCTCATTTGCCCTGCCTTCACAAACAGTGCTTCAACTCTCCATTTCGAATTGGAGATGGCTATAATTATGAAAAAACTCTTCAAAACCAAACCAAACATCTCATCTCCATGTTTGTCATTACGAACCATGATCTTCCTCAACTCGTCATATCAACTTTAAGCTCACTATATGAAAAAAATACTCCTGGAAAAAAAACCCTAATTACAGACCATAATTTTTCACAACTCACCACCCTCATTATCAAGATCTTTAAAGGATTAAAAACAACAACAAACGCTGGGGAAAAAAACAAACCAACAAAAACCAACCCAACCCAACTTTCGACAACCTATATATTTCCAAAAATATTTCGATAAAAAAAACAACCCCCAAAAAACGTCTGAACAAATTTCAAACCACAGCGTTCACAAATATATCAAATTCAGCCCACCACCACCTTGAACACTTCCATCACACCTGTGACCCAGGGAGAAGCAAATCTTAAACGATGATGAGATTCCGTTAGCAAAGTCAGTGAGAACCTGACACACACACACACACACACACAACACACACACACACACACACACACGCACGCATGCACGCGCGCACAAGTACACACAAAAAGATCCTAATTGGATGCACCAGCCACTGGAGGGGGTTTGGGTTTCCCCCTTTATAAATAAAAAAATCTAAGCCCAAAAAAAAGGTTTTTTTCCCGAAAACGGGAAATTTCCCAAAATTTTTTAGGCAATGGGGGAAATTTTCCCAACAAACTTTCCCCGAATTTCCCCCCTATTTTAACACAAAAAAAATATTAAATTTCATTTTTTTTTTAAAATTAAAAACTAAAAAACCCCCCAAAAATCCCAAAAAGCCTTTTTTTTTCCCCCCAAAACCCAAAAATCCCAATGGCAAAGTTTTTAAAAGCCATTAAAATTAAAAATTAAAATACCCCAAAACTTTTTTTTTTTTAAAATGCCTAATTAAAAAAACTATTAAGACTATTTTTTTTTTTGGTTTTTTTCGGCATATTCAAGCAAACAGAAAAAAATTTTTCCCCAAACAGCAGATATAACAAGCATCTAAAAAAATACTATTCCCCGATATTATACACATAGGACACAAGGAGAAAAAAAGGGTTTAACAAAAAGTTAAAACGCATCAAATAAACCATTAAAGTTTGAAACAACAATCACAAATTCTCTAAACGCAAATATACGTCACAAAAAAAAAATGTTAAGAAATGCGTTTTGGCTTAAACAACCCTAGATTTTTTTGTATGTTTTTTTTTTGTTTTTTTTAAAAAAAAAAAAAAAAAGAAAAAATTCTTATGCTAAAATTCAAACAAGAGACAAAACATTTAAATGTCTAGTATAAAGAAATATTAACAAAACATTTATTTAAAAACAAGAAAGAAAAAATCACCCTGGGTTGCTCCTTTAAACTCCCTTAAAATATTTAAAAAAAAAAAGAAAAAAAATTTTTTTTTCAAATTTTTCTTAAAAAAATGCAATCCACTTGTGTTGTGTTTGTTTTTATTTTTTTTCTACGTGTTAAAATTTCCCTTATTAAACTTGCAAAAAAAAAATAGCCGGGGCCCTTTCAAATCAAAATGTTTTTGTTTATTTAAAAAATCATAAGTATTTTTTGTATTTTTAATTTCATAATTTTTTTGCACCAAAATTGCAAAATTATTAGTTTTTCAAAATGACAATTCTATCTAAAAAATGATTTAAAAGCATAAGACCCCCCCCCCCCCCCCCAAAAAAAAAAAAAATAACGACGTTTACAAATTTCATTTTTTAGGAGCAGGTTTTTTGGGCCAAGAATGAGTGAAGCAGACTCACACATTCCCGGTAATCATTTTGCTAAGTATGTAATTTTGCGCAAAGTAATCATTTTCCAAAAATTTCACCTTGATGTTTGGCCAAAAAAATTTCATTTTTAAAGAAATGAGTTTAAAAACCCCCCCCAAAAATTTTTATACGCGCAATACCAAAAAAATATTGGGTAAAGGCTGAACCACAGTCATACACACATCTGGAACTCTAAAAATATGTTTTCATGAAAAATTTAAACTTTCTTTAAGGTTTGAAGGGAGAATTACCCCTTTTTTTGTTTTTTTTTTTAACAAGCAAAAATCATTTTTTGAAATAGTAGAAACTTTTTTGGGCTTCTTTGTTTTTAAAAAAGAATAGGTAACCCCAACATTTTTTGTATCGTAAAATTTTTAGGCAGGAAGAATTGAAAACATTTGGCCCCCAAAAAACAATCAGGTTTGACCCCCACCTGATTTTTTTGTAAACAAATCCTGAGCCAAAACACACCAGAAAAAAAAAATTTTCAACAGCTGAACATTTTTTCAATGAAATGATCCCAACCTGATTAACATATCAAATAAGGTTTTTGTAACAACCCTTTTTTTTCCCCCAAAAAAAAATTCCCCCCCCCCCCGGAAAAAAAAATGAAAAAATCTGGAAGACAGAACAGAACAAACTGGATAAAAACAAAACAAAAAAAATCAAGTCTCACCCCAACTAAAAATATTGCAGACTAAAAAAAAAAAAAAAAAAGAAAAAAAAAAATAAAAAAAATTTTTAAAAAAAAAAGGGAAAAATTTTTTATTGAAAAATTTTTTAAAAAAAAATTTAAAAATTTAAAAAGGAAAACCCAAAAAATTTTTTGGGGAAAATAAAAAAAAGAATTGGGTGGGTTAAATTTTTGGTCCCAAAAGTTTAAAAAAAAGGGAAAAAAAAAACCCCAAAACCCCAATTACATTTGGGAAAGATTTTCAGAAAAATTTTGTGTTTTCAGGGGTTTTTGGGAACACATAAACAAACATAATAAACCTTTTTTTTAAGTCCCCCCCGGGTTTTTTTTTTTTTTTCCCCTGGGGGATCTTTGTTCTTGTGTTTGTCTTTCACCTTAAAAATTTCCCTTTTATATTCGTTTTCCTTGTACCCCTTTTTCCTTAACTTAAAATTTTTCTTATCCCTTTTTTTGTTTTTTTGTTTGTTTTTTTGTTTTGTTTTTCCCGGTTTTGTCCTTTTGTTTTTTTTTTTACCCCTTTTTGCCCTTTACCCTATTTTTGTCCTTGATCCTTTTTTTGCCTTGTACTCCTATTTTTTCCCTTTACTCCCTTTGTTTTTTTTCCTTTTTGGGGTTTCTTTTTTTTTGGACCACGGTTGTCTTTAAAAAAACTCGATCTCCACGTTGCTTATAGTTTGTCCTTTTAAAATTTTTTGTACGGGTAAAAATGTTAAATCTGATCTTGCTGGCCCCCCCTTAATATAATTGGGAAAGTTGGATTTATAAAATTTTCCCAAATTTTTGTTGAAAGGGGATTTTTTACTCCAAACCCAAAAAAAAAAACCCCAAAACAAAAAAAAGGGGAAAAAAATTCGCTGTAGAAAACAACTACTATTAAACATCATCAGGTGTACTTTGGGGATAATGGGGATCAAATTTATGTTTAAGGAAAAGTTTTCGCAAAAAAAAGAAAAAAACACCAAAATAAAAAAAAAATTTGATTAAAAAAATAAAAAAAAAAAAGAGAAAACGGATTATTGGGAAAATTTTGATTACAGTAAAATTTGGGTAGGAAAAAAAACCTCTACATTTCTTTGGGTTTAAACTTATTTTAAAAAATTTAAAAAAAATAAAGCAAAAAACAAATAAAACAACTTTTTAAAAAATCCTAAAAAAAAACAACAATAAATTAAAAGGACTTTAACTAGAAAAAAAAAATCATTTCTCATTTTTAATAAAGGATTTTTAAACAAAATTTATTGTAAAATTTCACACATAAAAAAACAATGACAATTTCACAACAAAAAAATTAAATATTTAATAAAGAACACCCAACTATAAAAAAAATGCAATTTCCAAGCTTGTTATTTTTGTTTTAACATCAGGAAGAAACAAATTTCACTCTTGTTGTAAATCCACACAATGAAATTTTAAAAACCCTCCAAATTTAAAAAAATGGAAAAAATTCACAGCTCGCCTTCAAAAACAAAAACGTGAAAGAAATGGTCTGCCACCCCCTTCCCCCCCTCCCCAAAAAAATCAAAAAGAAGGGACCAAACCCCTCACACCTGTTTAAAAACATAAATCCGTGTAAAAAAAGGTTTGGCTCAACCTCAAAACCCTTTAAAAAAAACCAAGTAAAGGGGCACAAAATTTAAAAAAAGACGAGAAATTTCATTATCTTGTTAAAAGAAAAAATTGTCAAACCCCCAAAAATTTGACAAAAAATATACTGCAACTTTTTGAAATTAAAACCAAAGATGCAATCATATCTTGTAAAAAGATGAAAAAAAACCTGGCTGGGGGTAACAAGGTGAAGGGAAACCCCCGGGTGGACCTGTTAAAAAATACTTATAAGGGTATTTAAAAAAAAAAAAAATTTGCTGAAGAAATGTAGAAACACGAAAAAGGACTGAAAAATACATGAAGCACAAAAAAATTAAAAAAAAAAAAAAATTTTAAAAATTTAAAGTTGAAAAACCGCCAATGGGGGTTATCAAAAAAATATTTTACGATTTAAATCTTTTCATCAACTTTGGAATTGGTTTTCTTTGTAGGTAAAAACAAAAAAAAAAAATATTTTTAAAAACCCCAGATTGGTCCCGTAAAAAGTGACCATTTTACAAAAAGTTTAAAAAAAAAAAAAAAAAAAGGGGAAAAAAGGGAAAAAAGAACAAAAAAAAAATACCAAAACTATAAAGAAAACGGGTTTTGTTGTTCCTCCAAAAATTTTTTGAAAAAAAAAAAAAAAGGGAAAAAACAAGAAAAATGACCCTTAGAAAAAAATGACCAAAAACCCTAAAACCCCAGAGATTGGGAAAAAAAAAAATGCCCCAGTGAACAAATAAAATAAACAGAAGAGGGAAAAAATTCCAATTAAATGCTCTTTGCAGCACTCTCAACAAAAATAAAAAAAAAACCAAAAAAACAACAACAAAAAAAAAAGAAAACAAATCAAAACATACCCTTCACCCCCATTCTAATTTAAAAAAGCATTGCCACACCAAAAAAACCAAACAAAAAAACCAACCAAACCCAAAAAAAAACCAAAAAAAAAAAAACTCCCAAAATTGAGGGGATTAAAAAAAAAGGGGGGATTTTAAAAAAAAAAAAAAAAAAAAAAAAAAAAAAAAATAAAAAAACCCCCAAACAACCCAACACATTACACCTCAAAAAACCCTTTTCAACAAAAAAAAAAACTGGAAAAAAAAAAATTTTGGAAAAGTTTGAGTGGATTTTTATAAAAAAAAAAAAATTTTTTTGGGAAAAACAAAAAAATTAAAACCCCAAAAAAAAAAAAAAAAAAAAACCCCAAAAAAAAAAAACCAAAAAAAAAAAACAAAAAACCTTAAACAAAAAAAATTGAGGAAAGATTTCCCCTCAAAAAACAAAAATTTTTTTTTTTTTATAAAAAAAAAAAAAAACTTTAAAACAAATTGGAGGAAAATCCCCCCCCCCCCCCCCCCCCCTTTTTTCAAACCCAACCCAAAAAAAAAACTTTAAAAAAAAAAAAAATAAAAAAAAACAAAAAGGAAAAAAACAAAAGAAAAAATAAAAAAAAATTTTAAAAAAAAAAACCAAAAAAATTTAAAAAAAACAAAACAAACCCCCCCCCCCCACCCCTCCCCTCCTTTTTTCCCCCCCCAAAAATAAAAAAACAAACCTTTAAAAAAAAAAAAAAACCCCCTCCCCCTTTTCCCGCCTTTTCAAAAAGAACCCCCGGGTAATTCCCTTTTAAATTACCCTTTTTTTAAAAAGTTTAAAAAAATTTCCCCAATTTTGGAGTCTTTAAAAAAATTTCCCCCAAATTTTGGGTTTTGCTTTCTTTTTTTATCCCCCCTTTTCCCGTTTTTGCCCAGCCAAAGCTTTGGGCCCAAAAAAAAGAAAAAAATCTTTCCAAGATTTCCCAACAATTAAAACAAAACATCCCCTTTTCAATTTAAAAAAATTTTATAAAATATTCCCAAAAACCAATACACCCCGGAAAAAAAAAGAAAAAAAAAAAATTAAATTTTCAAAAAGTTAAAAAAAAAAACCCAAAACCCCCCTAAAACAAACCACCCACTTTTTTAAAAAAATTTTACAAAAAAAAAACCCTATCAATTCAAAAAACCCTAAACCCCTTCCCCCCCCCAACAAAAAAAAAAAAACAAAAGCCCAAAAAAAAAAAAAAAACCCCCCAAAAAACCCAAAAAATTTCTTTCCAAAAAAATTCTATTTAAAAAAAAAAACCAAAAACCCACAAAAACCGTCAACCCCCAAAATAAAAAATTTAAAAATTTTGTGCTTTTTTAAAACCTCTAAAACCCCAAATTTTTTCCCAACCTTTGGCAAAGAAAAAACCAACAAACAAACAAAAAAATTTTTATGGGGGGGTTTTCCTTTTTTAAAAAGGTAAAAAAAAGTTTCATTAGTTTGAGTCAAAATTTGCCGTTTAAAAAAATTTACTAAAAACCCCCGAAAACAAAAAAAACCCAAAACAAAGGGAATTTTAAACTGGGAAATTTTGAAGGGGAAAAAACCCCCGTTAAATTTTTCAGGGGAATTTTCCCCCCCTTTTTTGGGTTTTTTTTTTTATTTTTTTTGGGGTTATAAAAATTTAAAAAATTTTTTAAAAAAAAAAAGGTAGATCCCTTTTTTAATTTTAACCAAAAACAAACCTCCAAAAAAATTTTCAATAAAAAGGAAAAAAACCAAAAAAAAAATTTTTGTTAATTAAACCAAAAATTTTTTAAAAAAATCCCCCCCCCCTCCCCCCCCCCCAAAAAAAACCAAAAAAAAAACCCCCTAAATCAAAAATCCCCCAAAAAGAAAAATGTCCCAAACAAAAAAAAAAAAAAAAAACCCCCAACCCTCCCCCCCAACCCCCAAACCCCCCCCACCCCCAACCCACCCCCCCCCCCCCCCCCAAAAACCCTTTGCCCGGGGGGAAAAAAACCAAAAAAAACCCCCCCCCAAAAAAAAACCCCCCCCCACACCCCCCTAAAAACCCCCAAAAGGGGACCCTTTCCCCCAAAAAAACCCCAAAACCCCCCCCCCCCCCCCCCCCAAAAAAAAAAGGGGGGGGGGGGGGAAAAAAAATTTAAACCCCCCCATAACCCCCTTTTCCAAAAACAAAAAAAAACCCCCCAAAAAAAAAAAAAAAAAAAAAAAGGGGGGGGGGGGGTTTTTTTAAAAAAAAACCCCCCCCCCCCCCCCCCAAAAAAAAAAAAAAACCCCACATAAAATTTTAAAAATTTTTCTGAAAAACCCCAAAATAAAAATTTTCTTTTTTAAAAAAAAGGCCCAAAAAGGAATTAATAATTAACTTAATTTTAAAAAATTTTAAAAAACCCCCTCCATTCCCTTTTTCTTTAGAAATATTCCTAAACTCGAAAACTTAAGCTACTTATGAAAAAAATACCCCTAAAAAAACCCCCCCATAACACAACCCCCCCCCCCCAAAAAAAAAAAAACCCCCAAAAAACAAACCAAAAAAACCCAACAAAAACCAACCCAACCCAATTTTCAAACCCTATTTTTTTAAAAAATTCGTAAAAAAACACCCCCAAAAACCTGAAAAATTTAAAAAAACTTTCAAAAAACAAATTCACCCCCCAATTCATTACAACCTGTCCCAGGAAAAAAATTTAAACATGAAAAATTCCGAAAAAAAAACCTACACAACAACACACCAAAAACCCCAAAAACAAAAAACCACCCAAAGGGGCCGAAAGAAAAAAAACAATAAAACCACCACATTTGGCTATTTTTATTTTCGTTTACAAACGTCCGGAATTTCCCCCAACCCCGGGGGCCCCATTTAACCCCAAATTCGCCCACCCCCCCAAAATCTCAAGGGACCGGAAAAGAAAAAAGAATGTGGGGGGGGGTTAAAAATCTAGAATGAACACCCAAAAAAAAAAAAAACAAAACAAAGAAAAAAAATCCACAAAAATTCAAAATTTTTATTTAAAAAAAAAAGAATTTTTTTTTTTTCGCCAATTTCTAAAAAAAAATTTAAAAAACCAAAAAAGATTTACACTTCGGGGAAATATTAAATTTTTTAAAACTAAAGACAAAAATGTAATGGGGGGGGGGTGAAAACATCTAGAAAAGATTTACACTTCAGGTAAAAATAAAAAATTTAAAAAAACTAAAAAACAAAAAAGTAAATTTTGGGGTGAAACTTAAATAAAAATATTTTTTTTTTAAAAATTTAAAAACTAAAACAAAATTTAAGGGGGGGAACATCACAATAATTTTACACTTCAGGTAAATATAAAATTTAAAACTAAACAAAAAGAAAGTGGGTGGGGTTTAACTCAGCAATGATTTAACTTCGGGTTTAAAAAATTTTAAAACTAACAAAAAGAAAATGGGGGTTGGGGGTGTAACATCCCAAATGATTTCATTTCATGTTTTTAAAAAAAAAATTTAAAAACTAAGAAAAAAATGAAAATGGGGGTTGGGGTGAACATCTACAATAAATTTACACTTCGGGTAAATATAAAATTTAAAATAAGAAAAAAGTAAATGTGGTTGGGTTAACATCTAGCAAAGAATTTACACTTCAGGTAAAAAAAAATTAAAATAAGAAAAAAATGTAAATGTGGGTTGGGGTGTAACATCACATGATTTTACCTTGGGTTTAAATAAAAAATTTTAAAACTAAGAAAAAAATTTAAATTGGGGGTTTGGGGGTGTAAATCAGCAATAGTTTTACACTTCAGGTTAATTTTTATAAAATTTAAAACTAAGAAAAAAATGAAAAATGGGGGTTGGGGTGTAACATCTAGCAATGAATTTACACTTCAGGAAATAAAATTTTAAAACAAGACAAAAGTAAATGGGGTTTGGGGGGGAAAACACCCACAATAATTACACTTCGGGTAAATTTAAAAAATTAAAACTTAGACAAAAATGTAAATGTGGGTTGGGTTAACATCAGCAATAAAATTCCTTCGGTTTAAAAATAAAATTTAAAACAAAGAACAAAATGTAAGTGGGGGGGGTGTAACATAAAAATGAATTTACACTTCAGGAAAATAAAAAATTTTAAAAACCCAAACAAAATGTAAATGGGGTTGGGGTTAGCTTTACAAAATTTTAATTCGGTAAATAAATTTAAACTAAAAATTTTTGGGTAAAATTGTTGGGGGAACCTTACCCGATTTTTGGGAACTTTTTAAACCCCCAAGCCATGAATGTGGTTTGAATTTGCTTGGGGTTAACTGGGGGGAATTTTAAACCCCAGCAAAATGAATTTTTTAATCCCCTGTTTACACCAAAAATAAAATTTAACATGTATTACAGTCTGCATCCAGGGGGGTTTTGGGCGAAACAGACATAAGCCACCCTGCAAAAAACAAAACCAACCCCAAAATCCTTCAATGCAAGGTTTTCTGAGGCCAACCCTTTCTTTAAATCAACACAGAAGCAAGGGCACACATCCCCTTGGGGCACACGAAAGGGGGAAAGGAAAGAAAGAGAAAAAAAAAAAAAGGAAAGGAAGGGGGAAAAGAAAAAGAAGAAAAAAAAGAAGGAAAAAGGGGGGAAAAGAAAAAATAGGGAAAAAAAAGAGTGGAGAAGAGGGAGAAGAGAAAAAAAGAGGGAAAGAGAAAGGAGAAAAAAAGGAGAAGGGGAAAAAGGAAAAAGAGAAGAAAAAAGAAGAAAAGAGGAGAAAGAAGAAAAAAAGAGTGGGGAAGAAAAAAGTGGGAAGAGAGGGAGAAGAGGAGGAAAAGAGGAGAAAAGAAGAGGGAAAAGAGAAGAGAAGAAAAAAGAGTGAGAAAAAAAAGAGAAAGAGAGGGGGGGGGGGGGGAGGGGAAAGGGAGGAGGGGAGGGGAGGAGGGGGGGGGAGGGGGGGGGAGGGGGGAAGGGAGGAAAAAGGGGAAAAGAGAGGAGAGGGGAGAAGAGAAAAGAAGAGAAAAGAGGGAGAAGAGGGGAGAAGAGGAGAGGAAAGAGGGGGGAAAGGAGGGAGGGGGAGAAGAAGAAAAGGAGAGAAGAGAAAAAGTGGAGAGGGAAAAGGAAAAAAGGAGAGGGAAAAAAAAGGGAAAAAAAGGAAGGGGGGAAAAAGAAAGGGAAAAAAAAGGAAAAATAAAGGAATTTTTGGGAGAAAGGGGAAGGGGAAAGGGGGGGGGGGGAAAAACGGGGGAAAAAAAAGGGGAGAGGGGAAAATTTTTTTTTTTTTTGAGTTATTTTTGGTGGGTTTTGTTTTAAAGAACAAAAGGGGGCCCAAAAAACAACCCGAAATTTTTGGGGTAAGGAAAAAATTTTTTCCCTTTTTACGGGGAAATTTTGGTTTTGTTTTTTCAAACCCCCTTTTTTAAAGGTTTTTTTTAAGGGAAAAAAAAAAAAGGGGGGAAAGGGGGGGTGTTGTGGGTGTTTTTTTGGGGGAAAAAGGTTTGTGTTAGTGAAAAAAAGGAAAGGGAAAGGTTTGGGAAAAAAAAAAGGGAAAGAAAGGAATGTTGTTCTGTTTTCCCCTTTTGTGGGAAGGTTTGTCCTGAAAAACAAAAAAAAAAAAAAAACTTTAAATTTTTTTAAAAAAAAAAAAAAAAAAACAAAAATTTTCATTAAGGTTTTTTTTTTTCAGGGGAATTTTAATGAAAAATTTTTTTAATGTTTTCATAAACGCTTTTAAGAAGGGGGAAAATTTGTTGTTTCTGTTAAAAAAAAAATGAATTTTCACGGGCGAAAAGGCTTTAAAATTTCAAAAAATTTAACCCCAAAAGATTTGGGGGGGGCTTTTTTGTTGGCAACAAACCCACAAACCAAAAAAACAAATAACCCAAAACCCAGTTTAATGTTAGAGGTTAACCCAAACCCAAAAACCCACCCCAACATCAATAAACAACCGAGAAAACTTTTTCAATCTTTTCAAAAAAAAACAAACAAAAAAAAACACCATTAATTTTAATTAAATTATTTTTTTTTTGTTCCTAAACAAAAAGCCCATTTCACCTTGAGAGGATTCCTTTTTTTTCCCCACCTTAAAGGAGCGAATCTACTTCAGGGTTAGAACCATGGATTAAAAAAAAAATTGTCACTTTCCACGGGTATCAAAGGCCTACTTAATGGCAAAACATTTTAAAAATTTCCTAAGATGACACCACAAGGATTATTTTGCCTGAAAGAATTTTTTTTAAAACCCATTGTTTTTCCCATAAAGGGGGAAGGGCAGGTAAATGCCCCAAACCCCGGGTTTACTTTTGGCAGGGCTTTTCCATTGAATCCTTTAAAAAAATCTGTGTTAGTTCATGCAGGCCATACAAAAAAAACATTTTGGGCCCGGGGAATACCTTTTCCCAACCTTTAAAATTTTTTCCCAAAATTTATTTTGTTAGGGGGTTTAAAAATTTGTTAAAACGAAACTTGACGGGAATCCCCCCCCCGGCTTTAACCCCCCCTGTAAAAAAGGGTATCATTTAGGGGAACAGGAATTTATAACCAAAATCGGTAACATCACCCATGTATGGCTCCTATACCACTGTTTAATTTTGGGGTAGGGGGTGCTCTGCCACGACATCCACCCTGAAGACCTTTAATCTTACCTAATCTATTCATAGCTCTACATTATGTCTCAGTGCAGTATATTAAGGAACAAAATTCCAACTGTTATGTCAAAATGATGTTGATGGGAGAGGCTGGGCTCAACTTCCAAAAAAGGGGCCTAAAAAATTCAGTGCAGCACTGCGGGGGCCCCCTAAAAGGTTTAATGGCACAAGGGGAAAGCAATGAAGAAAAATTGGTCCTTTTGGCAAACATTTAACAGCTGTTATAAATGCATGTTGAACTCACGCAACAATGGCATTTGTGGGGCTCATGTCCGTGATTTCCCCATCCGTATGATCATGGGACAAAGTAGTTGGTCCCGTCTCTTTTCCCTTTTGCGAATCTGGGAAAACAAAACACAGACACCACCCCCACACACACGCCCACATGCACAAACACAGAACACACCTTTCCAGTAAAAATTGAAAAAGAAAAATTTTTATAAAGAGGAAAATGATGAGCATTTCTTATTGCAAATGTGACAAGACACATTTCAGTTCAAAACATTTAATTTCAGGAGACAAAAAAAAGATCCAACCTTACAATCAAAAAAATGTGCACAACAAACCATTGTATTCTTCATTATACCCCCCTGACCATAAATATGGGCCCTGGCAATTTTCGATGAGGGGGTAAATGACATCCCTGGCAACATAAAATGAACACACAAAAAGGAAAAATCCACAAAACACAAGACTTGCCCGGGCTTCTTTTTCTTTTTCCCTTTTTTGTATTTTTCTCCCAGGGGGGGTTTTTCGTTGATGAGCCTTCTATCTCCTCTTTTTTGAGCGCCCTCCTTATTTATCCTCTTTCTCAAAGTCATCTGCAAAAAGGGCACCCGGTTTTGTTTGTCTTTTTGTCTCTTTCCACCCTACGAGTTCATTGCTCTTTTATGAGTGTTGTTTTTTTCCCTTTGAACGTGCCCAAAAAAGCGCATCTTTTGGACTAGCTACAGACTTCAGATCATCAACTTTGCACATTCCCATAGTTCTTCTTTGACCCGTCTTCCCTTTGATTTTTGTCATGTAGCGTCATTGGGTTTTCACAGCCTTCAAAAAACAATCTTTTTTTTTTTTGCCCTGGCAAACTATGGAAAAACCCATCTCCCTAAAACAAATATATTTTAGGCTAATGGAAAACGAAGGGAGGGGGAAGCAGGAAAAACCTCTCCCGGGGAGAGCACCAAATTTCACACCAGAAAATTGTTGCCCATGTCAGGAAAAGGCTGCACTGGGTTTTTCTTTTCTAATCGCAATGCGCATAAAACCTGGGTATTATTTAGGCATTTGACCCTTTTTTTTGGGCTGTTTCTTTTCCGGGCTAGAGTTCCAAGGGTTCCCAAAATGGCCAATTTTTGTGTTTAGACCTTTTCCCCCCACCATTTTGGAGCAGCATTCTGACTTCAGGGGTGACCACACAGAACTGAGGGGCCCTTGCTATGACCTGACTTGACTGCCACCTTGTTTAGCTCCTGAGGGGTCTTGGGACACTGCACTAACTGGGAACATTCCAAAAACCCGTACACACCAAACTGTGCCCCCAAAGGGAGCACCTTTCCTTCCCCCTTCTTCTTGATGAATCCCACGTTTTTACGAGGGCTACACTTTGTTTTCCCCTTTTTTTTGGGAACACAGGATCATCACATCTTTCTATTTCAAGTCATCTTTTTAGGGCAGAGAAAAACACTGAGGCCACAAAACCCTCACTGCAAATCTTTATCCATTTCTGTCAGCACGCCACATACATAGGATGTTGGAGGCAATACAAACCTCACTCAATTTGGAACCAAATGAAATCCGATGCCCAAATTTTTTTCTTTTTTGGACTCACATAAAAAAGAATTGGTTTCCATGAACAAAGTCGAAAGGACATTTTTCCAAACAAATACAATCCACCTGGATTGTAGGGATGTCTACACTAGGGTACCCTGCCCCATACAATGAAGCAACGCGATTTGCTATATTTTTTTAAACAGGAGGGGGGTCTATACCCGGCCACTGGTTGATTACGGGGGAAAGTTGGGGGGGCCGTAGAGTGAACCCTGGGGAGCGTGCCTGGTACGCTTGCAGTATACCACCCACACCACACAGTAGGGTTTTTGGGGCAAAAATTCGCAAAAGAAGAAAGTGGGGAGACACAAGAGAGAAAGAGAGGGAGAGAGAGAGAGGGGAGAGAGAGAGAAGAGAGAGAGAGGAGAGAGAGGGAGAGAAGAGGAGAGAAAGAGAGAGGGGAGAAGAAAGAAAGAAGAAAAAAGGAAGGAAAAGGGTTTTCACGCCAGTTTTGGGGTGTTTTTGTTTTTGTGTCGGGAGATGTCACACAATTTTTCATTTTATTGGGGAAAACACTTTAGACCCAAAAAATAACCTGGAATTTTTCATCAAACCTTTTAAAAAAATTTTTTTCCCTACACCCCAATTTCCAAATTAAAGACCCTTTCCCCTTTTTATTTACAACAAACCCAATTTTTAACCCAGGTTTTTTTTCCCCACACAAACCCAAACAAGTTTTGGGGCAAAACAAAACAAGCGAAAAATTTTTACAACCAAGTTTTGTACGCTTTGGGCAAATTTTCCCCCCAAATTCCATTGTACCTTATTTGCACCAACACAAAAAATTTAAAATTAAAACACAAATTATTTTAAATAGTTAAACATATCATCAAAGGAATATACCCACATTGACCAAAAATGGCAAAATTTTTAAAAGGGACACAATTTCCCCCCCAAACAAAACAAAACAAAAAAACAAAAACAACACCAACCTTTTTTTCCCCCAACTCCAAAACCAAAAGGTTTAAATGACAAAAAAATTTAAAACCCAAAAAAAACGAACCAACACACATTAAAAACAACAAAAACAGAAAATTCTGTAATTCAAATGTTTAATGTTGGTAAGTTTTTAAAAAGTATCGTGTGGTGCAAAAAGGGGGACATCAATCACAAAAAAAAGCAAATTAATGGTGTTTTTGTGGTGGGGGGAGGGGGTTTTTTTACCCCATTCTCCTCCCTGTCGAACCTTGCTTTCCGGAGACCTATGTTATTTTTTCCTTCTTTTCTATTTTCCCTTAATCAGCATTTTTTGTTTTTTTCGCAAAATTGCACTTTTCAAAGCCCAAAAAAGTGTGGTAATAAGGGGGAAAAACAGTCAAAAGGCATCACCTTTCAGGCATCTTGCCCGGCCCCCCAGGAGGTCAAAAATTTCTCCACAGTCGGTTTGTGTGTTTTCACAGGTCAGGAAGTGCCGTGTAGCACTTATTTTTTTCTGGCTCACTCTTCCCTAACTGCAGCATTTCCTTCCTCCTCTTCCTCGTTCATCGTTTAAAATCGGACCACTTAAACAATTTTTCGTTCAAATGTTTCTACTTCCAAACAATAACATTCAAATTTTTAAAACGTCTCGCTAATCAAAATCGACTGCTACAAAAGAAAATGCCATTTTTTTTTCGCCAGGGGGTGAAAAACCCTTGAAAAGCGTTCCGTGGCTGCTGTTATTTCTTCCTTCCCTCCCCTACACCCCCCTGTTTTGGTCCCCCCCCCCAAATTTAAAACTGGGAAAAAAACCCCGAAAAAAAACAACCACCCGCTTTCGCCCCCCTTTACCCGGGCCAGGGTAAAAAAAATGGTTTAAAAATCCCCGAAGGTCTTTTGGGGAGAAAATTTACTGCCCCCCGGGTTTGGGGGCAAAAACCAACCTGGGGGCCCGGGGTTATTGGGAATCAAACCCCCACCTCCGTTTAACACGGGGTTTTGCTAGCGCCAAAAAACGGGAAAAAAATAAAAAAATCAAAATTTTTTTCCCAAAAACTTTTTTCGGCTGGCCCCAAAAAAAAATCTCAAAAAATTTAGGCAAGAAAAACATTTTAAAAAAGGGGCCCCCGGACTAGTTTAAAAATCAAAATTTTTTTCCTTTACAAGACATAAAAAAAAATTTTTTCCCCTTAAAAGGGGGACCCCCCCCCAAGGGTTTTTCAAAAACAACAAAACAAAAAAAACAAATTTCAACCCCCCCCCCCAACCCGGAAATCAAAGGGGCCGGGTGAAAATAAAGGGGGGAAAAAAAAACCCCAAAAAAAACAAAAGGGGAAAAAAAAACCTCAAATGTTTTGTTACCAGGCAAAACCAGGGGAAAAAAAAAAAAAAAAGGTTTCCCCCAAAAAACCCCAACCCCCCTTTTCCCAAAAAGAGGAAAAGTCTTGAAAATATTTCCCTAAGACCAAAACTAGGATATTTTCATTTTTATTTTAAATTTTTTTTTTAAAAAAATAAGTTCCCGTATAACAGAGAAAAAGTTGGATAATTTTTTTTTTTTTTCTTAAAACATAAAAAACCCTTAAAAATACACACCCTCATGAGAAAAGCCGAATAGAAACCAATTATTTTCCCTTAAAAAATTTTCCCCCCCCCCCTTTTTTTTTTACTGTATTTAGTTTCTAAAAGTGGGTCTTTTTTAATTGGCTAGGTAAGGGTGATTGGATAATTTTATTTTATTTAATTCATTTGGAATTTATTTGCTTCTTTGCTTTTATATTATTGTAAATAAAAAAAGGCCCATTTAAAAGTATAGTCATAAAAAACACACTTTCTGGATGGGGGGAAAAATTGAAAAATTTTGTCAATGACGAAATGCCAAGTTTTTTTACTTTTTTTAAAAACCTTTTTTTAAAATCAAATATAAACGGAAAGAATGGATGAAAAAAAATGGAAGTTTTTTCTATTTTTTTTTTTTTCTTTTAAAAAAATTTAAAAATTTTTTTTAAATTTTACAACCCAAACCCCTCATTCAATTTTTTTTATATTATAAAATTTAAAAAACTCAAAAATTTTCCAAAAAATTTTTTCCCTTTTTTTAACTGGTTTAAATTTAAATTTAAAACAAAAAAAGCATAAAACCCAATTTCAACCAATAATTTATAAAAAAAGCAAATCACTTTTCAATTACCATCAATTAAAAACACAAAAACCACCCCCAACAAACAAAAAACACAAAGCTCTACATTTTCAATTTTTAAAGGGTTAAAAACCCCAACCCCAACACCTTTAGAGACTATAAAACGAGCCGGTCAAGCAGCGAAAATTTGCCACATTTTTAAACCTGTTTTCCTTTTCGAAAATAGGGCCCTTGGTCCGGGGGGAACAGATGACAAATTTACAAAACGCAACAACGGGAGGGTGAAAAAAGCATTAAATGCTATTATTATCCTGATATAAAAAATTAAAAAAAAATAAAAAAACACACACACAAACCATCCTTATTTTCCAAAATTTTTTAATTCTTACATCATAACCACAAACGCACCAAAAACCCAAAACAACACAAAACACCACACACAAAAAAAAATAGTCCACAAAGTCTTCATGAGATCCTGAATAATTCAAAAACAAAAAAACACAAAAACCCCCCCCCCCCCCCCCACCCCCCCCCCCAAACCAAAACCCCATTCAAATCAATTTTTCATTCCTTACAAAAATAATCACACACCCCCCCCACACCCACACCCCCCAACCCCAAAAAAAACAAACAAAAACAAGTCTTACAAAACTTTTAAAATAAAACAAAAATTTTAAAACCCCACAACACAAAAACAACACCCCCAAAATTTTAAACCAGCCCCCCGTGTTTAAACCGGGAAAATTTCCCACTAAAACCGTTCCCCCCTTTTTGGGGGAACCCTTAGTGGGGGGAAACGTGAAAAATTTCCGGGACCGGGATGGATTTCCCCATAAGTTTCCCAAACTGGAAAAAAAAAAAACCCCCAAAAAAACCCCCAACAAAATATTTTAATTTTTTTTTTAAATTTAATAAAATGAAAAAAACCCCCCCCCCAAAAAAGAAAAAAAAAAAAATTTGTTTTGATGAGTTGTTTGAAAAAAAAAAAAAATTTTTTTTTTAAAAAAATTTTTTTTAAAATTTTATAAAAAAAAAAATTAAAAAAAATTAAATTTTGTTTTATCTTTGAAAAAAAAAATATAATTTTAAAAACCCCCTCCCCCAAAAAAATTTGTTAGGGATAATTGGGTTTAATGAATGGCGGGGTTGGTTGGGTTGGGAGGTTATTAGTGGGGGTGGGTTGGGTTGTTGGGGGTGGGTTGGGATGAAGTTACTGCATGTAAAAATATTGGGGTTTGGGGTTTTTTTTGGGTTGGGAAATGTAAGTTGGGTGTGGTGGTGGTGTTGGGGGTGTATGGTGTGGGGTGTGGGGTTGGTTGTGGTGTGTGTGGTGTGGTTTTTTTGGGTGGTGGTGGGGGGGTGTGGTGGTGGTGTGTAGGGGGGTTGGGGGTGGGGTGGGGGTAGTGTAGTGTGTGTGTGTAAGTGTAGGGGGGGGTTTTAAGGGGGGGGGGGGGGGGGGGGGGTAGTGTAGGGTTATTTTATTTTTTTTTATTTTTATTTTTTTTATTTTTTTTGGGGATAAGGGGGGGGTTTTTAGGGATCATGGGCTTTTTTTTTTTTTTTTTTATTTTTTTTTTTATTGGGTTTTTTGTAAAATTTGTTTCATTTTTTTTGGGGTTTTTTACCGGGGGGGGGGGGGGGGGGGAAAAAAAAATGGGGTTTTTTCAAAAAGGGGGAAAAAGGGGGGGGGGGGGGGGGGGGGGGGGTTTTTTATTTTTGTGCAAAAAGGGGGGGGGGATGGTTTGGGGGGGGGGTGGGTTTTTTGTCCTTTTTTTTGTATGAGGGTATTTGTTTTGTGTGGTGTTGTGTTGTTTGTTTGGGGTTGCTTTTAATTTTTTTTATTTTTGGGGAAAATTTTTTGGGGGGTTTTTGTTTTTTTGTGTTGAAGGGGGGGGGGGAGAGAAGAGAGAGCAATAAAATTTTTACTAAAAAAAAAAAGGGAAAAATTTAAAAAAATTAAACTGAAACAAAAAAAACCCCAAACCAAAAAAAAAAACCCCCCAAAAACAAGTAAACCAAAAAAACCACCCCCCAATACCCCCCCCCCCCCCCCCCCCCCACCCCCCCCCCCCCCCCCCCCCCCCCCCCCCCCCCCCCCCCCCCCCCCCTTTTCCCCCCCCCCCCCCCCAAACCCCCCCCCCCCCCCCCCCCCCCCCCCCCCCCCCCCCCCCCCCCCCCCCCCCCCCCCCCCCCCCCCCCCCCCCCTTTTTCCCCCCCCCCCCCCCCCAAAACCCCACCCCCCCCCAAACCCCCCCCCCCCCCACCCCCCCCCCCCCCCCCCCCAAAAAACCCTTCCCAACAAAAAAACCCCCCAAAAAACCAAAAAAAACCCCAAAACCCCAAATTTTCACCCCCCTGTTTTAAAAGCCCATTTTAAAGAACTTTAAAACTGGTCTTTTTATAATAAAACAATTTCATTCCATAAAGGGGGGGGAAACAGGGGATAAACCCCAAAGATGACAATCCTTTTCACCCTGAATTATTTTTTGGAGAAAAAAATACACTGGGTTTACAAAGCATTTTATGCCCCCCTCCCCCCCCCCAAAAAAAAAAAAAAAAAAATTAAATGTTTTTTTGAAAAAAAGAATTTAAAAGAAAAAAAAGTTACCTTCCAGAACGAATTTTTCTTCTGGTTGTTCTTTGGGGGGTAAGAAAACCCAAACCAACAAACCCCTTTAACAAATGGCACCCAAAAAAAGGCAAAAAAGGGGACCCCTTTACATTTGTAGTGCCCAAATTCCACAAATGTTTACATTTTAATCACAAGAAACTAACGAACAAATTTAAAAAAAAATTTCACAGGAAGAGGGGCCCCTTTTAATAAACCATTTAGGTAAAAAAAAACCTCAAGCAGAGAAATTTATCTAGAAATCATAAAATGAATTAACTTACCTAGTCACAAAAAAAAAAAAAAAAAAAATTAATTTTGAAAAAAAAAAAAAATTTAACCGAAAAAAAACCCAGAAAACTTTGTTATTTTTTTATTTCTCCTTTTAAACCGATAACAAATACAGCTTTATAAGGGGAAAAGGAAAAAGGAAACCCAAAATTTTTGTAATCAAATTAAACAATGGGGTTTTACAATCTACTTCAGTAAGCAAATACAAACCAAAAACACGAATGTGTTTTAATTAATGTTTTAAACAATTACATAAATTGAAGAAAAGAAAAACAACCAGTCCGAAAATGACAAACAAAAAATCAATTTTAAAAAGAAAACATATTGAGTCAATTTTACCCGGAACTTTAGATTTGTCCTCTGTAGTTTTCGCAATTTGTTTTAAAAAAGGCCCAATGAAAACAACTTTAAAAGGTTTTTTAAAAAAAAAATGCATTACCCCCAATTTAAAATTTTAAATCAAAAGGTGTTAATTTCTATTTTAATAAATTGAATGAAAAACCCAAAGTTCTCACAAAATGAAAACAAACTTTTATACAAGTTCAACATTCAAGCACCTTTTCCGGAAAAAAGACCCAAAACCGCGTTGCAGATTTGTAAAAGGTAAATATTAAAAAATTATTACAAAATTTTCTTCATTTTTGGGGGTTAAAACAAAAATTTTTCCACCCCCTTTGTTAAAAAAAATCTAAACAGATAGAAAAATTGAGCAAATCTATACAAATTCTTTGGAAAAAAAAGTCAAAAATAACAAAAAACGAAAATTTGGAAAATTTTTTGAATATTTTAAAGTTTAAAAGGGTTTTCCAAAAAAAAAAATTCCCTTTTTGTTGTTTTTTTCAATCGAAAAAAAAATTTTGAAATGCAAAGATAGCAAAAAGAGTTACAAAAAATGACAAAACCAAAACGAAGTCTGAAAAATTTTTAAAGATATTCAAGTTAGGGGTTTTTACATCCGCCAAAGTGTGCAAATTCAAGATGGGTTCAGAACAAAAACATACAACATTTTCAAAAATTTAACTGAAAAAACAACAAAAAAAAGTTAAACTTCAAAAATGGTGCAAACAATAACTACACACGTCAACCCTGGGGGCACAAATAAAAAAAACTCATCACTTACAAATGAATGTTCAAAATTTAACAAAATATTCACAAACATGACCTTAAACTCCTAAAAAAAAACAAAAAACCCCAAAACCCAAAAAAGTCCCCTTCCTGTAATTGAAAACAAACAAACTTATCACCACTTCTAGTAGTACGAAGACCAAATCTGAACAAATGATAACACATGTTCTGCCACAACTCTTGTTCCTTACTCACATTTTTGGTGACATGGAAAACTTTTCATTCCCTTTCTGACTCATCCCTGCAGTGGTTTCCATGTGTACACTTAATGCCCTAACTCAGGAGCATCCTAATCTGAAACTGTACTCTGCGGGATAAAAATAACAGCACCTTTTTTCAGGGGGAATAACAATACACGGGGGGGGATGGGGATTAGGGAAATTAAGCCTTTCATGAGGTTCCGGTTTTAAAGGGTTTTCCCCTGAAGGTCTGTTCAAATGGCTTTTTTTCCCTGGATTTTCAGTGGTAATGCTCCCCTTCCCCAAAGTCCTTTAGATGAGACATAAACCCCGGTCCCCCATGAATCACAATCCCATGAATATTTTATCCCCTTTTTTAGGAGGTAATCTCCATGGCCACGCATGAGGGAAAAAATGTATCCGGATACAGACTGCCACGGAGAGGGATGGGGTTTCCCTCAGGTTTAACTTTCCCATGAACAGCCCGAAAATTGAGGCAGTGCCCAACCTTCCTCAAGGGGTTTCTGAGAGGTCAAGTCAGTTTCGTTTAAGTCAAGCAAAACTATGCCCTCACCCGAAGCTCCATTGCACAAGGGTTGAAAAGGAAATGTGAAAAGTCTCCACACAGGGTTCAGGGGTTTCTCCGCACCAAACCCTGTTTTGTGTACACCGTGCACTGTAAAACAAATAAAAAAATGATTAAAAAAAACCCCAAAAACATAATCAATACCTAATAATATAAATAATAAAATAAAAAAATGTAAAATTCCATGGTCTACGGTTTTAATCAGTTAGGAAAAGAAAAGGATGTGGGTTTTTCTTTCTTCTTTTCCCTTTTCCCTTTAAAGGGGGGATATTAGTGCCGGTCTTTCCCGTCTATTTTAAATCTGCTGAAAAGGGATACCTACTGGCCTCACTACGCACAAATCTTAAATCTTTTAAACAGCTCATGACCACCCCCGGGTTGCCGGACCCCTTGGTGGAGGATCTGAGAACAGGGTTTTTTTAGATCTGGGTTTTTTGAGTCCGTGCTGTGTTTTCTTTTCCACAGCTCAGGCAAATGCCTCCCATCCATACCCCATCAAAAGAAAACCAGGGTTACCGTGGCATGGAAGCCGACCCCAAAAAACGGGAGATCTTGGGAAAGTGGTACAAAGGGCCCAAAATTATACGACACTGACATTTCCCCCCCCATTTTGGGCCGTACGTCTGGGTGCCCATCCTTTTAAGATAATAAAACCAAAAACCCCCAAAGAGTTCTCCCCCGCTAAACCCTTTATGAAAAAACTCCAATGAAGCCTCAAAAAATACTACAAAACAGAAATGAAAAAAAAAAGGCTTTCAATTGAACTTGCTCTTCCCCGGGAAGACGCCCCAAAAACAGGCAAAAAATCAAAATTGATTCTAAATCCTTTTGGGTATCAAAATTATTTAAATCCGTGTATCTTTTCCAGGCTGGAGTATCCCACCCGTTTATGTTTTTTTTAATTTTGTTTTCTTTTTTTTAAACAAGTAATCCCGTTTTGCAGGGTCACTAAAGTGGGGGAAACTTGCCCCAAACTTTCACCCCTTTGCAAAAAAGTGTGGATGGAAACAATAGGCTTTTCCCATTATTCTTCCAGCTTTAGAAAACTCTTTTTTTTTAAAACAAAATTCTTTTTTTTAGGGTTATTTTTTGTGTTAAATGAACCTAAAAAAACCCCCCTGCAAAAACTTGTACTCCATAATTCAAAGCTTAAAAAATTTCATTTTTTAGTATCGTAAGGATCTTTTTCAAAAATTAATCTTGAAAAAACACATATCACAAAAAACACATCTAAAACCATATATATGCATAAAACAAAACTGAATGGTAAGGTTTAGAGTTGGGGGGGGGGTGGGGGTTTAAAGAGAAGACAAGGAACCTTTCCCTTTCCCAAATTTTTTTCTTTCTCAGTAATCAGCCAGTTAAATAACCCCCGAACCTTCTTAAAAAGAATAACAACGATACTAAAAAAATAAAGAAAGACACACAAAAACCCAGACAGTCCATGACGCCGTGACGACCACCACACCCCACCAGCCCGGGACCTGGGTCTTTTGACGCGGGGGCACAGGGGGAAGGGGTCAGCTTGCCGAAGAAATCCTTCTTGTCCGTTTGGTGGCCGCCAGCTGCACGCACCCGTCCTTGGAGTTGCTCACTTCCCCACAGCGCACTGACGCCAACACCAACACAAAGACGGGGTAGCCCCAGTGGTCAGAACATTGCCTCGCAATCGACGACCCTGGTTCAATTCCCTTCAAGGATTTAACATCAGTAAGACTCTACCTCCCCAAAAGTCCTTTGAAATAAAAATAGCCCCCGTGTGCGAAAGCCGCAAACATCTTGCGCACAGGTTAAATCCTGTTTCCCCTTTTCGTAAGAGAGGGCCCTTGTGTGCCGGTGGGGACAGTGACGAATTTACAAAACCCTACCACGGGGACGGTGTAAAAAAAAACACATGAGGGGTTATTTTCCATTTTCCCGTATAAAAAAATTATTTTTTTAATTTAAAAAAAACATAATAAAATAAAAACCACACCAAAAACAAACATTCTCTTTTTCCCATTTTGGCCCCTTCACAGGAAAGGAGGATTTCTGAATCAAACCCCACCAAGCCCTTTTAAAATGTTAAAAAAAAAACTTTAAAAAATTACTTCTTTTCTCCCCAAAGTTTTGGATTTGTTTTTCTGTATTCAATTTTAACCCCCTTTACATTTGTAACAGGAGAAGGGACAACTGGAGGGGGCTAGTGTTCACAAAAAGAGCAGAAAGCCCCACCAAAGGTACTTTTTTCCCCCAAAAAAGGTTGGTGCCAAGGCAGCATGAAAGGGGGGGTGAAAATGCTGGGAGGGATTTCTTTCCCCCGCCTAGGTCCACTCTTTTAGATCTGGCACCCCCTTCCTTACATTGACCCATCCGAGGCTGAACAAACAAAAAGAATCTGAAAAAATAAAAGGGGAAACTTTGTTTTTTCAATCCCAAAAAAAGAAAGGATTACAGTCCCCCCCCCCCCCCAAAAAAAAAAAAGAATGATGACCCCGGTTTTTTCGTTTTGTTATATACCCCAAACAGAGATAAACCGACTTAAAAGGGCGGTTTAAATTAAGTCATCCCACTTTGGGGTATGCGAGCCAGCCAAAAAACACAAATTTTGAAGCAATCATTGCTGTGAAAGCAGCTAGTGAAAAAGACTCCTGTCCCCAGTGTCTAATATATAGTTCTCTCCCGGACTCACCTATTACCCCTTGTCCACACCCCCTGAAACAAAACCAAAAGAAAAAAAAAAACAACTTTTAAAGGAAAAAAACTGAAATTGTTTCATACACATTAGGGGGAACGATCAAAATCAAAATAAAAAATACCCGGACTAAGCTTCAGATCAAAAAAATTTTAAAAAATAGCGAGGTGGAAGCAAAAACACCCAACGTATGTAAACCAAATCAGAGCAGTGTCTGCACCCCGCTTATACATACAAGAAGCATATTGCAAAATGGGAAGGGGCTGGGGGTGGAATGGGGAAGTAGACTGAGGGAAACAAAGGGGGTGGAGGGGAATCAAAATATTGCAGCAGGACTCTCAAAAATCTAGAGACGGAGTACAGAAGACGCTTTCATTTTAGATTTAAAGGGTATACTGATCATGATGATGAGGGTGATGGTGATAACAACGAGGTGATGATGATGACGATGATGAAATCAAGATGCTAGGGGTGGTACTGGTGGAAGTGAGGTATGTTGGTGGTGGTGGAGGCAACAGCAATGGCAGTGATATTAATGATGAAGACAACAGCAATGATGATGACAACCATCATGCTGCTGCCGCTGCTGTTGCTGCTGCTTCTGATGATGCATACCTACAGTCAACTGATGATGATGATAACAGTGATGCTGATGATGCTGATGACCTATACATACTGTCAGCTTACCTGAGAGACTGCTCAATCTTGGAACCAGGAGAGCTCACAAGTTCTCCTAGAGAACACTCGAATTTGCCAAGAAAGTCCTGAACACACAGCGTACAATACGTATTAGTTTTTACATGGCTGATAATTTTTCATATAACATAATACATAGATAAACAATGGCATTGATGATAATGAACATTTTCCAAGTGCTTTCCTTCCTCTCAAGAAAGTAGCACAAAGTGCTTAACAACAACAAAAATATGACAGTTCACATTCAATATGAAATAGATACCCCCCAAAAAAAACAACCACCACCAAACAAACTAAAAAGCCAACCAATGATAAAATGATAATTCCCTGGGGAAAAAAAGACTTTTGCTTCTAATTTTCAAACATACAATAAAAATATTAATCAAGTGGTCTGAGAGAGCTGAACCAAGAACCCAGTGTCAGAGATTCAAACACCTTCCACCCCTATCCCTAGTAGACAGCAAAAACCCCAACCCATTTCTTTTACAAAGTATAAATGGTAAGAATGAGTGAAAAACATCAGGCGTTTTTGCTTTCTTTCTTTTTCTTGCTGCCTCATCTTCCGTGACAGTCCAATCTCACTACCTCAGCCATACCAAGGCTCACTACTTCATACATATCTTCAGGGCAAACAAAGACATTACTATAAATGATAGGCTTTCATGAGGCCACCTACTGGAAGGACCCTGCACTGCTGCTGGGTCACTTTGATGGTATTCAGCGGTGCTTGTTCTGATTTAACATGCACAGGACACCACCTACTAAAACCCCACACTGATGACAATAACAGGTAAAAGTGGAGCTAGCCATGGTGAAATGCCCACCTGGGATGGTGATCACCACAATGACTGTCTCTCATGAACATCCAGAGCCTGGTGGCATTGACAACTAGACAAAGTTCTTTCTAAACTGACGAACTGACAGATATATAGCTGAGCGAACAAGAGCCTATCATTCCTATCCTATGGGTCCATGAAGTTGTGGGTTCTTGGCAGGGGTATCTGGTGAGGAAAGGGTGAGCATTCTTACAACAGTCTTCTGGGTCAACTAAAAGTGCAGACCTGCTGCTGGCTTCATTCTTGTCATCTCTACTATGCTTGCAGAAGATCAAATAGCATATTAAAGATCCCGTAATTCATGTCAATGTTCAGTGGGTTACAAAAACATAAACATTCTCAGCATGCATCATGTATCTGGAGAGGGATGGGCTTCACAAGGCTCAGCCCGAGTGACACGGCCTGAAAATGTTGGTGCAGTGCCCCAACGACTCCTCAGGGAGTTACGGGAGACAACAAGAGATGAATTACCAAAGCAATGACCAAGACTTACATGATCTTGAAGATTTGAGCTCCTTGAATCCACATCATATCTGAAATCACAGATGATCTCTGTTATTTTTTTCTTTTCTTCCTCAAATCTTCATAACAATAAAGGTTTAGACTGGAAATGGTAAAATGAACCTTAATCATAAATGCTTTAAATCATAACCACACACACGAAATGTGATGTGTAAGTATTCAAACAATATGAAAATTTTTTTACAACACTTAACAGTCCTTTTTGTTTTTGTTTAATAATACCCCACCCCTGCCTTTGTCCTATATAAATTATAGCTCAGCAACCCCCTCCCCCCTCCAACACACACACAAGCAAATGCTGTAATATCAGTTTTCACAAATACATGCAATCACCGACACTGACATAGTCGTATGCACTACACCCACCCACATCCACACACATTCTCCTGCACATACAGCAGCACATGCGCACACACAACATGCGCACCACACATACACCCCACTCAAAAACTACAACCCATCAACTTAACACAAACCAACTTATTTCTCAATATGGGAAGTTGTCCCCCCAAAAAACCCCACAAACAGACAAAAACAGCAGAAGAAAAACTTACATAGAGAAAGTCAGTATCTGCCTCTCCTCAAAAAAGTAGTCAACGATGAACTTCTTCACAAAGTTTGGGTCCAAGGTGTCCTTGATCATCTCTGTGCGGCCAATCTGCAATTGGAATATAGATTACCTTATGTGCACACTGTTATGATAGCACAGAGCAGACAGAGAGCGTAAACATACAACGTATGTATGAAACTTTACAAAAAACAAAAAAAGGAACAGACAAAGTAGAAGAAGGAAGAAGAAGTAGGTGGAGGAAGGGGAGAAGACTGCAAAGTGCAAGAAAAGAATGACAAAAAGAAGAGGAAAAAGGAGACAAAGGAGGAGGAGGAGGAAAAAAGAAAGAAAGAAAAAGTACATTTGGCGAATTCTTTGTGTGTGCATTGCATACTATTGGCAGAGTTTTATTGCACTGTACTGTACTGTACTGTACTGTACTGACTGTGTATGTATGTGTGTGTGGTGTATGGTGAGAAGAGATGAGAGAGTATGAGAGAGATGAAGAGAGATGGAGAGAGATAGATGGAGATGAGAGAGGAGAGAGAGAGAGAGAGTGTGGAGAGAGAGAGAGAGAGAATGACAAGGTTTACTCATCTGTGATAAGCAAGATGCCACTCACAGAGGATAGTGGGAGGCATGAGAGAGAGGAGAGAGAGAGAGAGAGAGAGAGAGAGAGAGAGAGAGAGAGAGAGAAGAGAGATGAGAGAGAGAGAGAGAGAGAGAGATAGAATTAAAGATCGCCTAGCATAATAATGTTGGATATGAGAAATTGACAATGCCACTGATGTGGGCAAAAACAGATACCATAGACATACCAAGGCTAGTCAGTGAAGAAATAATGAAAGACAATGCAAAAATGCATAAAAAATAATATGTATCAAACAAATTCAATTTTGATCTAAGGTGTAACTTCCTTGTGTTGGAAAAAAATCAATATACATAAGTTTCTCAAAGTCATAACAAAACGATAACCGTATCTTGTTTGTGATGTAAATATCTTAATACAAGCTTTTCTCTTATTGATGGCATGGAATATATATTAGACAGCAGTGATTTTTGCTACTTTTTCTGCTTTAAGTAGATCATGCAAAGGTGTATCAGAGAGAGAGAGAGAGAGAGAGAGGAGAGAGAGAGAGAGAGAGATGAGGAGAGAGGAGAGAGATGAGAGATGAGAGAGAGAGAGAGAGAGGGTAGAGAGCAGAGAGAGAGAGAGAGGAGAGGGGGGGGGGGAGAGAGAAAGAGAGAGAGGGGGGGAGGAGAGAGAGAGAGAGAGTGCCTTTTGTAAGAGAGAGGAATGATTTTCTATGTAATTGCTGAGACAGTCAGTAGACAATGAGACATTCAGATGTGACAAAAAGAGAGAGAGAAGAAGAGAGGAGAGGAGAGAGAGAGGAGAGAGGGAGAGAGAGAGGAGGAAAGAGAGAGAGAGGGAGAAGAGGTAGGGAGGGAGAGAGGAGAGAGAGAGAGGAGAGAGAGGAGGAGATGAGAGAGAGGAGAGAGAGAGAGAGGGAGGATGGAGGAAGGGAGGAGAGGGAGGGAGGAGAGAGAAGGAGAGGGGGGGAGAGAGAGAGAGAGAGAGAGAGAGATGAGAGAGAGAGATGAGAGAGAGAGAAGATGGAGAGAGAGAGAGAGATGAGAGAGAGAGAGAGAGCATGAAAATAGAATGACACAAACAAACAGACAAAACACCATAAGACAGACAGACCGACCAACATACAAATACAGAATCGATTTTTGTTAAGTTTCTTTTCGATACTGACCTCATAAGACTGGCGTGTTTTGGCATCTGACATGAACACTGCACACATGGGATCTGACTTCGAAAACGTGTCTTTGTTCTTCAGATTTCTGTTGAGTATATAACGATGACTTGTCAGACATAGTGATGGATATATAAATACATATATATTAATGTACTGACTTATCTGCAATAGGCCAGAAAGAAAAAAATGCATTAGTTTCAGCAAAGAATGTTTTTTGTCACTTGTCAACAATCATAATGGGAGTAGTTGAAAATACTTATCCTAAAAGTTATGAATTTCTAATGTAAGGTCTTTTTTTTTGTTTTTGTTTGTGTTGCAGCCTCAGCTCCTGTAACGTTCTTGTCCTGCTGTTCCCATGCCACTGACACTGACCTCACCACCCCAGCCATGCCCAGGATCTTTCATTAACCACAAGCCTCTGACCCTGGACACTAGCTGAAGTTCATGAGAAGCTCATATGATCTATGCTTTTGTTAGGCTGCTGTTAGGCCACTAGCTGATGGCTCACTTCAGAGGAATTCTGTGATCCCTGTTCTAACTAATACACAGAACACCACTTAATAAGCCCCCTACAGATAACAGAAAATAGCTCAGTCGTGGAGCTAGGCTGAGTGAGACACCAAATCGAAGAGACAACCACTGCAACATTCCTCTATTGAACCACTGAACCTGAAGGCTTACACGATCGTGTACGTACTTCTAAGTTTCATGTAAAGCTGGCATATCTTGTATTCTAATAGTAATAATATTAACATTACAGAATTAAAAGTTATGAATGAACATCAAGAAGCAACCAAAAATTAAGGTAGGACTGTAGTGAAGTATTAAAAGATGTACACACACACACACACACACACACACAGACCTATAATATATAACCCCAAATATCTAATAACATAAAAAAAGACTTACTTTACACCCCACAATCCTCACCCTTGGAAACAATCTCACCTGCACTGCACAGAGATCTCCACCTGGGAAGAAGGCATAGTGGCTGTGCCTGGCTGGAAGGTCGGATCCATACTGCCTGGTTCTGTCACAGCATCACACATCAATCAATCAATTAATAATCCACACACACACACACACACGTGCGATGACTCAGCCACCAAGTACACTCACTGTCGACACCATAATCTTCCCCATTTCATATGTATTGGGGCAGGGTCTGTCTTTGTCTCGGTTTGCGTCAATACCAAGACTAAGAGTCTCTCAAATAATTTTTTTTTTTTTAAACAAATGCTGTGGCTTTCATATCAAAATGTTACTTATATGGAATGATGTAATTGTTGTTGAGCATTCTGCAGCTAAGCATCTGGAGGAAGGATGGGGGTGTCACCTAGAATATGCACTCCATCTCACTCATCACACCAGGAAATCACTGTGAGAGTACACACTAAATAAGAAGTTTGCATGCATGGCTACCCCTACCCCTCTCTTTGTTTCTGCCTTGTTCCTTTTCTCCTTGTCACCTCCTTCTTGCTTATTTTCTGCCTTCTTGGTCCAATATTCTGCTTTTTTTCCAGAAAGACTTAAAAATATAATTCTCTCCCATGCCAAAGTCGGATGTGCTGGGCCTGACTTGTCAGGTGCTAAATGGTAGCGCAACACATTTTTGCTCATGTGACAGACAATAATGAAGCAGAAGAAATTACTTGCCATTTAGCAGCCATATTCTGACCAGAGCATTTTTGCCTCCTTCCAGGTTGTTGTACTAGGAACTTGTAATGGATAAAAGCAATACCCACATAACATTTAAAAGTATGTTGATATAAACACTACAGCAACTGGTATATGATAGACTGAGCAGATGGAGAGGAACTGACAAGAGTTGGATTTAAGCATGAAAAAACCTTGCTTCCATCAAATTAACAGGTGGGAAAATACTACAACTAAGGCAGATGGGGTTTGTCAAAACACTCAAGTCTAGTTTCAATACATTATTTTCTAGGAGAAGGAGTGACAACCTTTGCTGGCCAAAAACTTTCTTAGTTATTGAGTTAGATCACTGAGCGCTGTAAACAATGTGCCAAGGTCTTCTTTTCAAAATGTTTTAATACTATGTTTTGAAATGCTCTAAAAACATATTGCTTCTTTAAAGCCCCAATAACCTCTCAGCATAGAAGCAGAACAAACTGTACTCATTTAAAGAGAAAAAAAATCTTCTGAAATTGAAGTATGGCTGGCTATATGGCAAGGTACTCAAGAACAGCCATACACAAATACAGGCAAACTTATCATCTAGTAGTAGTATATATGTGCAGTCTACAATTTTACAGTCTCAAAGTGATTCCCAGGTGTGATGAGTGAGACAGAGTGAGAGTGCATGCATATTCTGCCTTTTTCTGGATGATCTCCACCATGACACTGATGAGCTAGGTAATGCCCAACTACAAGAAAAATAATATCAGCCAGGCCACACAGCCTTTTTCAAATTACAAAAGCAAGCTAGATATGTTCTCAAAGATCATTAAACTGTGTTTGGTCTTTCAATTTCTGTGAGACAAAAAAGAAAAGAAAAGTATGATGCCACATCCTTCCTAGCTTGAAACTCAAACTGTATACATATAATATTGTAATACTAATATTCTATGCTTTCTGTGCAATCTACATATGCTAGGCATTACTTTGATCTGTAGCTGTCTTTATAAATCTGCTTAAAAAGTCAAAGGAAATGCCCTTAGGCAGTGCAGCATGAATACTGTACAATTACATTTTGTAAGTGAACTATTGCTCTCCCACCCCCCTTAGAATAAAACAAACAACTTAACAAGGCAATAACAAAAACAAACAAACAAAGAAAAAAACAAAACAACTCCTAACCCTGAGAGTGAGTGCTGATGTCTATAGGTACATTAAGTTCATCACACTAACTTACACAGAGGGAGATCATCATATGATACAGGAAAGGAGGAGTCAAAAGTCAAATATTCCTTGCTTATTAGTTATTACAGTGTGAAATGCAGGGATTTTGTAGACTGTGGAAGAGAGCTGTGAATATGTGTGTGTGTGTGTGTGTGTGTGTGTTGTCGCGGCATTGGGCTTTACGTCCTCCTGGGTTTCCCCATGTGGGACATTTTTTGCTGATGCTCTGTGTGTGTGTGTGTGTGTGTATATATATATATGCATGTGTTTGTGTGCCTGTATGAATGTGTGTGTGCATGCATACATGTATGTTTTTGAGTACATTCCACTTTGTTTTGCTTTTATTTTTCTTCCTTGACACTAGTGCCAGTGGTATTATTCCTAAACACCTTTAAAAAAACAAACCAAAAAAATATATAACTCTTCTGTGTGCATCATATTCATTGCTAATTTAGTGTGAACTCTCTCTTTTGTTGCAGTTTTCTACTCAAATTGATCTACTTATCAGAAATGTTTGAGGTGTTTCTATATTAGTTATATATATGTCAATTTGTGGAATAAATTATCAGGTAGATCAATACCTTTCTCTCTCTCTCTCTGAATGTCAGGGCCCATTGCATATAATTTCTGTGTGAACATTCCAGCAGTAAAGGCAGTTTGGTTTTAATATATAGTTTGGGACATTCAAGTCACAAAAATGGTTTAGTTTTAATCTGAATACATCATATTATTCTCTGATTTTACGATGAGTAATTTCCTGTGTTGTATTGATCTCTTATGCATTGTATCACGATTCACCACTTTCATTTTCAACGTCACAACAACGAAGAAGAAAGAAAAATCTGTTACCTCCTGCAATGACAATAATTCAAAATGCAGGCTCCTCTTTTATGCCTCTGGATGCAGCGATCGATAAAATAGCTCCCTCATCCACTTGACGGAGAGTCGCGATCAGAAACCATGCCAAACGGCACTGGTCCGATTGAACAACGGGTCAGGAAAAACAAGATTGAAAACACAACCGAATTACAAACGATTGATGCTTCCTTTGAAACGATCATGCAACAAGTTTCACATGAGTTGTTCCAAGATCACATCTGCATGCTTTCTCGTTTATCAATCATATTAAAGATTAAGTTATATTTGCCGGGATTTCTTGCACAATCTTTAATGAAATTAATCGTCGTGACGTTTGCTTCCCCTGCCTTCTGCGTGAGAAATCAATTTAATTCGTCTCGAAGAAATCAGTGAATAAAAAACATTACCTTGGTCAAATGCCGTTCGGAATGGGTCTGTCTGTTTCAATTCAATTGTTCATTCCTTGGATGAAGAAGCAGTTGCAGTGCACATATCTCAGGATTAAATCTAATCGCATGAAGCCACTTCCATTGCTTCGTAATATTTTTGGTCCCAAAAAGTGTCTGCTACGAGAAGCTTTGTCGACTTCCCACAAATGAGATTGGTGCTAAAGGGAAATAAGCAATCCATCCCTTGCTTTCAGTGTGTATTTTTGCTGCTTCGAGATAAGCGGAGCCTGGCATTTTGGAGGCAGAACAGGTGCCGGGATGCCAAGACAGAGTGATCGATGAGACGGAAACGAGCAATAAGAGAGAGAGAGAGAGGGGGGGGGGGGGGGGGGGGGGCAAGGCAAAGAAAAGCAAGGCACGGCAAGATGAGGCAAAATTCTTTATTTTGAGGATAATAGATAAGCATTCTTGTGCTCCTTTTCTCCCCTACATCCAGTGCCCGCACTAATAGGGGAGGGTGGGCAATAATGCCTTAGGGGCCACCACACAGCAGTGAGTCTTGTTTAACTTAAATTTTGCTGATGAGAGATGCCACAATTCAGTTCTGATAATATGTAGTAAGCCGATCTGTCAACACCGGGTCTAATTTTTCTTGTGGCTTAAACCAAATTTTATTCATTCTGAACAACGTAGAGCGCCAACACACGAAAATGAGTACAACAAGCAATAAGAGTACTCTAAAACCAATAATTATGTGTAAAAATGGGATGCAGCTGAGCAGTATTGCGTCCAGCTGAAGAAAGATAAAACTTTCTGTGATAATTTTTTTCTCGTTTGTTGTTCTTATGGTTTGTAACCCACATGCATGGCTCTGTTTATTGAGAAGATATAGATTTGGTAACTGTTTTAAGACTTTGGAAATATCAGAAAACATTTTTTTTTCTTTTGGCTTGACAATTAACATACCACTGCTGTTGTAAAGTCTAGCTTCTACCATGTCGGAATTCTCAGAAAAAAAATGTTAACAGTTAACCTGCAAAATAACAAATGCAGTAGTAATCTCCTTAGTAGGAAAATTGTCAGGAATTGATTATTGCAATGCCCTCCTTGTTTTTCTTATGGTGCAGTCAGGTGCCTCCAGAATGTTGCTGCTGTTGGGCGTTACCCCTGCCTAATGTTCAAGTGGATTCATCCAGAATATGCGCATGTAGAAGACTACAGCTTGGCTCGTTGTCTAGTCCTATCTCTCATGCTCTGAAGCCAGGTTACTGCTGATGGTTGGTTGACGGTACAGTCCTAACATCGGATTGCTTCACTGGGACTATAATTATTGCTACCATACCAACCTCCTGTTCTGAAGCCGCATTTATTTTGGTTTCTCTTCTGTGAACAAACTACATCCAGGGTTATGCCACTAGCTTCATTTTGTGCTGCTAAAGAGCACCTCCAAGCTTATTTTCTCGATCAGACCTTGGTAATGGTATTGCTCAATGGATGGGTGGTGAGGAGGCAATCTACATAATATCCAACAAGCAGGAAGTGGCGGGTTCGATCCCTGTTTCAACCCAAGCTTTTCCCCCATCCACTAGATCTCGAGTGGTGGTTTGGGTGCAAGTCTTTCAGACGAGACAATAAACCGAGGTCCCGAGTTCAACACTTTTAGCGCATGTAAAAGAACTGCCGGTGAGGGGAGATCGACTAACTATTTTTTAGAAGAAAAAAAAATCACTCTCATTATGGGTAGAGATTTTTACGATCTTCCAGGTGAACTTAAAATGCAGACCTGCCAGTGCCTTTGTGTTCTATGTTTTGTTTATTTATTTATCTGTTTGTTCATTTATTTCGAGGATAATGGAATAACCACTCATGTGCTTTTTTTTACATCCAGTCCCCGTGTGCACGCGGTTTTGTCAATATTGCCATCCGTTCCCACCGGCACACAATGGCCTAGTCTTAACGAAAAGCGGAGCGGGTTTGAACGTGTGCGCAAAGTTATCTCATCGGAAGGACTTTGGGGGGAAATGGAGTCGGCCCTGATGTTAACTATAGAGGAAAAAAATCCTCTTGAATGAGACTCGAACCCGGGTAAGCAGATCACGAGCGCATTACTCTAACCACCAGGCTATTCCGTGCCCCTGTATATACTAAGCAGAAGATCAAAGATGCACGCTAAGTCTCCAGTACCTAGTTCATGTCAGCAGCGTTCGATGGATTGCAGACAGGTAAAGCATGCTCAGCATGCACTGGGTCCAACTAGTTTCAACTTGTCCGCAAGACACGGCCTGAAAAATTCAGTGCCCTCCCTACCTCAACGATTAATTCCTCAGGGAGTCTAAGGAGGGAAGGAAGGGGGTTGGGGGGGATACGTACCGATCAGTATGCATAGCTTGCAGCTCAAGGGTTTGCGGCGTTTATGAGGCGCGCGCACGCGCGCGCGCGCGCGTGTGTGTGGTGACAGGAGGGGTGGGGGAGCCTTGGAATACATGAGAAAGGGCAGGCAGGAAGGGGTTAACGTCTGATGAATGTGTGCTTCTGCATGTTGCAAGAGAATCGATATAGATCTGTGTCTTTAAAGATTTTTGGGTTAGCGTTTGTTTTTAATACGACCTTGTCTGATCTTCAGTAGTGTCTCACCATGCCAGAATTTCTCTTCATGAGAAAAATAAAGTTGTGTGTTGAATCCTGGATGCTGCTGTAATTTTTATCTTTGATACTGTTCTTTCGTGTATACCAATGGTTATTGGGTCAATTCCCAGTCCCGACATGCATGATCCGATTTTTTTTCCTGTTCATGTTTGGAAAATCAGCAGATTGATCAGCCGTGTTCGTTGTTTTCTTCAAGATCATGATTAAAGGTGTGTGTGTGTGTGTGTGTGTGTGTGTTGTGTGTGTGCGTGTGTGTGTGTGTGTGTCTGTGTGTGTTCGCATGCGTGCGTGTGTGTGCCTCTGCATGTGTGTTTGTCTGTGTGTGTTGCCCATACATTACCGTTTTAGAAGTGTTCTTCCTACGGGATACTTGCCGTGGGCTCTTTCAGTATAAGTTGAACATTTCTTCTTTCTGGAAATTCTGTGCAAGAAATGTCTTTTTTCTCTTGGAAATTATCAGCAGGAAATATATTCCTTTCTTCTTTCTGGAAATTATCTGTAAATTTCCTTCTTTCGGGAAATTCTCTGCAAGAAACTTTCTCCCTTCTTTTCTGTCTGGATTTTTTTTTTTTTGGGGGGGGGGGGGGGGGGGGGGGTGAGGTGGGGGGCCAAGAATTTTCCTCCTTTTAGTGTTCTGTCTGGAAATTCTCTGCAAGAATTTTCTCCTTTCTTATTCCCCTTTCTGGAAATTCACTGCACGAAATCTCCTTTAAAAAAACCCAACCTTTCCGTAAATTCTCTGGCCGAAAATAAAATGTTCTTTTTTTTGGTTCGGAAATTCTCTGCAAGAAGTTTCCTTTTTTTCCTGTCTGGAAATTCTCTGCAAGAAATATCCTCCTTTTCTTTCTGGAAATTCTTTGCAATAAATGTCCTCCCCCCTCCTACCCCCTTTCTAGAAATTATCTGCAATAGATGCCTTTTTTCTTTCTTTCTAGAAATTCTCTGCAAGAAATTTCCTCCTTTTTTTCTCTCTGGAAATTCTCTACGCGAAATGTCCTTTTGAAAAAACAAAAAAAAGTGTGTTATAGCCATCATTCACGTTATCTCAGTGATTTTTTCCTTGCTGTATTTTTTCTTTTGTGTCTTTGCTTTCTATCAACTGATGACGGTTGAGTTCTATAAACAGTTTCTTGTCTTTTTTGTTCCTTTACTAGTCCACTTTTTTTTCCAAACAGTTAAGTGTGGTGTTGTTTTTTTCTCCCACATTCATCCGACGATCTTACTAGCTGCTGTGGAGGGGTCAGAGTATGTCGCATGAGGCCAGCGGGCAGACCTCCTTCAGAGTCACAAGCACAGGAGAAGACCAGACACCGCCCATTCCACTCAATGAAGGAAACGCAGAAGAAGGATTCCTATTATCGATCACTTTGACGCATGCTCTGTCCCATCCTATCCCACCCCACCCCCACAGAAAAACGACAACATTTATTTTTTTTTAAGAAAAAGGTTGTACCTTCCAGGGTTGTTGTTCTGCTCCCATACACATATCTACTCATGCACAGAGAGAGAGAGAGAGAGAGAGATGATGAGAGAGAGAGAGAGAGAGATGAGAGAGAGAGGAGAGAGAGAGAGAGGAGGAGAGAGAGAGAGGGAGTCAAATAATGCGTGTAAATGTATAATACATACATACTTACTGTATTGCATGCAAAATACCATTCGGGATACCTTAACTACTATGAACAATTACACAGACAGAGAAAAAGATAAATGTATTTGTGCATGCATAACGCGCGCGCGCCGCGCATACACACACACACACACATGCAAACATACACACACGCGCGCATGAATTGCGTGCAAATATTTTGTTTTGTAAACAAAACAAAAACAAAGTAACCCCCTCCCCCCCCCCCTCCCACGCACACACACTAAATTAAAACACCGTCCTTCTCCCCTTCTCCCAGGAATCACAGATACACCAAACAGACCAATAAAAAGCAAATCATAACCAAACAAAAAAAAGCGAAAAAAAGAAGAGAAAAAAAAAAGCAACAACACTACACGTTTAATGCTATTCAGATATCCACGGCAACAAATAGTCACAAGATAAACGAAGAAAGAAAAAAAAGAGAGAGAAAAACGAAAGAGAAAGGAAAGAAAAAAAACAAGAAAGCAACAACACTAAACTTTAATGCTATTCAGATATCCAAGGCAACAAATGGTCAAAATATTAGCGAAGAAAGAAAAAGAGAGAGAGAGAGAGAAAAAACGAAATAGAAAGGAAGAAAAAGAAACAAAGACAACAACAACAAAAAATAAATAAAACTCCGGATAAGGACAAGCACATGCTACCCCACCACACCCCTATATTTTAGTTTTCAATTTCATGAAGAAATAAACTACTTTGTTTCTCTCCCTTCCTTAAACCTACTCTTTCTTAAAGCAAACAAGTTTGATAAAAAAAAGTTTTTAAAAATTATGAATGAAAATGGCTCTGTAAAGGCAAGCCCTCTGCCTTCCATCCACAACCACTCTGAACTTCCTTCTATATTTTCTGCATTCGTTTCTGACAAAATCCGTAACGTCCGTTCCAGATTGGATCAGACTCCTTTCCAGCCTGGACTTCCTGATACCCAATTCTCTGGTACTCCTCTCCTTTTCTTTCATCCAACAAGTGAGAAAGAAATCACGACAATTCTGAAAGGAATGACTATAAAATCATGTAACCTCGATCCCATACCTGCTTCTCTTTTCGTACAGTGCCTACCACAACTTATAACCGCTATCACGAAAATAGTGAACTCATCATTTGTTTCAGGAAATGTTCCATCATCTCTAAAAGCTACAATAGTTACACCTCTATTCAAAAAGCATGACCACGGAACCATTCACTGCTGTGATGGTAACTGAGGAGCGCGAAAGAATGAATGGATGGGTGAATGAATGCATGAACGAATAACGAAATGTTCTTTTTTTATTTTTAATTTGAGTTAATCTTGTAACATAAGGCTTTTACTTTTAAACACTTCTTTTCATTATTATCTTTGTCTCACAGTATACTGATCGGATTAACAGAACGGAGGAACACAAATGAATGAATGAGTGCATGATTGAGTAACGAAATACTCTGTTTTTAAATTTAATTCATCTTGTGACATAACGCCTTTAAAACTCTTCTTTTCATAATCATCTCTACTTCGCAGAATTATGATCGGATTAACAGAAAAGAGAAGCAGAAATGAATGAATAACTATAAATAATGACTGAATTAATGAACAAAAGAAAAACAAATTAAATTAATGGATGGATGAATGAAAGGATAATGGAATAACCACTCTATAAAGTGATTTCAACTTGCGGCATAATGTTTTTAAAACAATCATTTTTTCCCGCCATCTCTACCTAAACAGATTTGAGGAATACTGAATGAATGAATAAATAAATGAATGAGTGAATGACTGAATAAACTTGATTTTAAGCTTTCAGTTCGTTAAAGATGTGGGGCAATAAATATGCTTATATTCTATATACACGAGCCCCATACCACTTCTTTAGAATAACAGAAAATAGGAAGGCGAAAAAAAGCCCACCGTAGATATGTGTGTGTGCACGCACGCACGCACGTGTGTGTGTGTGTGTGTGTGTGCACGCATGTGTGTGTATGTGCGTGCACGTGGTGTATGTGTGTGTGTGTGTGTGTGTGTGTGTGTGTGTGTGTGTGTGTGTGTGTGTGCGCACATGAGCGGGTGTATGAGCGCGAGCGTGTGCGCACTAATGCTTGCTTGCTTGCGCGTGTGTGTGTACAAATATACCCCCCCCCCCCCCTGCTCCCCCCCCCCCTCCCCGGCATGTATATACGTCAATGGATGCAGGCAGACAGTTATGCACTGCACCCACGCGCCTACACCGGCATGCTCACCCAAGCACCTACTCGTACCACTCAGCCCCCAAACAACAAATCCTTTCTTGTTGTTTCTTGGTTTCTTTGTTGGTTTGGTCAAGGATGGTCTCGGAGGTTTGAACCCGCGGGCTCTCCAGCGGCTTTGGTCGGCAGCCCAGGCTCCCAAACGCCGGTCAGGTGAGGATGACCGCTCGGCCGAACTGCCAGTGTGCTCTGAAGGTGCACGTCCTCCCCCTCCTCCCCCTCCCTCCCGCGCGGCGACACACCCGTCCCCTCTCCCTCCATCCGCCCCCTCCCGTGTGCTAGGAACTGGCCGGGTTGGCTGGTGGCGTCCATGCTGGTGTCAAAGGCAGGATCTGAAGGGAGAGAGAACAGAACAGAGCAGAAGTGAAGAACAGAAGAGGACAGAACCAGGTTTACTTTTTTAATTTAATATTGAGGATAATGGAATAAGCACTCATGTGCTTTTTTTTTTACATCCAGTCCCCGTGTGTGTGCGGTTTTGTAAATTTTGTCATCTGTTCCCACCGGCACACAATGGCCTACTCTTTCGAAAAGCGGAACAGGATTTAACGTGTGCGCAAGATGTTCTGCGTGCGTTCGCACACGGGGCCTCGGTTTATAGTCTCATCCAGCCCCCAGAACGGGGTCAAACAAAGCGTAGCAAAACAAGGCAAACAAAACTTCATGGCATGATCATGTGGCGACTGCCAAAACATGACAAAATTAATGTCGATGAGGGTCATTCCAAATTAAGACAGAATTAATGATCTACTTTAATTTAAGCAACCGTCTTTACTATTCCGTTTCTCCTTATCCAATTTCCCCAAACTTTTCGTCAAAAGTCCTGCTTTATTTTCAAGGCATTGGAAAGATATGAACTCGGGTTTCGAATGACATGAACGGAACGGTATTTCATCAGGTATACATAATAGTTGATCGTTAGTGTCCAAATATTTGCGCCTTAACTTATCATAAAGAATATAGCCCTTTATGAAATGCTCCTCATCTTCCAAAATATTACACAACTTACACATGTAGTCAGCATTCTTCTCAAAAGTTCTTCTGAAAGATGATCCATTGGGAGAGAGAGAGAGAGAGAGAGGAGAGAGAGAGAGAGAGAGAGAGAGAGAGAGAGAGAGAGAGAGAGAGAGAGAGAGAGACAGACAGACAGACAGACAGAGACAGACAGACAGACAGACAGGGGGGGGGGGGGGGGGGAGGAGAAATCTCAAACTTGCAAATCCAAACATCTTTTTTCTTGAAAAAAACTTTGGGATATGGGCACACAGAAACATGCTGTTGTTGGGCGTTCTCCGGTTTAACCCTTTGGGTGTCCCCTCCGAATAATTATACGTTCTTGAATCCCTCCTCCGATTTGGGGGTGACGTGTGTGCGTGTGCGTGTGCGTGTGTGTGTGTGTGAGTGTGTGTGTGTGTGTGCGTGTGTGTGTAAGTGTGTGTGCGCGCGCGCGCGCGCGTGTACGCGTGCGTGTGTGCATGAGTATGTGTATGTGCATGCGTGTGGGCATGCATGTACGCGCATAATGAACCCAGTGAATGTGTATTCCTGTGCACACGTGTGTTCCCTATGTATACCCACAAACATTCAGTCAAACACAGTGGTGTAATCATAATAATATATGGAATTTATATAGCGCTGAATCTTGTAAAAAACAAACAAATCGAAGCGCGTGGTGTACGTAGGTACATGTAATGCCCACTCAATCTCTCTTTATACACTTCTTTCTTCTTCTGTAGTCTACTGGTTTACTTAAGACCTCACTCACTTTGGTAGTAGGGAGGCGGAGCAGCATGGGCTGCTGTGTCCCTTCGTACTTGCATCCCTGGTCTTGAGCTGGCCTGATTTTTACGCTTCTGTCGTCGGCAGTGGCAACTGAAACAAGACGACAGCCAGTGCCTTCCCGTAATACTAACAGTCTGTTCCATGGTACTGCTACACTAATTAATAAGAACATGTAATAGGGCCTATCTAAATTAATGTTTTGGGCTTTGGTCCTCGGTTGGAGGGAGCTCTGAGGTTCACGAACGGCAAGAGGGGGAGAGAGAGAGGGGGAGAGAGAGGAGAGAGAGAGAGAGAGAGAGAGAGAGAGAGCGAGCGAGCTGGTGGGGGGGGGGGGGGGGGGGGGGGGGGGGGGGGAGAGGGAAAGGGAGTAGCCCAGTGGTTAGAGATTTGGGCGCTCGTGATCTGACGGCCCGGGATCAAGCCACTACACTACGTGGCGCCCGTTTTAGGGAATTTTACCCTGGAGTTAACATCAGTGCTGACCCCAAAAAGTCCTTAGGATGAGACTATAAACTGAGGAGGTGTGTGCCAACGCACGCAGAACATCTTGCGCACACGTTAAAAACCTTGTTCCGCTATATGGAAGAGTCGGCCATTTCGTGTTCGTAGGGATGGATGACAAAGTTTAATAATAATAATTTAAAAAAAACAAACAGTATGCACACACTTGTTGCTTTTAGACACCATACCCTGACGTAGGAATGCGGCTACCTGAATGGCAGCTTAAAAACTTCGCGTATGCAAAATCTCAGCATTGGTAAACCTCGGAGCTCTAGCCGAGGAACAAAACAACAACACCCCCCAAAAAAAACCAACAACACAACAACAACAACAACCCCAAACAACCCACCCCAATGACATTTCTATTTGTATATTCGGATGAGACTTTAAACCGAGGCCCAGTGTGCGAACGCATGCAGAACATCTTGCGCACACGTTAAATCCTGTTCCGCTTTTCGAAAGAGTAGGCCATTGTGTGCCGGTGGGAACAGATGGCAAAATTTACAAAACCGCATACACACGGGGACTGGATGTAAAAAAAGCACATGAAGTCATCTGAGCGCTCTGATTTGTTGCTTTACAAGATTCAGCGCTATATAAATTCCATACATTATTATTATTATTGTTATGCGACCGTTTTTGCCCACCACTAAGGTAGCCGCATTCTAACTTCGGGGATGACTTCTAAACACGACACCAGTGTGCGTACGTTTGGGTGGTTTTTTTTCCAAACATTTTTATTTTTAATCATCCGTTCTTACCAGCACGAGTAGCCTACTCTTCCGAAGGGCAGAGCGGGTTTGAACGTGTGGGCAAGATGTTTTGTGTGGGTCTGCACATGAGGATTCAGTTTTTATAGTCTCATCCCAAGGACTTTAAAGGGGAGTGGAGTCAGTACTGATGTTAACTCCAGGGGGGAAAATCCCCTTGAACGAGCGTCTCGGTGGTGGCTCGAACTTCAATCCATGCTCGTTAAATCGTGAACGCAACGCTCTAACCGCTAGGCTATCCTGCCCTTCCCCCTCCCTACATAATTTCTTCTACGTCGTCGAACGCTCATACAGCAACTCGCCTACTGTTATCTGTCATGATATGAGTGAAACTGCGTTAACGCGCTGCCATTAAGCGCCTGACAAGTCAGGCCTAGCGCATCCTACTTCGGCGTGGGAGAGAACTGTTATCTTTTAAGTCTTTGTGGAAAAAAAGACAAGGCAGGAGAATGAACCAAGAAGACAGAACACACATACACACACACACACGCGCGCGCGCGCACACCACACACACATGCGTGAACAGACGTAAAATCGAAGACACACACACACTCTCTCTCAGTTATAAAAAAACCAAACAAAACCCACATTAGTACTTATTCATAATCCTCGACATAAAAAAAAAAATTCGCATACGCACTGACATGACACCACCACCCCCAAAAAAAAAAAAAAAAAAAAAAAAAAAAAAAAAAAAAGAAAAAAAAAAAAAACACCCCACAAAAACCCTCCTCCCCCCTCTTAAACACTCATCCCCCTTTTAATGAAGAACTGACGGCAACCAGGAGAAGCCTTTCCACCCTTTGACCCACCCAAAAGGACTACCGGGGCGGTACCTGCAGGGGCCTCCCCCCTTGGGCCCAACCTCGGAACGGGCCCGTTCATTTTGGGAAAAAATAGCGGGGGAAAGGAAAACGAAAACTGTATTCTTCTGGGGGGAACCTGACGAAACTAGTTTGGTGTTGGCTTTCGTTATGGGCGGGATGAGTTAATTGGGGAAAAAGGCCTGACAAGCCCGGGCCCTAGTGCATCGCCCTTTGGGCGTGGGACGGGAATTGTGTTTTTTGTCTTTTGGAAAAATTTTTGGTCCCCTGTTCTTTAAAAAAAAAAAAAAAAAAAAAAAAAAAAATTAATATATATATATTTATATATTAATTTCACGATTGAGTACCCCCAAAACAAAAGGTACAAAAGAAAAATTTATAGCAAAATTTTGGCCATGTGGCTTTCAGTGTTTTTTTAAAAGAATGGGAGAAAAGAGATTTTTTTTTTTCTTTCCTGGGCCCCAAAGACTCCTTTTTTTCACAAGGGGTAAGAATTCTGCCTATTGAAACCTTTTTTTTTCCCAACCATTAAGGCATCCACTTTCCGCTTTGGGGATGCAGTTGGGAATTAAAAATTTTCCGAGTTTGCCGGGACAGTCGGGGGGTTTCCCCCCTGCCCCTTTTTCGATTTCCGACCGTCATGATGATTTTTTTTTGGGACATGCACCAGTCTGAAAGCACGGGGGTTAAAATGGTTTCCGTCCCCTCCTGAAAACTTTTCACGGCCCGGGAAAAAGGCACCCTATGTAAAGGTAATGGAGTCCCATAATTAAGGTGTAGGGGAGCGGGGGCGTCAGGGCCCTTTATTTTTAGGGGCCAGCATATAGAGGGGGGCGCCCATCTCCTCTCCCTCGGCTTTACTTTCCCTAAACCCTAAAGAGGGCGGGTCCCCATTTCCCGCGGGGGTAAAACTGGGGGCTTTTAAGGGAAGTGGTAACCCGCTCGACGCTGCTTAACTTGGCGGGGGGAAAAGCGAGTGCTTGCCCAATTTGGCCGGGAAAAAAATTTCTCATTTTACCACTTGCTATGTTTACGCCCCTTTACATAAAAATTGACAAAAATAAAAAAACCCTGATAGTGTGCCAAATGACATTTATATTGGGAGATTGTTTTTAAAGCAAGCTAAAATTTTGTTAGCTATTTCACTACGAAAAAAAAATTATATTTAAAATGTAAAAAATCGCCCAAAAAAATTAATTTCCTCATAACCCTGTCATTCTGAGAAAGTCAAAACATAAGTCCAGGCCAAACCCAAGCCCTTTTTTTTTTTTTAAAATTTGAAACTATCTCCTGAATCAAAATTTGTCATTTCTCCCCTGTCAGGTTATATATTTTTAAATTTGCCACTTTTTCAGCTGTGTAAAGTTATTGAACCTTCAATAAAAAAATTTGTCAGCTGTTTTTAAACAAAAATTTGCCCAAGCGTAAGGCATAATAAAAAAAAATCCCACCCAAAAAAAACCCAAAGATTTTGCCAGGGTTTTTTGCAGCTGGATGTTGCCAAGCAAACAGGAGGTGATTCCTATAATTGTGGGTTCTTCCTTTTAACTGAAAGCCCAAGGAAGCTGGCTTTTTTCTTTTTTTCGACCCCCCCCGGAAATTTTTTCCCAGGTTTTTGGCTTTATAGAGTGCACATTTAGCCCGGGGAAATTGTCCCGAGGTGAGGCAGTTAGGGGTTTAAATTTAAGACTTGCATTAGTTCAATTTTCCCCTCAAACTGGGAAAAAAAGGGGCAAGGCTTGGAATCAAATTTCAAAACCCTCACTTTTTCCGTTTTAGGCAGGTAAAAGTTTTAAAAACGGGCCCCTGTCCCTTCTTTCTTAAAAAAAAGGGATCACTATTTTAAAGTTTGGTCTGTTTGGGTGTTATTGTCCCAGTGGAGTGCCCCTTTTGTTTGGGGGCAAAACCCAAATATTTTACTCATTAAATTTGAGAGAGTGCTCTTTGCTTTTGATTTAAACTTTTTAAAAAAAAGGAGAAATTTGTTTTTCCTTTTGAAAAAACTATGTGTTCTTTTGAAAAACCCAATGTTTTTCCCTTTCCCTTTAGAGAGAGTGATGCATTTCTTCGGAAAGCATTTCTTCGAGAAAGCAAATGTCTTCCTTGGAAAATCAGTCCCAAAATGGAAACTTCCCCCTGGGTTTTAAAATCTTTTCAATCACCCCCACCAATACCTTGGAAAAAAAGGGAGGTTGTTCCCTTGGAGCAGGATAACCGCCCCCACAGCTGTCCAAGGAAATAATCCCAAAAAGAGGAGCGCAGATAGGCAGTGGCCGCGGGCCCACGAGGGTTACACCCGCTCTTGCGTGGCTTTCGAATCCCCAAATTTCCACCCTCCCCAAAAGGGGCAGCGTGACCCCTCGTGCCCTAACTCGAAATCACTCCCTTTTTTTTTTTTTTTTTTTTTTTTTTTTAGAGGGGGTGGAAAAAACCCCTTGTAGAATTTTTTTCCCCCCGTATACGGGTTTTAAGTGTATTGTATGGGTTTTTTTTATTTTTTATGGGATAAAACCCTAAGGACGGGGATTGAATGTAAAAAAAGAACATGGGTGCTTATTCATTATCCTCGTTTTTAAAAAAAATTTTTCTTTGTTTTTTTTCCTTTCTCTCTTCTTCTCTCTCTCTTTTCTCTCTCTCTCTTCTTTTCTCTCTCACAAACTCACAAACCAATTTTGTTTTCGTTTGGGGTTGATGGGGGAAATTTTCCAAACTTTCTCGGCCAGGATAGAAATGTTTAAATTATTATTTTAAAACGTTTGCAGTTTTTCATGTGAACCAATCAACCAGGGACGTCCCTAACGCATCCCTACTTTGATCACTGAAGTCGGGACAAAGTAATATAACCGTCCGAAATTCTTGAAAAATTTTTAACCTGTGGGGAAAGTGAAATTTTTTCCTGCTCTAAAAATCCAGCTTAGTTTTACGGGGACCCTTTTGTATGGACCCTTTTTCCCAGAACCAACTGCAAAATATTTTTCCCTTTTTAAAAAAAAACCGAAAAAAAAAACAGACCAAAAAAACAAACCCCCAAACATACCCCAAAAGGGGTTTTTGACCACTTTTTATGTTCCCCAAATTTTTAAATTTTTTTATTTTGTTTTTTTTTTTTAAACTTTTTTGGGGGCTTTTTGGGGGGTCCATTTGTTTGTGCTTTTAATGAAAAAATTTTTTGAGTATAAGTAGATATTGGGTTTATATACAATATTTGTGTGTGTTTTGTGTGTGTTTGTGGGGGGGGGGGGGGGGCCCGAAAGTATATACAATCATAAAAGTACGGGTGGGGTGTGTTCTTTTTTCTTTTTTACTATCATTTTTTTTTCAGAATAAAAACTGTGAAAAACCGTTTAAAAAACCAAAAAAAAAAATTGTTGGTTTTTTGGCGGGTGCGTGTGGTTTTGTATGTCGTTAATATAAGTTTTAATACGTGTGTTCATTTTTCTTTTATTAGGGAATATATGTTTTATATATATATATAAAAAATTAAAAAACCCTGTGTGGGCTGATAAAGCAATCATGGTGTGTGTGTTTTGTGGTGTGTTGTTCTTAAATTTTTTACGTTGTTCAATTAAGTGATATTAGCACAAATGACACAATTTGTGTGTGTTTGTGTGGGTGGTGTTGTGTGAAAAGTATGTGGGATCTTTATTAGTAACGGGCCCGGGGGGTTCTTTTTTTTTTTTTTTTAAAAACTTTTTTAAAAAATAAAAAGAAATATAATTTTTTAGCCTGTTTAAAAAGAAATTTCAAAGTGTGTGTTGTTGTGTGTGTGTGTTGTGTTTGGGGGTTTTTGTGTGGGTTTGTACGATAATATCATTTCGTGCGGGTATGTGTTTTTTTTTTTATTATTTTTTAAAAAAAAAATTATAACTTTTGTACCCGATTAAAAAAAAATTAAAGTGTGTGGGTGTGTGTGTGTGTGCGTGCGTGCTTTGGGGGTGCTTTTTTTTTTGGGGGGGTTGTGGTGTGTGTGTGTGTGTGGGGGTGTGTGGGGTTGTGCGTTTAATATCAGTACATGGGGGTGTGTGTTCTTTTTTTTTTTTAAATTGTTTTAAAAAAAACAAAAACGGTTTTGCCTGTTTAAAAAAAAAAAGTGTGTGGTGTTGTGGTTTTGGGGTGTGTGGGGTGTGTGTTTTGTGTGTGTGTGTGTGTGTGTGGTTGTTGTTGTTTTGTTGGTTGTTGTTGCTGCTGCCCCTTTTACGTCTGTACACTAAAAGTGATATTGGGACGAGAGGGGAGTGTGTGTTTTGTTTGTTTTGTGTGTGTGTGGTGTGTGTGTGTGTGTTGTGTGTTGTGGGGGCGTGCGTTGCGTGCGGGGCGTGCGTGCCGTGGTGGTGGGGTGTGTGTGTGTGTGTATTTTCTGCGGGTGGGTAAAGTTTCAGGGGGCCCCCCTTTTGATCCCATTTCCCAACAGATTGTCTTGAGCTGTCTGTTATTCAGCACTCCCATCTTGTCTCCCCCCGACAGAACGTCACCAAAATTTGGTTTCTGTGGGGGGGGATGTCCCTGGGGTCTTTTTTTTTTCCTAGAGGAAAGGGCCCCTTCACAAAATCTTCCTGTTGCCTGTGTCAAAAAAAATTGAGCATATCTGTAACAATGTCTGTAGTTGTTTTTACTGTCTTCTTTTTTTTTTTTCTTCAACGTTTGTAAAACGAAAGTTTGCACGTTTTGGAGCCCTTTTCCCATCTTTTCTTGTTTGCGTCCATTCTTTGGCCCTTTGTCCATCAAGATCGCTTTTTTTCCCTTTAAAAATCTTCGATTTCTTCCCTGTTTTTTTCCTCACATTTCTTACTTTTTTATCCCCTCAAAGATACCTTTTTAAATTACTTTTCTAGCTGCAAAAAATTTTATCAATTTTGGGGTTTTTAGGGAAAGGATGATAAAGCTGAAGTTCTTGGTAAATTCTGCTTAAACCCCCAAAGCCCAAAAAAAAAACATCAATTTGGGGTTTTGCTCTCTTGTTGCACCTTTTTCCCCAAAATTTTCAAGCCCTGTTGTTAAACCCAGTTTGAAAAAACCCCCCACCTAGAACACAATGTTTTTGGGCCTGAGGGAAAGCTTTTTTGTTTTTCACTGCAAAAAAAAAAAAATTGTTTACCAATAGTGACTTCTGTTTTTTTGCAAAATAGGAGGATACTTTTTAAAAAAAAAAGGGTTTTAATTGGCCCAAAACCCTAAAAGGGGTTTTAGGGGAGCGAGGTCAGAGCCCTCACTTTCTTTTGGGCCCGGGCATATTGAGGGCGGCGCCCTTTCCCCTCTCCCTCGCGGGCTTTCCCTTCCCTGACCCTAAAGAGGGCAGGTCCCCATTTACAGCTGGGTTAAAACGGGGGGAAAACTTTTCTAAAAGCCAAGGCGGGGCAAACGGTCACCCACCCCAACTGGAAAACCCGCTCGCCCGTTTGCTTAACTTGGCGGGGGGGAAAGCGATGTCCCCCAACCCCACTGGGGAACCCCGGGTCTCTTCTTTTTCCCTTTGCAAAATTTTCGGGCACTCGTTCCCCTTTCCATTTTTTAGTTCCCCCCAAAATTTTGACACCAGAAGAAACAGATACACCCAGAAATGTCATTACCACAATTGAGAGGTTTGCCGCCTTCTAAACATGGTAATTTCCTTGTTTAAGAAGAGAAACCCTGCACACGTCTGCTTCTTGTAAAAACCCCCTTTGAAAACCCATGGGGGTGGGGTGGGGGGGGGGGGGGGGGGGGAGAGGGGGTGAGAGAGGGGAGAAAAGGAGAGAGAGAGAGAGAGAGAGAGGAGGGGAGAGAGAGAGAGAGAGGGGAGAGAGAGAGGGGGGAGAGAGAGGAGAGGGGGACAGACAGATCGAGAAAGAGAGAGAGAGAGAGAGGAGAGAGAGACAGGGACAGAGACAGAGGGAGAGAGGGGGGGGGGAAAGAGAGGGGGACACAGAGAGAAAACAAGAAAAGGAGAGGGGGTTTAAGAGAGAGAGAGGGGGGAGAGAGAGAGGGGGAGGGAGAGAGAGAGAGAGAGAGAACTCAAAACCGAACTCAAAACTCAAAAAGGGTTTATTCAAAAAAAAGGCCTTTTGGCCCCAAATACTTGGGGGGTTGCCGAAAGGCTTGTTTTTTGGGTTTTAAAAAAACCAAAAAAAAACAACAACAAAAAACCAAAAAAAAAAAACCACCACACGGGAAAACATTTTTAATTTTTAAAACCAAAAGGTCAGCTCCAAAAAATCACTTTTGGATAACTTTATCTCTTTATTCTGAAAAGCTTACCAAAATAAAAGTGGGGGCTGCGCCAACCTAAGGCTGATTTGATGCCGGGAGAAAACCCAAAGTTTTAAATAAATTGGCGGTTTTACTTATTTAACAGGGATGTAGTTCTGCCATCCTAAAAAAACTGGACGCAAAACCAAAAAAAATTTGGTACTTCATCCTTGGTGCTTGCTTAATAAGGGGCATAGCAGCCTGGGGGTCAATATCATGTTCTCTGTATTGAATTTTTGAACTTTTATATTGTTTTACCCAAGTTGAACTTAGACATAATTTTTCAAATGTATTTTCCATATCAATTTTTTAAGAAAAAGGTTTGAATCACCCGTTTTTTTAAATTTGTCTGTACTTTTAAAAATTTCTTTCACTGTTTTGTATATGATCACTCCATTGCTGCCATCGGCAGTAAAATCAAGGGGAGAGAGAGAGAGGGGGAGAGAAAAGAAAAGGGGGGAGAAGGAGAGGAGAGGAGGAGAGAGAGGAGAAAAGAGATAGAGAGGGAGAGAGAGAGTGGAGAGAGAGGAGAGAAAAGGAGAGAGAGAGCGACCTTTTTTTTTTCAGGTAGGTAGCCACTTTACGATTTGGGGGAATTTTTTTTCTATTTCTATAATAATGAAAAGAGGGTTTTTTGGAGGGGGTGAACAAAATTTCCCTTTCCCTTTAAAATCAAGCCATCAAGGTTTTTTACTTTAATGTTATTGTTCGAAAAACCGGGCCCAAAATTTTAACCCATAAAACCCCAATTTCCACTTTAAATAAGCCAAATGTCCCCAAAAAGTTTTTGACACTTTTTAAATCCAGCCTAAAGGGACAACTTATAGGCCTTTTTCAAACCAAAACCCTTCCCTCCCCTGTTTTCATCTCTTTGCTTTTCCCGGGCCTTCAACAGGCGAAACCCCATCACCCCCCAAAGTGGGAAAAACCTTTTATTTTGTGTGTGTGTGTGTGAATGTGTGGCGCGCGCTTTTTCGTGTGTGTGGGGCACTTGGACTTGTTAGAAATATTAATTGTTTTTGGTTGCATAAATGTGCAAAAATGAGTTGAGTGTAAGCACTTTGATTTGTCCCTTTGTGAAAGATTTAGCGTATATTTTTTCCCTTTCATTTTTATTATTATTATTTTGTTTTTCTTTTTTTTGGAAATTTTTTTTTTTAACTTTCGTATGTTTACAAAGCGGATTGTACGATTGGGGTTTGGGCCCCCCTAATTTCTTCCTATTGAACTTTCAAGGTCACCGTTTGTGGGATTTTTGCTTTAAGAAAAGGGCCCCCCCCCCCCCCCCACTACCCCATTAATTGGCCACATTCCGATTTCAGGAATTCTGTTAGGAATTGAATTCCCAACTTTGCCAGGAAAGTCAGGAGGTGCCCCCCCCTGCTATTTCTGATTTTCAACTTTTTCAGGGGGTTCTTTTGACAGGGAAACAAGACTGTAAACGCAGGGGTCCAATTTGTTTTTAAAAGTCCCCCAAACAAAGGGATTAAATTTCAGTTGGTTTTCCCCCCCTTTAAAAATGGGAAAAAAGGGGCAAAGGTGGGGAATCGAACCCAGAACCTCCGGTTTGCTTTTTAGGCCCCGTAAACGTTTAAAACCCGCCCTGCCCCCTTTCCTTCTTGAAAAAAGGATTACTATTACATTTTGCTTGGGATTGTGTTTTTGTCCAAGTGGAGCTACCCCAATTAAAGGAAAGGGAAAAAGGTGGCAGGATGGTTAAGACGTTTGCCTGCCAACAAGTAAAGGTGAGGTTCTGGGTTTTCGTTTCCCGCCCCCCCCCTTTCTTCCCGTTTGAAAAAAAAATCGAACTGAATGTCAAAGATTCAGTTGGGACTGTAAACCGGGGGCCCCGTGTGCGAACGCTTTAAAAGACATTTGCGCACATTTTTAAATTCTGTTCCGCTGTTCGAAAAAGTAGGCCATCGTGTGCCGGTGGGAAAAAAATGGGCAAAATTTACAAAACCGCTACTCCAACCCCATAAAATTTTTTTTAAAAAATCATTTGAGGATTTGATTTGTTGCTTTACAAGTTTAGGGGATATATAAATTCCATTAAAATTATTTTTATTAAATAGGGGGTACACCTTTTGGCATGCCCCTTGATTAAAACGGGCTCCTGTTGTTTTATTTTCAATTGTATAAAAAAACCGGCGTGTGTTCCCCCTTTTCGAGGGGGAAAACAGCGATGTGCTTCTTTGGAAAATCAGTCCTTTAAAGGAAATTTCCCCCTTTGGACGTAATTAAATTTTACAATCGAAAACCCCAAAAACCCCGGGAAAAAAAAGATGATCTCCCTTGGAGCTGGTATTGCACCCCGCCGCCTAAAATTATTTGTTTTAGGGAAAAAAAGGGCCCCACTTTGGGAGTGAGCCCCTGGGCCCTTTGGGGGTTTCAAAAAAAACGCGCTCGCGTGCCTTTTAAAAACTTTTGTGTTTGTCATGGAAAGTCACGTCAGCCCCCTTTTGCCCTAAAAACGATTTCTCAATTTCCAAAAATTTTTTTTTTTTTTTTTTTTGGGGGGGGGGGGGGGGGGGGGTATGTTGTTTGGGTTATGGAGGGAAAATATATTATAATTTATATATTTATATTTTTATTAAAATACTCTCTCTCCTCTAATCAACTTAAAAACAAAGTTGTATTCGTGTTATTTACTGATAACACTGATGCCCTAGTGTTTACTTTAGCTTCCCTTTTTTCCTTAAAAAAAACAAGTCTTTAAACCTGTCGTAAATCCTTTCTCCACTTCGTGCCTTTATGCTGAAATTTTTTGAATCCAGTTTTTTTCTTTCTTTAGGCCCTTGTGTACGGAATTTCTCTTCCAACAAAGTTTGAAAAAAAAAATTCCTTACAAAAAATTACACACGAGAAAAAAAACAAACAAAAAAAACCCCCAAAAAGAACAAGTGCCCCACCCTTTTTTCTTTTTCCCAAACTAAAAAAAAGATTTGAAAGGGTTGTGTTTTTTTGTTTTTTTTTTTTTGTTTTATTTTGTTTTTTGTAGCATTTGGGAAAATTTCGGGTGGGGTTTTATTTTTTAAACAAATAATTCCTTGGTCAGCCTTTTGGCCCGACCTGTCAGTGCCTTTCTTCCCTTGTTGTTTCTTCGAAATTTTTTTTTCTGTTCACTCAAAGGGTATTTGCGATGGGAAGGGGGGGGGAGGGGCTTGATTTTTGATGGTTGGTTTGCTGTGAAATTTTTGGGTTTTCTGTTGCTAAAATCCTAGGCAGTATTTCAGAAAAAGGCTTAAACAAAGATAACAAAAAATTAAAAACATAAGAAATGCTTTAAAGCGAATTTATAACTATAACAAAAGGGCCTATAAGGGCTGTTCATTAAGATTTTGTTATAGGGAAAAGCCAAAAATTTAATTTTTTTTTAATATCTTTTTCCAAAGGGCTTTTCAGAAAAAGAAGGGAATTTGATTTTAGGGCTTTTACATTCAAAAATTTTTTTGAATGCTTGGGAATGGTTTTCACCACACAAACATTTTTTTATATTTTCTTATTTAGTGATTTAAAACATTCAGTTTTATCCCAAAGATTGACGCCAAAACCCCAAATTTTAAATGTGTGCACTTGTTCGTTTTAGGGGTTTTTTTTTGTCTATTTTTTTTCCCCTTTGTGAATATATACCATGAAAAAGATCAAATATGCCCGATTGTACTCAGCATACATCCCCCCAAGTCGAAAAAGCGGGGCCCCCTTTTTGGGTGGGAGGGGCCCCGTGGTCGAGTGGTTTGGCGGTCAACTCGTGTTTCCCGAGGGGCGCGGGTTCGATCCCCCGCTCAGTCGGTTTTTTGTTCCCTTGGGGGAAAGGGGAAAATTTATCCTATTTTTTCCCCACTCCCCCCGGTGTACAAAATGGGTACCAGCTCTGCTGGGGAAAATATCTGGCGGAAAGGGGCTAGCGTTGTCACAGGGGTGGTGAAAAAAAACCCTCAGTTCGCTTTAAAAGCTTCCGAAACCCGGGTTTAAAACTCCGGCTCTTGGGGGTTTGGCTCAAAAGAACATTTCTTTATGATGTGGGGGGGGGGGGGGGTTTGGGGTTTGGGGAAAAGAGGAAATGTTGTATAAATTTTGCAAAAAGGGCTTACCATTGGTGTTTTTTCGAAGCTTGCCAAGGAACCAAAAAAAAAATCACTCGGCTTTTAAATTTTCGTTTTTTTAGAATTTTCTGATCGTTTTTTCTGGGGCCCCTCTTTTCTATCTTTTAAATTGGGAAAACCCGGTTTGGGGCATCAAGGAGTGTGCATTTCTAGTGCCGGGTGATGGGAGGTGTGTGGAAGACATGTATGTTAGCCTGAAACGTTTTCAATGATCGGGATATTTAGGAAGTTTATCAATAACAAATGAAACAACAATTAAAAAACCCTTTACCATTTGCGGGCGGGTGTGTGTGTGTTTGTGTGTGTGTGTGTTTTGTGTGTGTGTTGTGTTTTTGTTTTGTGTGGTTTTGGATATATACATGAATACATTGATGTTATTTTCTGTTTTATTATATATTTATATTTTTATATATAATATTTATATAAAATATATATTTTTATAATAAATTTCCCATTTTAGTACACACACTAAATACGATAAAAATTTTAAAACAGAATTTGACCATGTGGCTTTCAGTGTTTGTAAAAAACCCCCAAAGGGAAAAAAAGAGATCTTTTTTTCCCTTCCTTGGAAGAATCCCGATTCCCAATGGTAAGAATTCTGCCTATGCAACCATTTTTCTTCCAACCTTTAAAGGGATCCCCATTCCGATTTAGAGGGGTGCAGTTTTTTTGGGAAAATTTAATTTCCCAGTTTGCCGGGACATTCGGGGGGTTCCCTGCTCTTTTCGATTTTTTTAACTGTCATGATGAGTTTTTTTTGACATGACCCGTCTGGGAAAAAACCCGGGGTTGAAATGGTTTACCCTTTTCCTCCTGGAAAACCCCTTGACTGCCGAGGGGAAAGTGCAAACCCCTTTTTAAAAGGTTAAAGGGGAAAATCCCAAACCTATAAGGTCGTTGGGGAGCGAGGGGTCAGGACCTCCTTCTCAAAGGGGCCCGGGATATTTTTGGGGGGGGCCCATCTCCTCTCCTCGTTTCTTTAAATTTTCCCCCGACCCTAAAGAGGGCAGGTACCCATTTACGCTGGGGTGAACTGTACTGAAGGCCCAAAGGGGCGCCAAAAAATCAACCCCTCCAACTGGGAACCCGTCGACCGGGTTAACTTGGGGTGTGGGGGGAAAACGAGTGCTTAAACCCCTGAGCTATTTCCCGGGCCCCAAAAAAGTGCTTGGGGGGTTTTAAAAAAATTTTAAAGTCCCCCCCTTGCTATGTTCACGTCCCTCTTTTCTAAGGGAAAAGACTAAAAAAAAATTTCCCGATAGTTGCCCCAAAGACAGTTTTATATCGTAGTTGCTTTGAAGCAAACTCAAATTTGTTTTTTATGAAATTTTTACCCACGAAAATAATTACATTTAAAATGAAAAAATGACCCCCAAAAATTTTTCTTTTCTCATTACCAAAAATCCCTTTGGGGTACCTCCATTTTCAATAACGTCCAAACATAAGTCCAGGCAAAATCTCAGTCCTTTTTTTTAAAAAAAAAACATCTCCTGAATCTACACGATTGTTTTCATCCTGTCAGGGTTTTTTAAAGTTTTATTTGCCACTTTTTCGCTGGTTAAAATTTTTTGATACCTTCAATGTTAAAGTTTTAGTTTTTTTTGAACAAAAACTGCCCAAGCAGTTTATGCATAATTTAAAACCAAAAAAATGAATAAAAAAACCCCTTTGATTTTGCCCTGGTTTTTGCAGCTGGATGTTGCCAAGCAAAAAGGGGGGAGTGATCTCCTTTAATTTTGGAGTTCTTTTTTCCCTTTTTAAATGTAGTCAAAAGGGAAACTGGCTTGTTTTTCTTCGGTTCCGACACCCGGAAATTTTTCCGGTTGTAGGGGTATAGAGTGCAATTTGGCCCCGGAAAATTTTCCCCCAGGGGGGGGGGCAGTCTATTGGGTTTTAAAATTTTGACTTTACATTCAGTTTTAAATTTTTCCCCTCAAATGGGAAAAAAAGGGCAAGGCTTGGAATTTCTAATTCGGAACCTCACAAATTTTCCCGTTTTAGGCAGGGGTGAACGTTTTTTAAAAATGCCCTGTTACCTTTTTTCTTGAAAAAAGGATTTTTTTAGGGGTTTGGTTGATTGTGTTTTTTGTCCCGTGGAAACTGTTTCCCCTTAGATTAGGGGCTAAAAACCCAAAATGTTCTCATTAATATGAGAGAAATGCTCATTTCTGTTTTTTACAAAAAAGTAAAAAAACAGAGAATGTTTCCTTTGAGAAAAAATTTGTTCTTTTGAGGGGAAGCGATGTGTTCCTTTCTTAGAGGGGGTGATTTTCATTTCTTCGAGAAAGCATTTCTTCCCAGGGAAAACGGGTGTCTTCCCTTTGGAAAATTTTAGTCCCTAAATAGGGGAAAATTCCCTCTGGGTCGTAAATCTATACAATCCAAAACCACCAATACCTTTTGGGAAAAAAAGGGGCGTTTTCTCCCCTTTGGGGCAGGTTCGCACCACAGCTGCCAAGGTATATTTAAAAACAAAGGGGAGCGCAGGTTGGCAGTGAGCCGCTGGCCATGGGGGTTACACACACGCTCCCTTTCGTTTCTTTCGAATCCAAAAATTCCCACGCTCCCCCAGATGGGAGCGTTTTACACCTTTGTGCCCCCAACTCGAAATCAAAATTTTTTTTTTTTTTTTTTTTTTTTTTTAAAGAGGTGGTGGAGAAACTCTCTGTAGATTTTTTTTTTTCTTCCGTATACTGTGTAAGTGTATTTCTATGGGCTTTATTTTATTTTATTATCGTATATATCCCTAAGGGCGGGGATTGGATGTAAAAAAAATAGCACATTGGTACTTATTCATTATCCTCGAAATAAAAAATATTTTTTCATTGTTTTTTTCTCTCTTCTCTCTCTCTCCTCTCTCTTTTCTCCTCCTCTCTTTCTCCAAACACACACCCCAACCACCCGGGTTTTTTTTTCGTTTGAGGTTTATGGGGGAAACTCTCTCTTTCTCTGCCAGGATAGAATGATTAATATTTAAAAAACGGGGTGCAGTATTCGTGTGACCATTTTCAACCCCAGGGCGTAACCTAACTGCCCTCCCCACTTTGATCAATGAAGTCAGGGACCCAAAATAATATCAACCTGTCCCAAAAATTTATGAACAAATTTAAACCTTTTGAGAAAGGTATCTTTCCTGTCCTGTTTGTTTTATATTATAAAAACCAGCTTTGTTACGGGGGCCCCTTTGTATGGAGCCCCTCTTACAGCACAACTGCAAAATATCGTTTCCTTACCCAAAAAAAAACAAAACAGGGCCCAAACAAAACCCCAAAATAGGGCCCCTTTGAGTGCACACTTATCATGTTACCCAAAAATTTAAAATTTTTATTTTGTTTTTTTTATTTTTTTTTAAATTGTTTTTTTCTTTTTTTAAAGGGGTTTATTTTTTTTTGCTTTTAATTAAAGAAAATATTGAGTATAAGTAGATATTTGTTTTTTTTTGTGTTTTTGTGTGGGGGGGGGGGGGGGGGGGGGGGTCGCCTAAAATATGTACGGTTTTACCGTAAAGTGCGTGTGTTCTTTTTTTTTTTATTAATTTCCATTTCTATTTTCAGAAAGATAACTGTGTAACCTGATTAAAAAAAAGGAAAAAAGTTTTGTTTGTGTGTGGCCCCTTGCGCTTTTTGGGTTGTGTGTGTAAAGTGGTACGTTTATATCAAAAAATATTTTTTTTTGTTTCATTTTTTTTTTTTATTTTGATTTTTTTTTTTTTTATAAAAATAATGGGATAAACTGTTTAGTGATTTTAAAAACAATCACGTGTGTGTTTTTGTCTTCAATTTTATGTTGTTTTAATTTAAGTGATATTAGGGCCCCAAATGGGCGTACAAATGACACAAGTGTGTGGGTTGGGGGTGTTTTGTTTTTTGGGTTTTGTGTGTGGTGTACGATTTATCAGTACATGCCCGTGTTTTGTTTTTTTTTTTTTTTTTTTGTGGGCTTTTAAAAAACCCACTGTGGGAACCTGTTTAAAAAAAAATCCAAGTGTGTGTGTGTGTGTTTTGTGTGTGTGTGGGGTGTGTGTGTGTGTGTGTGTGTGTTTTTGTTGTTGTTGCCCGCTGCTGCTCGATTTTAGTCTGTAAAACTCAAATTTGATATTTTAAAGAGGAGGACGTGTGTTTTTGTGTGTGTGTTTTGGGTGGTGTGGGGTGTGTGTGTGTGGTTGTGGGGTGTGTGTGTGTCGTGGTGGGTGAGATCGAGGGCCCCCTTATCCCACTGCCCTTTGTCTGGGCCCCCGACGAAAAAATCACCAGAATTGGTTGGGAGGATTTTCCCTTTTGGGGCGAGATTTTCCTAGCCGGAAACCCCTTTACAAAATCTTCCTTTTTGGGTAGAAATCAAAAAAATTGGGCATATCAGTAACAATTTTCTGTAGTTGTTTCTACTGTTTCTTTTTGTTTTTTGCCGCTTTGGTGTCCGGGTTTCCTTTTTTTCTTGAAATTTCCTCCATTCGTTGTGTCCTGCCATCAAGATCTGCTTTTCTTTTTCAAAAACTTTGTTTTTTTTTCCTGGGTTTTTTCCAAAAATTTCTTTTCTCCTCAAAGATTCCTTTTAAAGTTCTGTCTCGCTGCACAAAAAATTTTTATCAATTTTTGGTTTTTATGAAGGGTGACCCGAAGTGAAGTTCTTTGGGAAATTCTTCTTAAACCGAACCCGTCAATAAAAAAAATTTAACTTGGGGGTTTTCTGCTCTTGGGTTTCCCCCTTTTTTAAAATTTGAAACACCTGTTGTTGAACAGTTTGAAAAAACACCCCACTAGGGCACACTGCTTTTGGCCCACATAACTCCCCAAAAGGGGGAGCTTTGGCTTTTACGGGGAAGTGGCACATGCAAAAAAAAAAAAAAGTAAGTTTTTCCCCAAATTCTGTTTATGCGTTTGAATGATACTCGGGACCAACCCTACAAAATTTTTAGTCACTGTATCCACCCAACAGTTTTAGTTCCACCAAAACTTTGACCCAGCAAAAAAACAGTTTCAAAAATAAAATGTCATCAAATCAACCATCATTTTTAAGCAGATGACTCTCCCGATTCAAAGCAAACGTTTACTCCCTGAAAAACTGCCTTCTTCCCCCCGGCAAATATGGCCCCAATGCTTTGAAGATATTCAAAATTGGATGACACATAACAAATTACAGGTAAATGCAGATAAAAAAAGAAGCCTTGGGTTGTAGGGGCCAAAAACAAACTCTTTTTCCCTTAAAACAACTTCAATAGAACTTGGCAAAGATCAGGCCCTCTATTTTCCCCTGCTGTTAAAAAGTACCTAGGGGGTTTTTACGACAACCCCAACTTTATGCAAAAAAATCCCCAGCCTGTCAGTCGTGCTACTATTTAGTTTTTGGGCGTATTAGTGCATTTTGAAAATACCTGTCCCCCGATGCAAAAAAACCAAAAATTGTTTATTTCTCTTATTCTTTCAAAGTCTCGGGCTATTGAATTTTTCTTTTTTTTGGTCTGCCGCATCATCTATCCACCCTTCAACGTTTTACCAAAAAATCGGGAGCTCGACTAGTTCTCCGAAAGAAAAAAATTGGGCCTTTTTCCCCCTCTTGCGGGTCTCTCCACTGGCTGCCTGTGCCAAAAAGAGTTTGAATATAAGATCAAATACCCTCTGTTTTTCAAAAAGTCTCCACAAAAATCTGTCTTAACCTGTACACTCCTTCACGTTTCCCCCCCCGCTTGCTGCAGATACTTAGTGCCCACGAATAACCCAGATTTAACCCAATTTTACTGTTGGACGCCGCTCTTTTCTTTATTTCGGGTTTCCATCGAACCCGGGGAATTTTGGGTCCCTCTCTTCTTCGCCAAAAAGCCCGCTAACACTTTTAAATCAAGCCTCAAAGAACCTATTTATTTTTTAAACCCAAAAAATTTCCCCCCACCCGTATCATTTCGAAAATATCCCACCCCTTTACTAACCCATGTCCCATCACCTGCTAAAATATATGGGCCGTGTTTTTGTGTGTGTGCTTTTGAAAAACAAATTTTTCTATTGCAATTTTATTTATAGATTTGGTTTTCAGCGGCCATGTTTGTAAAATCTGTTTTAAAATATTGAAATTTTTTGTTTTTGGTTGTTGGGCTGTGTAAGATTAGGGCGAATGCATGGGGGCTTTGATTTGTTTTTGAAGTTTTAGCGCTATTTAAATTCCCTTTTTTATTATTATTATTATTTTTATTATTTTTTTATTTTATACTCCCCCGCAATGTCCCCTACCAAAATTGACGACGATTTCACGCCTTCTAAACTGGTAATTTTCCTTTGTTTAAGAAGGGAAAAAACATCCTGCAATGTTGCTTCTTGTCAAAAGCCCGCCAAAACATGGAATGAGAGAGAGAGAGAGAGGGGAGAGAGGGGAGGGAGAGGAGGGGGAGAGAGAGAGGGGGAAGAGGAAGGGGAAAAGAGGAGGGGAGAGAGAGAGCGACCCTTTTTTTTCGGTAGGTAACCCACATTTCGAGGGCCGGGAAAAAATTCCCTTTTTTATTTCTATGATAATGTTTAAAAGGGGGGTTCAGGCTTTTAGGAGGTTTATGAACAAAAATACATTCCCCTTAAACAAACCCCAAAAAGGGGTTTTATTTTAAAAATATTGGGGGGTAAAAACCCGGCCAATATTTAAGCCAAAATAAACCCTTTTGCGCTTTATAAAATTTCCCTTTTATTTTATTATTTTTGGCCCCCTTTATAAGCCATAATTTTCGCCAAAAAACCTTTCCCTTTTGACCAAATTGTAAATCCCGGGTCAAGGCCTTCCCTTTTTTTCAAAACCCAAAAATCTTTTCCCCTTTCCCGTTTTCATTTTATAGCTGTCCCTGCCTTTTAACGGCAAAATCCCCTTTACCATCCCCAAAATGTATAAAACCCTTTTTTTGGGCGCCCTGTGCGGCGTGGGGGGTGTGTTTCACTTGGATTGTTAGTAATATTAATTGTTTTTGGTTGCATGACTGTGCAAAAAAGAGTTTAATTTTAAGCACTTTTATTTTTTTGTCAGATATAGCGCTTTTATAAAAATTCCCCCTTTTTTATTTTTTTTTCTTTTTCAGGGGTTTTTTTTTTAAGTAAGTATGTTTACAAAGACGGACGGAAATTTTGGGGCTAGGCTTGGCCCCAAATCTTTAAAATTGACATTTCCCAAAGGTTTACCGCTTGGGGGGATTTTTGCATATGCAATTTGGGTTTGTTGGGTGATCTGAAGTCTGTAGTAGTAGTAGCCCAAAGGGGTGCGCTGGTTTGGGCACGTTCCCAAAGGAAAACAGGGCCACCCCCAAACCTAAAAAGAGGGAATGAACTTCGTAGTGGATGGAAAGGACCAAAGGGAAGAACCCAGCAAAACCTGGGGTACCTGTTAAATTTCAGATGATTTTAGAGAAGGGGCCCTAAATAAAGGGGGAAGCTCAAAAAAAGAGAGAGCAATGGGAAGGCTCTTTAATGTCAAACCCCCTGGGGGGAAAATTTACAAAAAAGGAAGAAGAAGAAAAAAGAAGAAAGGGTGATTCCCCCCCCCCTCCCCACCTTTAAAGGGGGCCCCATTCCCACTTCAGGATTCTGTTAGGAAATTTAATTACCAATTTTGTAGGAAAAGTGGGAGGTGCCTCCCTGCTTTTCCCATTTTTAACTGTCATAGGTTTTTTTTGAGTGAAAAAGTCTGTAAGCACACGGGGCCCCCCTGGGGTTTTGGTTCCTCCCGACTTGAATTCAAATTGGATTTCTCCCCTCAAAAAAGAGAATTAAAAAGGGGAAGGCCCGGGAATCGAAAAAAAAAGAAAAATTTAAAGGGTTTTTCTTTTTTGGGACCTTTTAACGTTTAAAAACCCCCCTTTCCAAACCTTTTTTTTTGATAAAAAAAATTATATTACGAGTTTGCTTCGATTTTTGATGTTGTCCAAGTGGAGCTATCCAATTAAAATAGGGACACCCATTTAGCCCCCCAATATGTGGCCCTTGAGGGAAATGAGGTCTCTTGTCGCCCCGTTTCCCCCCTGACCTTATAGGGTTTTGGGACACCTTTCCTTACTTTTCCCATAGGGGATGCCAAATTTTTTATAAGCCGAGCTCATGTGTTTTTTAAAACTTGTATAAAACCTGCGGGGGTTTTTCCTTCCCTTCGAGAAAGCAAACGTTTTGTTCGGGAAAAAAAATTCCCCAAATCGGAAATTTCCGCTGGGAGTAATAATATACAATTTGCATTCCAACCCCCACCCCGGGGGTATTAAGTGGGTTCTCCCTTGGGCTGGTTTGCCCACAGCCCAAATTAAAATTTTATGTAAGAAAAACCCAAAAATGCTTTAGGGGAGTGAGCCCCCTGGCCTTTGGGGGTTTCAAACACGCGCTCGCGTGGCCTTTTAAAAAAACTATGTTTTACTTTTGCCCGGGAAAGGCAGCCCCTTTTGCCTAACACGTTTCCCAACCAATTTTTTTTTTTTTTTTTTTTTGGGGGGGGGGGGGGGGGGGGGGGGGGTGGGGGGGGAAATTTTTCCTTTTCCCTTAACCCCCTTTTTTAAAAAGGATTAAGTCAATTTTTTGGGGTGATTTTTTGGGGGGGATTAAATTAACATGGGGGGTTGTTGTGGGGTTTTGTTATTTGTTTTACCAATTCAAAATTTACCCCCCAAAAATGGGTTGGGGGAACCCCCCAAGAATGGCCAAGGGTTTTTTGTGGGGTTAAATAAATTGGGGGTTCGGGGGGGGGCGGGGGGGAAGGGGTTTTCTTTTTTTTTTTTTATCTTCTTTTTAATTTTAATTGGGCCAAAAAAAGTGTTTTTTGGGGTTTTGCCCTGTGAAGGGGTTTAAGGTTCCCTTTTTTTTTTAGGGGAAAGGGAAAAAATTTTGAAAATGGGCCCCTCCCTTTTTGCCCCGCCTATATGCCGGAAGGGTTTTTTGAAGGCCCCGTTTTTGCTTTTCCCGGGGGTTGTGTTTAAGGAATACCTTCCAAAATAGCTGGAAAAAAAAACCCAAAATTTCCTTACAAAAAAATTTTCAAACGAGGGGAAAAAAAACAACATAAAATTCCCCAAAACGAAAAAAGGGGCACACAATTTTTCATGTTCCCAAAATAAAAGATTTGATGGGTTTTGTTTTTTGTTGTTTTTTGTTTTTGTTCATTTTGTTTGTTTTTCAAAATCTTGTTTAAAATTTTTGGTTGGGGTTTTTGTTTTTAAAAAAAAAAAAAATTTTCCCAGGTGCCTTTAAATGCCGAAATGTTTAGTGCCTTACTTCCCCCTTTGTTGGTTTCTTCGTTTTTTTTTTTCTTTCAAATCAAAGTGATATTTATTAGAAAGTTGGGGGAAAAGGGGAGGGGAGGGGACATTTTGGGTTTTTGGTTTTTGTGTGTGAATTGGTAACGGGTTTTCTTTAAAAATTCCTTTTTCCGTATACAGAAAAAGGTTATAGCATGTTAAAAAATTACATAAAATTTTTAAGGCTTTTATTCTATAAAAAATGAATTTTACTGTTCTTTAAAAATTTTGGTTTATTTGTTTTCCCTTTTTTTTTTGTAAAAACCCTTTCCGGTTTTAAAAAAAGAAGGTAATTAAAGATTTTTTTCAAATCTTACTTTTAAAAAAAAAATGAATTTCTTGTAATTTTCTAACCCAACTTTAAAAATTTTTATTTTTTATTTTATTTAGTGATAAAAGCATTCGGGTTTTTTTAAAGATTCGACGCCCAAAACCCCAAATTGTTTTTGTTTCACTTGGTTTGGTTTTTGGGTTTTTTTCGGTTTTTTTTCCTTGGGGAAAATTAAAACACTGCAGAAGATCACCCGATGCACCCCCCAAAATTGGGACTAAAGGGTTTCATCCCGAAGTCGGGGGGGGAATTGGCCCGGGTACCTTTACGTATTTGTATTTGGGGGGGGGGGGGGGGTGGGGATTGGAAAAGAGGAAAAAGGTTTTATATTATGCAAAAAAAATCTTAACCCTTGGGGGTAACCCCGAAGCTTGCCCCAGGAACGAAAAAGAAAAAAAAATCACCGGCTTAATTTTTTTTCGTTTGTAGTATTTTTTTATTGGAATTCTGGCCCCTTTGTTACTTTAAGTTTTAAACCTGTTTGTGCATAAGGGGTGGGCTTTACCCTTTTCCGATTGTGATGCAGGTTGTGGGGAAGACTTTGTTGGGTTTGCTGGGAAAACGGGTTTTCCCAAAGATCAGGGTTTTTCAGGAAGTTTCACTAACAAATTTAAACAACAAATTTAAAAAAAAACCCCATCACCCTCCGCCGTGCTTGTGTGTGTTGGGGGATGGTGTGTTGTTTGGGGTGTGTGGTTGGGGTTGATATAATTATACCTGAAATTTCTTTTTTGTTTATTTTCTCCCTTATTATATTTATATTTATATATATTTATATTTTAAAATATATTTTATTTATTTATATAATATTCAGATTTTGGGCCACACAAAAGGTACTACGTTTAAAATTTTTAGCAGAATTTGACCATTTGGCTTTCAGTGTTTGTAAAAGAATTTGGGGGAAAAGAGATCTTTTTTTCATTCCTTGGCAAGAACTCCTCGATTCAACCCAAAGGTAAGGGAAATTTTGCCCATTCAAAACCCTTTTTCTTCCAAACCCTTAAGGCATCCACTTCCCTTTAAAATTTAATTTAGTTGGGGTTTAATTTTGGGGGTTTGGGGCCGGGGGAATTCGGGGGGGTAATCCCCGGGGCCTTTGGGGTTTTTAACTTTTGATGGTTTTTTTGGACATGACCCTTTTGTTTGACGGGGGTTTTTAAAAGGGTTTTTCGGGGTTTTCCGGGGTTTTTTTCCTCCATGGGCCGGAGGGAAACATATGTTTTGGGTTTGGGGGTTTTTAAAACCTTTAACCCTGGGAGGGCGAGGGGGGTAGGGCCCTTTTTAAAAATTCCCTTAAAGGGGCCGGCTTTTTTGAGGGTTTGGCCCCCCCCAAAAATTTTCCCCGTTTCTTTACCCCCTGACCTAAAGGGGCAGGGGACCCCTTTTCGTGGGTGCTGTACGGGAAGCCAAAGGGGCCCAAAAGGGGCACCCATCCCAAATGGGGAACCCCCGGGGGGGACATGCTTAACTTGGCTGTTGGGGGAAAACGAAAAAACCTTGGTGCTTTCCGGGCCAAATGAGCTATCCCCTCCCAAAGTGCTGGGGAATTAAAAATTCTTGTTTCCCCCTTGGGATGGGGGGGGTCCCTTTTATTTTAAGGGAAAATCTAAATTTAAAAAATTTTTTGGATAGGCGGCCCAAAAGACAGTATATATATCGTAGATTGCTTTGTAGCAAACTCAAATTTTTTTAGCATGATATTTTATACGGAAAATTTTTTAAATTTTAAAAAGTTTAAAAAAAAGACCAAAATATTACTTTCCATTACCACTGTCTTCTGAGTACCTCCATCTCAAAACGCCCCCAAAAATAAGTCCCGGAAAAACTCAGTCCTTTTTTTTAAAAAAGAACTATCTTGGGAAACATTTTTTCGATTGTTTTCATCACTGTCAGGGTTTTTCTAAAATTTTATTTGCCACTTTTTTAAACTGTGTAAAGTTATTGATACCTTCAATGTAAAAATGTTTAGGGTAATTTTTGAAAAAAAAACTGCCCAAGCAAAATCATGCAAATAAACAAAAAATGAACCCAAAAAAACCCAATAGATTTTGCCATGGTTTTTTTCGTGGTTGGTTTCCAAGCAACCGGAGAGGATCTCCTATAATTTTTTGGAGTTCTTTCCTTTTTAAAATGTAGTCAAGGAAAAATGGGTTGTTTACTTCGGTTCCACCCGGAAATTTTCCAGGTTTTAGGTTTATAGAGGCCCCCATTTTGCCCTGGAAAATTTTTTCCCCAGGTGGGGGCAGTCTAGGATTAATTTAAAATTTTGGGATTCAGTTCAATTTTTTCCCCCAAAATGGGAAGAAAGGGGAAGGCTTGGGAAAACTAATTCGGAACCTCCCCCCAAAATTTTCCCGTTTTAGGCTGGTGAAAGTCTAAAAATGCCCCCGTCACCTTTTTCTTGAAAAAAGAGATCACTATTATGAGTTTGGTCTGATTGTGTTATTGTCCCAGTGGAGCTGTCCCATTAGATTAGGGGCTAAACCAATATGTACGTCATTAAATATGAGAGAGTGCTCATGCTGTTTATTTACAACTTGTATAAAACAGAGCAATGTGTTCCTTTGAGAAAACTATGTGTTCTTTTGAGTAAGCGATGTGTTCCTTCCTTAGAGAGAGTGATGCATTTCTTCGAGAAAGCATTTCTTCGAGAAAGCGATGTCTTCCTTGGAAAATCAGTCCCTAAATAGGAAACTTCCACTGGGTCGTAAATCTATACAATCACCACCACCAATACCTTGGAAAAGAAGAGGTTGTCTCCCTTGGAGCAGGTATCGCACCACAGCTGTCAGAGGTATATAATACACAAAGAGGAGCGCAGGTAGGCAGTGAGCCGCTGGCCATGAGGGTTACACACACGCTCTTGCGTGCTTTCGAAATCACAATTCCCACGCTCCCGAGAGGGGCAGTCGTGACCACCTCGTTGCCTAACTCAAAACTCATACTTTTTTTTTTTTTTTTTTTTTTTTTTTTTTAAAGAGGTGGTGGGAAACTCTCTGTAGATGTTTTTTTTTCTTCCGTATACTGTGTAAGTGTATTTCGATGGTTTATTTTTATTTTTTTATTAGTTTTTTATCCCTTAAGGGCGGGGATTGGAATGTAAAAAAAAATAGCACGATTGTACTTATTCATTATCATCGAAATAAAAAAATATTTTTTTCATTGTTATTCTCTCTCTCTCTCTCTCTCTCTCTCTCTCTCTCTCTCTCTCTCTCTCTCACACACACACACACACACAACCAATTTTGTTTTCGTTTGAGGTGATGGAGGAAATCTCTCTCTTTCTCTGCCAGGATAGACATGATTAATATTATATAAAACGCTGCAGTATTCGTGTGACCCTAATCAACACATGACGTACCTAACTGCATCCCTACTTTGATCACTGAAGTCAGGGACAAAGTAATATCAACCTGTCCGAAATTCATGAACAAATTAACCTGTGAGAAAGTGTATCTTTCCTGCTCTATAAATCCAGCTTAGCTTACGGGGCCCTTATGTATGGAGCACTCTTACAGCACAACTGCAAAATATCGTTTCCTTACAAAAACCGAAAACAAACAGACCAACACACAAACCACCAACATATCCCAAAGGAGTGCACACTTTTCATGTTACCAAATTAAAGTTTTTATTTTGTTTTCTATTTTTTTAAACTTGTTTTTGCTTTTTGAGGGTCCATTTGTTTGTGCTTTTAATGAAGAAAATATTGAGTATAAGTAGGAATTATTAGTTTATATACATATATATTTATATATATATATATGTGTTGTCGTGTGTGTGTGGGGGTGGGGGGGTTCGCTAAGTTTATACAATCAAACCAGTACATGTGCGTGTGTTCTTTTTCTCTTATTACTATTATTTCTATTTTCAGAATAGATAACTGTGTAACCTGATTAAAAACCAGAAAATGTATGGTGTGCGCGTGCGCGTGTGCGTGTGCGTGTGTATGTACGATCATATCAGTACATATACGTGTGTTCATTTTTCTTTTATTATGATTTATTTATTTATTATATATATTATATATTATATATATAATATAATATTTTTATATTAAACTGTGTAGCTGATTAAAAGCAATCATGTGTGTGTGTGTGTGTGTGTGTGTGTGTGTGTGGTGTGTGTGTTGTTCTTCAATTTTACGTCTGTTCACATTAAGTGATATTAGACACAAATGACACAATTGTGTGTGTGTGTGTGTGTGTGTGTGTGTGTGCAAGTATGTAGATCATATTAGTACATGGCCGTGTGTTCTTTTTTCTTTTATTATAACTGTTTTAAATAAAAAGAATATATAACTATGTAGCCTGATTAAAAGCACTCAAAGTGTGTGTGTGTGTGTGTGTGTGTGTGTGTGTGTGTGTGTGTGTGTGTGTGTTGGGTGTGTGTGTGTGTACGATCATATCAGTATGTGCGCGTATGTGTTTTTTCTTTTTTATAACTTAAAAAAAAATATAACTGTGTAGCCTGATTAAAAACAATCAAGTGTCTGTGTGTGTGTGTGGGGTGTGTGTTGTGTGTGTGTGTGGTGTGTTGTGCGTGCGTGCGTGCTTTGTGTGGGGTGAGCGTGCGTGCGCGGGTGTGTGTGGTGTGTGCGCGCGATCATATCAGTACATGCGCGTGTGTTCTTTTTTCTTTTATTATGACTTAAAAAAACAATAACTGTGTAGCCTGTTTAAAACATCAAGTGTGTGTGTGTTTGTGTGTGTGTGTGTGTGTGTTGTGTTTTGTGTGTTTTGGTGTGTGGTGTGTGTGTGTTGTTTTTTGGGTTGTTGTTGTTTTTGTTGTTGTTGTGTGCTCCGTTTTACGTCGGTACACTAAAAAGGGATATGAGACAGAGAGAGGGTGTTGGTGTGTGGTGTGTGTGTGTGTGTGTGCTGGGCGTGCTTTTTGCGTCCCGTGGTGGGGGTTTTGTGTTTGGTGTGTATGTCTGTGGGGGGGGTGAGTCAGGGCCACCTTGACCCCATCTTCCACGGGATTGTCTCGAGCTGTCTTTTTATTCACCCCTTTGCCCTTGTTTTTTGGCCCTGACAGAACGTCACCAAAATTGGTCTGTAAAGGTTTTCCCCTTGGGGTCGAGTTTTTCCTAGCGGGAAAGGCCTTTCAAAAAATTTCCTGTTGCCAGGTCAAAAAAATTTGAGATATCGAAAATTTTTGTTCTTTTGTTGTCCCTCTGTTTTCTCTTTGTTTTTTCAACTTTGGGATGAAGAAGATTGCACGTTTTGGGGAGCCCTGTTCCTCTTTTTTGATTGCTCCTTTCCCTTTTGTGTCCTGTCCATCAAGATCTGCTTTCTTCTTTCAATCTTCGATTTCCCCCTTTTTTCTTCCTCACATTTCTTATCTCCTCAAAGTTTCCCTTTTAAATTTATGTTTAGCTGCAAAAATTTTCACCCAATTTTGGGTTTTTTTTATAAAGGAGGACTAAGCGGGAAGTTCTTGGTAAATCTGTTTAAAACCCCGGGTCAAAAAAAAACATAAAGTTGGGTTGCTGCTCTTGTTGCCCCCTTTTCAAATTAAAGCCCTGTTGTTGAAAAATTTTGGAAAAAACACCCCACCTAGGCCCACAATGTTTTGGGCCCTGAGGGTGTTTTTGTGCTTTTCACAGGCAAAATAAAAAAAAGTTTCCCCAATAGCTGATTCTGTTTAGGCAAAATGGGGAGGATACTCTTCTTTAAAAAGGGAAAAAGGTATTGAGCCCCCAAAACCTAAAAGGGTTTCGGGGGGAAAGCGAGGCGTCAGGGACCTCACTTCTCTAGGGCGGGCTATTGAGGGCGGCCCCCCATTCCTCTCCCTCGCGCTTTCCCTTTCCCTGACCTAAAAGGGGCGGGTTACCCTTTTTACAGCTGGGTAAAATGGGGGAACTGTACTGAAACCCAAGGCCCCGGCAACGGTCCCCCACCCAAACGGGTAACCACGCTCAAACCCCGGCTTAACTTGGCTGGGGGAAAGCGAGTGCCCCAACACTAGCTATCCATTTCTTTTCCCATTATCCTTGCTAAATTTTCAGTCACTGTATCCACCTACCGTTTATATTTCCAAAAAAAAACTTTGACCCCAGCAGAAGCAGTTACACACCACCCAATCCCCCCTACCACAATTGCGAGGATGCACGCCTTCAAAAATTGGAAATTTTCCCTTGTTTAAGAAAGGGGAACACCCTGCCCACGTCTGTTCCCTTGTAAAACCCATTGAAAACCCAAAGGGGGTGGGGTGGGGGTGGGGGTGGGGGGAGAGAAAAGAGAGAAAAGGGGAGAGAGAGAGAGAGGGAGAGAGAGAGGTGGAGGGGAGAGAGAGAAAGAGAGAGAGAGAGAGAGGGGAGGAGAGAGGACAGACAGAAAAGAGAAAGAGAGAGGAGAGAGAGAGACAGGGACAGAGGGGGGAGAGAGGGGGGGGGAAGAGAGGGGAAGAGAGAGAGACAGAGGAGGAGGGGGTTTGGGGAGAAAAGAGAGGGGGGAGGAAAGGAGAGAGGGGGAGAAGGGAAAGGGAGAGGGGAGAGAGGGGAGAGGGGGAAAAGAGAGAGGAGAGAGAGGAGAGAGAGGGGAAGGGAGGAAGAGAGAAGGGGAAAAGAGGAGAGCGACCTTTTTTTTTCGGGTGGGTTTCCCCCTTCGAGTTCGGGAATGTTCTTTTCTATTTCAATAATAATGATAAGGGGGTTTATACGGGCTTTAGGGGGTGTGAACAAAACTAATTCCGTTAATAAGCCATCAAGGATTTTACTTTAATGTTATTTTTCGAAACCCCCGGCCACCATATAAGTCATAAAAACCATGTCCACTTTATAACCATAATGTGTCGCCAAAAGGGCCTTCTTATGACATTTGGGAAATCCACCCTCAAGACTATTTTAAAGGCCTTTTTTCCCAAACCCCCGGGATCTTCCTCTCCTGTTTTCATCTCATAGCTGTCCCTGCCTTAACAGGCGAAATCCCATCACCCTCCCAAAGTGGATAATTTTTTATTTTATGTGTTGGTGTGGGGTTGTGTGGTAGTGTGTGTGTGTGTGGTGTGTGTGTGTGTTTTTTGTTTGTTTTTGGGGTTGTGCGCGCGCGCGCCCCGCGGGGTGGGTGTGTGTGTTTTGCATTTTGGATTTTTTAGTACTATTTTTTGTTTTTTGGTTGAAATGACTGTGAAAAAATGAGTTGAGTGTAAGCACTTTGATTTGTCTGTGCAAGTTTAAAAGGCGCTATATAAAAATTTCATTCTTATTATTATTATTTTTTTTTTTTCTTTTTTAGGGGTTTTTTTTTTTAAACGTACGTATTTCCCAAAGAGGATTGTAGACTAGGTTTTGGCCCTAAGTTTTCCCTCATTGCCTTTAAAAGGGGTTCACCGTGGGGGGGTTTTTGGGATATGAAGGGCCCCCCCCCCCCCCCCCCCCCCCCCCCACCATTAAGGTGGCCACTTTCCCAAACCTTCGGGAATACTGTTAGGAATTGAACTTACCAACTTTTGCCGGGCGTCAGGAGGTGCCTCCCTGCTCTTTCTGATTTTCCCCTGTCGGGGTTCTTTTGAAATGCCAAGATGAAAAAAACCACGGGCCCAAAAATGATTTGGGAGTCTCCAAAAGACTTGCCCATTCAGTTGGATTTCTCCCCTAAACGGGGGAAAAAAAGGGGGCAAGGGGGGAATCAAACCCCAGACCCACGGTTTGCTTGTTAGGCCCGTGATTTTAAAAAAACCCCCCCTTTCCAAACCTTCCTTCTTGAAAAAAGGGAATTACTTTTAGGGAGTTTCCCTTCGATTGTGTTGTTGCCCAAGTGGGCTACCCCAATTAAAAAAAAGGAAAGGGGGCAGGATGGTTAAGCGTTTGTCCCAAAAAAAAAAAACGGTGAGGTTTGGGTTCGATTCCCGCCTCCCCTTTTTCCCCCATTTTTGAAAAAAAAATCAAAACGGGAAGTCAAAGCCCTTTGGGATGAGACTGAAAAAACCGGGGCCCCGTTTTGCGAAGCAAAACGGGAACTCTTGCCCCCCAAAATTTAAAATTTCTGTTCCGCTGTTCAAAGAGTGGGGCCTTTCGGGGCCCGGGGGGAACCCGATGAAAAAATTTAAAAACCCGCTTTAAAACAGCATACAATTTTTTTAAAAAGTCTTTTGGCGTTTGATTTGTTGCTTTTACAAGATTCAGCATTAAAAATTTTTCCAAACATTATTATTATTAAAGGGGGACTACCCCATCAGGCTTTGCCATTGATATAAGACGGGCTCCTTTTTGTTTTATTTACAACTTGTATAAAACCAGGGTGTGTTCCCCTTCTTCGGGGGAAAGGGGCGATGTTTTTTGGAAAAACCCAGCCCCCTAAATGGGAAAATTTTCCGTTTAGGACGTAATAAATTATAAAATCCCCCCCCCACAACCCCCTGGAAAAATTAAAGGGAATGTTCTCCTTGGGGAGCTGGTATTGCCCCACGGGCCCCAAAAGTTTATGTATAGAAAAGGGAAGGGCTGAAAAAAAGGTAGTGAGCCCCCGGGGCCTTGGGGTTACAAACACGGGGTTTCGCGTCCCTTTTTTAAAACACTATGTGTCGCTGCCGTAATGGCCCCCTTGTGCCCTAACACGATACCAAAACCCAAATTTTTTTTTTTTTTTTTTTTTTTTGGTGGGGGGGGGTTTGTTGTGGTAAAGGAGGGAATCTCTCTCTCTCCCCTCTCTCTCTCTTTTAATCAATTTAAAAGGACTAAAATAAAGTAGTATTGTGTTATCTTTACTGATAAAACACTTTGATGCCCCTAGCTGTTTATTTCGGGTTCCTTGTTTCCTTAAAGTAAAGAAAAAAGTCTTAAAACCCTGTCCCAAATCCATCTCCCCTCCCTTGCATGCCCTATATCCCGATTTTTATAAAGCCAGTTTAAAGCTTTCTCGGGCCCCTTGTGTAGGGGAATACTTTTCCCAAACAAAGCTTTAAAAAAAAAAAAATTCCTTACAAAATTACACAGAGAAAAAACAAAAAAACCCAAAAAACCCCAAAAAAGGGAAAAAGTGCAAAATTTCTCATGTTCCCAAACAAAAAAGATTCGAGGGGGTTGTGTTTTTGTTGTTATTTGTTTTTTTTTAAATTTTTGTTTGTGTCAGTTTGGGAAAATTTTAAGGGGGGGGGTTTTTTTTTTTAAAAAAATAATCTCAAAGGCCCGCCTTTAGTGAGACCTGGGTCCCTTACTTCCCTTCGTTGTTGTTTCGATTTTACGTTTTTGTTCACTCAAGTGATTTTTGAGGGGTGGGGAAGGGAAGGGGAGGGGAGGGGACATTGATTTTGATGGTTGATTGTGTGTTTGATAGGGGTATCTTTTTCAAAATTTATCCAAAGGCAGTATAAAAAAAAGGCTAAAGAAATTGAAAACAAAAATAAATACATAAAAATGCTAATGCGACTTAAAAAATATAAAAATGCCCTATAGGACGGGTTTTTTAAAAGATTTTTTTATACAAAAATCCCAAAATTTAAATATTTTTTTAATATCTTACCCAAAGGGAAATTTTTCAGAAAAAGAAGGAAATAATGATTTTAGACTTTTTACATTTTAAAAAAAAAAAATGAATTTCTAGTTAAATTTTTTTCACCACCCCAAAAATTATATATTTTTTTTTAAAAAATATATTTAGTGATAAAAACATTCGTTTTATCCTAAAGATTGACGCCAAAAAAACCCCCAAAATTTAAATTTTGTGCACTTGTTCGTTTTAAGGGTTTTTTGGTTTTTGTTTTTTTTCTATTTTATTCCCCTTTGTGAAATTCCCCATGAGAAAATCAAATATGCACCCGAATGTACTCAGCATTCATCCCCGAGGTCGGGGAAAGGGCCCCCTTTTTATGATGTGGGGGGTTTGGGGGGGGGGATTGGAACAGAGGAACCGTTGTATTTATGCAAAAAAATCTTTCCATTGGTTGGGACCTCGAAGCTCTGCCCAATGAACGGAAAAAAAAAACACTCGGCCTTTTAATAATCGTTTTTTTAGATATTATTATTTGTCGTTTTTTGGCCCTTTTGTCTTTCCCTTTTAAATTTTAAAACCCGGTATTGTGCATCAAGGAAGGGGTGCATTCTAGTGCCGGTGTTTAGGTCTGTGGAAAAAAACTATGTATGTTAAACCCGAAAAGTTTAAATGATCAGGGGGGTTCAGGAATTTTCACTTTAAAAAATGAACAACAAATTTAAAAAAACCCCCCCAAACCCTTTGCAGTGCTGTGTGTTGTTTTGTGTTTTGTGTGTGTGTGTGTTTGTGTGTGTTTTTTTAAAATTTCACAAACGCGTGTATGTTGTGTTCGCGCGCAAGTGTAAACTTTGATGGGCTAAATTTTTGTGTGTTGTAGTCGGTTTCGCCCCAAAAACGCAAGTGCGTGGTGTACGATATTTGCTTTTAGTTTTTTTCTCAAATGATGGACTGTATGATTTTGTTTTCGATGCTTTTCGAATTGAAACATATTGAAAACAAAATGCGTGGGTGTCCCCCCTAGAGCATAAACACAGCACTGCAAAATAGCATGCAGGCATACCCATACCAAAACGCACCCGCATACAGATTTAAAATTTTTTTGCCAAAGTAAAAGGGGTGCAGGGGTTTTTGGCGTGCACGCACCCCGCCCCTAGTTTTACCCCCCCTTTGCAAAAGGGTGGCGAAAAAAAAAAACCCCTGCACTTCGGGAATGGGCCCCTTTTGACGTCACAGGGGGCATGGCCCCTGACCCGGGACCCCACGTTTCCTTGAGTTCCCGGGCCCCTTTCGTTTTCCCCTGGGACCGGTGACAAAAAGCCCAAAAGTGTCCGTGGTGGGCGGGCCCGTGTACTCCACACAAACACACACACACACCCCACACACAAAACACACACACACACCACAACACACACACACACCTATAAGCGGGGCGTGTAGACAGACAGACAGGGCAGACAGAAAAACACACACCCCAAACACACACGCGTAAGTGGGGCGCGCGCGCGCGCAGCCACATCACCCCCCCACAACACACACGAAACACACAACACACGCGCGCAGAGGCGCAGGGCCCAACGCGGGACAGACACTTTAATAAAAATAAAAATAAATGGAAATTTTTATAGCGCTATATCTTGCCAAAAACAAAAGGGGGGGGGGAAGGGAATCTTGGGTTTTAAAAAATGTCTTGAGGCTGGATTTAAAAATGTTTAAATAGGTTTCTGGCGAGGAGAAGGAGAGGGGCTCTTCCAGGTCGTGGACCCCAATAGGAAAGGCGGCGGCCAAACCAGGGAATTTGGGTTGGGAAACTAGGTATTCGTTGCCAAAGGGATCTGCAGTTTGGCGGGGGGAAAGTGAAGGGGGTGTAAAAGGTTAAGACATTCACAGAGGTTTGGGGGGTGCGTTTTGTGGGAATTTGAAAAAGAGAGTAATGCCTTTTAGTTTAAATTTTTTGTGGCACGGGGCCTTTCCATCCATTTACCCCTTTTTTCACACAAAACACACCCCCCCCCACACCCCCCTTCGGATGAACTATAAAGCGGGCCCCTGTGTGCGAACGGGGATGGGAGAAATTTGCGCGCAAAGTTAAAAACCCGTTCCCCTTTTCGAAAGAGTAGGCCATTGTGTGCCGGGGGGGAACGGATGACAAAATTTACAAAACCCCATTTCACCGGGGGAAATGGGGTTTTAATAAAAAAAAAACAAAATGAGGGCTTATTCCATTATCCCGATAAAAAGAATAATTTAAAAAAACTAAAAATAACTAAAAAAATAAACACACACCCCCGTAAAGTAAAGTAAGCCCGGGGTAGCTAGTGGTCGGGGGCCCCTCGCCCTTTCCCCCCCGGGAAATTAAGCAGCGTCCCCAGCGTGGTTTTCCGTTGGGGTGGGGGGACCGTTTTGGGGGCCTTGGCTTCGTACAGTTCCCCCCGTTCCCCCCAGCTGTAAATGGGTACCTTTCCCTCTTTAGGGCCAGGGAAGGTTAAAAACAGCGAAAGGGGGAGGAGATGGGCCCGCCCTCAATATGCTGGCCCTGAGAATGAGGTCTCTTGGAAAAGGCCCCGCTCCCCACGACCTTATTGGTTATGGGAAATCCCTTTTCCCTTTTCCCTTTTCACAACCCAAAACAAACCCCCAAACTTTTTCCCCCACAAACCCCAGCCAGCTAGCCCGGGGCCCCCGCCCGTCATCAAGCCAGCTTTAAAGTGATTTTCATCACGGCGCTTTTCAGAGGGGGGGCAGAAAGCCCGGCAGGGGACAGCCCCGGGGGGAGTGGGGCCCCCTTACGTGGGTGGGGGTCCCCCCCGGCACATACCCCCACCCCTGCCCGCACCCCACCCCGTAAAGTTTAGGCCTGCCCCTGAAAAGGGTTTGGGGGTGGGGGTGGGGTGGGGTTATGAACCCTCACGTTTACTAGCCGTCAGGTAGGTTAGTGTTGTCTCTTTCCCTATCGAAACTATGGCTATCTGTTATCTATTTTATTGTCTATCTACTATTATTATCTATCTTTCTATCGGGCTGTCTGTTGTCTGTTAAACTATCTATCTATCTATCTAATCTAATCCCAATCTATTTATCTATCGATCTATTATCTTTTTATCTTCTGTTTTGTCTATTGTCGGGCTATCTATTGGCTTTCTATCTGCATCTATCTTATCTTCTATCTATCTAATCTATCTATCTATCGATCTATCTATAGATCTATCTATTTTATCTACCTATCTGGGCTTTTCTTTATCTATCTGTCTGTTTTGTCTGTCTGTCTGTCTGACTGACTGTCTGTTTTGTCTTTTCTATTTCTGTTTTCTATCATCTATTTATTAAAACTATCTATCTATCTATCTATTTGATCTTCTATTTTATTATCTAATCTATCTTCTTTCTACCCATCGTTTTCTTTTCTGTCTGTCTATCTGTCTGTCTATTATCTATCTATCTGTTATCTTCTATTATTATCTATCTTTTCTAACTTTCTTCCTTTCCTTTTCCCCATTCCTATCTTATCGATCGATCGTCGATCGATCTACTATCTATTTTATTGTGTTTTGGTGTGTGTGTGTTTTTTTGTGTGTGTGTGTTTTGTGGGGTGTCTGTTTTGTGTGTTTTATTTATTTATTTATTATTTTTTTTTTTATTTTTTATATCGAGGATAATGGAATAAACACTTTGTTGGGTTTTTTTTTTTATTACATCCAGTCCCCTGTGTATGCGGTTTTGTAAATTTTGTCATCCGTTCCCCACGGCCACAAAAGGCCTCTCTTCCCAAAAACGGAAAAGGATTTAAAGTGTCGCAAAATGGGTTTTGCGTGCGTGCGTTCGCCCAAAGGGGGCCTCGGTTTTTTAGTCTCATCCGGGACTTTTGGGAGGGGTGGAGTCTGCACTGAGTTAGCTCCAGGGAAAAATATCCCCTTTAACCCGGGGAAACGAACCCGGGTCGTCAGGGTTGGGCCCGCGCAATATCCTAACCACTAGGGTGTGTGTTTTGGTTTTTTGTGTGTGTGTGTTGTGTGTGTGTGTGTGGGGTGTGGTGTGGGTGTGTGTGTGCCCTGTGTGAGTGTGTTTGTGTGTGTATGTGTGTGTGTGGAGGGGTGAGTGTGGGGTGAGTGGAGTGTGGGTGTTTTGTTTTGTTTTGTGTGTGTGGGGTGTGTATATGTGTGTGTGTGTGCGTGCCCCTGCGTGCGTGCGGGGTGCGTGTGTGTGCCGGGCGCGCGCGGTACGGCGTTTCGTTCCTCCGCTAGAACTTTCGAGATTCACCAATGGTGAAAATTTTGCGATTGCGACCCCTTTTTTTTGGTTTAAACCCTGAAAGGGGCGCAATTTCCCAAATTTTGGGGGGCTTTCTGGGGTTTTTGTGTTTCTGTAAACCCCCCAAAACTGAACTTGAAATTACGGGGGTCCTTAAAAGTGCATAATGGAATTTTTTGCAATATTATTTATATGGATTATACACGTAGGGGAAAGAAAGGGGCTGGCGCTCTGCACCCCAAGTCCCTTTGGATGAGAAAATTGAAACCCAGGCCCGTGTGCGAACGCAGCAAACATCTTGCGCAAACGTTAAATCCTGTTCCCCCTTTTCGAAAAAGTGGCCATTTTGTGCCGGGGGGGGAAAAAATATGACAGAATTTACAAAAAGGGTTTCACCCCGGTTTAATGGATGTAAAAAAAACACATAAGTGCTTTTTTCCATTATTTTCGGGTATAAAAAAAATAAAAAAATAAACGCACCTTTAAGTTTCCCTAGGAGGGCGTAAAAAATCCCCCCCCCTTTAATTTACCCGCGACGCTGCCGAAAATTCGAAACCCCGAAAATTCATGGACCCGTGGGATTAAGTCAAAAACGGTTTCACCACTCGGGTAAAGGTCCCTTTTCTTTACGATCTGATTTTCCCGCAGTTTAGTGACGGGGCTCTGCAGCCGAAAACGTGCAAGGCCGTTTTTTACTGCAATTTTCCCTTTGTGGGTCTGTGAAGTCACGGGTTCAAATGCTGGCAGCGGCGTGTGATGAATATTAAGGGTGGGGGATTTTTACGATCCCCCCAGGTAAACTTCAAGTGCGGACCTGCCAGTGCCTTTATTTCTTTCGTGTATATATATATAAACACACGCACATGCAGAAGATCAAATATACACGTTAAAATCCCATACTTCAACGCTAGATTACGGAAACATGAACATAATAATAATAATGATAAAAAAAACAGAGCTGTACTGAAGCAGTACACAATACAGCAGTGACTGAAACAGCAAGCGAGCTTCTTGGCAAACACCGACCAGTCAAAAAACCATGGGTCACACCTAACATCCTACAACTATGCGACAAGCGTAGAGAGTTGAAGAAAAAGAAAAATGAAACAAAAGAAAGAGCAGAACAATATAGGGCAGTCAACAAAAGAATCAGGAAGTCCATGACGGAGGCAAAAGAGAAATGGATCGGTGAACAGTGCCAAGACATTGAAGAGAACATCAAGAAAAACAATAGCAAGAAAGCATATCAGCTGGTGAAAGACCTGACTAGCACAAAACAGGGAAAAAGTTTAACAATCCAAGACAAAAATGGGAAGTGTCTCACTGACGACCAGGATATTCTGAACAGATGGACAGAATACTGCTCCGACCTGTATAACTATAGAACCGCAGGAGATCCAGAAGTCCTTAATGTACCCGCAAGCAAAGACACAGACAGTCACCCTATCCTCCGAGAAGAAGTGGAAACAGCAGTCAGATCGCTGAAAAAGGGGAAGTCAGCAGGGGCTGACAACATTCCAGCTGAGTTGGTTCAAGCTGGAGGGGAAGCCATGATCAGCGCCCTACTAAGAATCTGCAACAAGATCTGGCAGACAGGAAAATGGCCAACACCATGGACACAGTCACTCATCATCACCCTCCCCAAGAAAGGAAATCTGCAACAATGCCATAATTACCGCACAATCAGCCTCATATGCCACCCAAGCAAGGTCATGCTGCAGATAATATTGAATAGACTGAAGCCACAAGCAGAGACCATCATTGCTGAGGAACAAGCAGGTTTCAGAGCAGGGCGCAGCACAACAGAACAGATATTCAACCTCAGAATACTATGTGAGCGGTACCTTCAACATCAACAAGACCTTTACCACGTATTTATCGATTTTAAGAAGGCATTTGACAGGGTGTGGCATGCAGCTTTGTGGGCAACCATGAATTTGTACAGCATCAATGCAAACCTGATCAGAGTCATCAAACAGCTGTACAGCGAGGCCACCAGTGCAGTGTACTACAACAACAACATTGGAGAATGGTTTCGAACAACAGTTGGAGTAAGGCAGGGCTGTCTACTCTCACCCACTCTTTTCAACATCTTCCTTGAGAGAATCATGGCTGATGCACTGGAACATCATGAAGGATCAGTCAGCATTGGTGGCAGAACGATCACAAACCTCCGCTTCGCAGATGACATTGATGGAATAGCAGGATCAGAAAAAGAGCTTGCCAGCCTAACAGAACATTTGAATAAGGCCTCCAAAATATACGGCATGGAAATCAGTGCAGAGAAGACCAAACTGATGACTAATAGCACCAACGGCATTAGCACTGATATCAGGGTTAATGACCAGAAGCTGGAAACAGTTCAAAGCTTCAAGTACCTGGGAGCCATTGTATCAGACCAGGGATCCAAGCCAGAAGTAGTATGCAGGACTGCACAGACAATAACAGCTTTGTCAAAACTAAACACCATCTGGAGAGATAAAATATCTCACTTATCTCCAAGATCAGACTAATGCGCTCCCTTGCCGTATCCATATTTCTATATGCCTGTGTATCATGGACCCTGACTGCAGATTTGGAGAGAAGAGTACAGGCGGTGGAGATGAGATGCTTTCGGAAACTCCTTGGCATCTCCTACAAAGACCACATAAGCAACGAAAGCGTGCATAACAGAATCCAGCAAACCATTGGACCCTATGAGAACCTTTTAACGATCGTGAAAAAGCGTAAACTTAAATGGTATGGGCACGTCACAAGATCCAAAGGACTTGCAAAGACAGTTTTACAAGGCACTGTCCAAGGAGGAAGAAGAAGAGGCAGACCAAGGAAGAGCTGGGAGGATAACATCAGCGAATGGACAGGCCTAGAGCTCAACAAAACCCCGAGAAAGGCAGAACAGAGAGAGCAATGGAGGGAACTGGTTGTCGCGTCTTTGAGGGTGCCCCCACGGTCGTCAGACTACGGGACAGATAGATAGATAGATAGATAGAGTACTGAAGTCGGAATGTATCGACTAGAGCAAGAGAACAGCCCTACTGCAGAGTTACCAGCAACAAGCACAGGCGAAGACCAGGCACAGCACACCCTGCCTGGATCGGCCACACAGAAAAAAGAAGAGAAGAGAAAACAGTCTCTTTGTTCTGCACTTCCCTGGAGATGATTTCAAGATTTCATTCATATAATTATACCCGGCTTTGTCAGCTACTGATGTAAGCCAGCAATAGCCGCAATAACTAAAACGTTACTATGCTCCTGACTTCAGTGGGAAAAAAGCAAACTAAAGAGGTACGGGCACGTCACACGAACATCTGGACTAGCCGAAACTGTCCTACAGGGAACAGTGCACGGAGGGAGACGAAGAGACAGAGAGATAAATTAATATGGGAAGACAATATCAGAGAGTGGACTGGCCTTGCGTGGAACGATTTGCTACGGAAAGCAGAGGACCGCGGGGAGTGGAGGAAGCTGGTTGCAAAGTCTTCATTGGTGCCCCAACGGTCCACGGGACTACGTGATAGGTGAGGTGAAGGTGCTTTTAAATGTTATGCGGAGATTCTCTTCATCCATGACAAGCTCTTAGTATTGCAACCTGTAAAAGGTAAAGGTAAAGGAGTCCCATAACCTATAAGGTCGTAGGGGAGCGAGGCGTCAGAGACTCACTTCTCTAGGGCCAGCATATTGAGGGCGGCGCCCATCTCCTCTCCCTCGCTGCTTTACCTTCCCTGACGCTAAAGAGGGCAGGTACCCATTTACAGCTGGGTGAACTGGGGGAACTGTACTGAAGCCAAGGCGCGCAAACGGTCACCCATCCAACTGGTAACCACGCTCGACACTGCTTAACTTGGCTGGGGGAAAGCGAGTGCTCCGACCACTGAGCTATCCCGTCCCCTACTGTTTATTAAAGGAGGAAAAGGCTCTTAAATCAGAGTGTGGCTGCCTTGATTGACGAGGTACTTGAAAGCAGCGGCACACGCACACTTCTCATCCAGTGTGTACTTGTCTCACAGCGATTCCCAGGTGTGATGGATGGGAGGTTCAAGAGTGCATATTCAGGGAGAGCTCTCTGGGTGCTTAAGCTGGATTAAGACAGTTTTGACAGAGAAAGGCATAGTGTACTCATGTGTTTTTTCCCCTTTTTGTTTATTTGTTTGTTGTTGTTTTGTTTATTCTTGGTTTTTTGGTTTGTGTATGGATTTTTGTTTTGTGTGTTTTTTAAACTCATGTCTTACCTTTCAAGCATGTCCCATAATAGTTATCACACAGACCGCCTGGACATCGCTTACTGCAGGTTTGGTTGCATAACTTTCCATAGAAGCCATCCTTGCAGACTGCAGATTAGAAACAAACAAGAAAGAAAGAAAGTGGAACATCACAGCAGTTCAGAATAGGAAGCTGGCACACTGTTTGTACTGATGATCTTAGCTAGGCACAAATGCCATAATTATACGCACGGAAACACACACACATGCATGCCTGCAAACACTACACTACCCTACCCTACCCTACCCTACATTACACTACACTACACCACACCACGCCACTCTACTCTACACTACACTACACTACACTGCACGACACTACACTACACTACACTACACTACACTACACTACACTACTCTACACTACACTACACTACACCACACACTCTACACTACACTACACTGCACTACACTACACTACACCACGCCACTCTACACTACACTGCACTACACTACACCACACCACTCTACACTACACTGCACTACACCACACCACTCTACACTACACTGCACTACACTACACTACACCACACCACTCTACACCACACTACACTACACTACACCACACCACTCTACACTACACTACACTGCACTACACTACACTACACTACACTACACTACACTACACCACACCACTCTACTACACTACACTACACCACACCACTCTACACTACACTACACTACACTACACTACAACACTCTACACTACACTGCACTACACTACACTACACTACACCACACCACACCACTCTACACTACACTACACCACACCACTCTACACTACACTGCACTACACTACACTACACCACACCACTCTACACTACACTGCACTACACTACACCACGCCACTCTACACTACACTCACACCACACACATGCACGCACACATGCTTTAACACATGCTTGCACACACACACACACACACACACACACACACACACACACACACACACACACAATCACTAGCAACTGCACGACCAAACCTAACAACAGCAATCACAACACCAACGACACCCATCCAGTATTACTTTTACTCACCCCATACTTGGAACTCGCAAATGTTGATGGGGTAGAAGTAGTGGCTGTTGTCGTCGCCATCTTTGCTGAAGGTGACTTCCTGTCCACGCACGGGCTGTGCGCATGTCACGCTGATCTTGTGATGCAGAGCTAGCAGTTTCTGCGTGTTGTTGGAATCCGGAAAAGTGTAGCAGAGGTGTTCGTCCACCCACACCCTGGCTCCTGCCATTCTTTTGGACGAATGGTAATAGTCTTGGCGAGGGATAGAAAAGGATACATTGTGGATTTATTTGTGTGTGGACACATTTAAATTTAGATTTAAATTCTTTGTTTTATTTCCCATATATATATATACATATATATATATAAATATATATATATATATATATTTTTAGAAAATGGAAGGTTATAGAAAACGCCCCTTCTAAAAAAAATAACACACACACACACACACAAAACAACAACAAAAACTAACCCTAACCAAACAAAACCAGACAAGCAAACGGACAAAAACTAGATCTGTACTTCTTGTTGTGCGTTCCCCAGCTTAACACTCTGGGTGGGGGGTCGGTCACCAAGAATGTGCACTCTGACTCACGCAACCCATCTTGGAATCACCCGTGAGACTGAAAAATTGCACACTGAATGAGAAAGTTTCGAGTAAATTATGTTTTTGAGTACCTCGTCATACAGGCAGCCATACT
>CM054146.1:48366039-48368539 GCA_028751875.1 Rapana venosa | reverse complement strand
AGTAGAAGTAATACTAGTAGTCGTACTAGTAGTAGTAGTAGTAGTAGTAGTAGTAGCAGCAGTAGTAGTAGTAGTGTTTGCATCCGCAGTAGCAGTGATGGTGGTGGTGAGTAGTAGTAGCAGTAGAAGACTAGTAGTAGTACTAGTAGAGTAGTAGTAGTCAGTAGAGTGTAGTAGTAGTAGCAGTAGTAAGTAGTAGATAGTTAGTAGTAAGTAGTAGTGCTCTAGTAGTAGTAGTAGTGAGTAGTAGTAGCAGTAGTAGTAGTAGTAGTAGCAGCAGTAGTAGTAGTAGTAGTAGTAGTAGTAGCAGTAGTAGTGTTTGCATCCGCAGTAGCAGTCATGGTGGTGGTGAGTAGTAGTAGCAGTAGAAGTAGTACTAGTAGTAGTAGTAGTAGTGTCTGCAGCAGCAGTAGCAGTGATGGTGGTGGTGGTAGCACTACTAGTAGTAGTAGTAGTGTCTGCAGCAGCAGTAGCAGTGATGGTGGTGGTGGTGTGTGGCGTGGTGTGTGGTGTGGTGTGTGGTGTGGTGTGGAGTGGTGTGGAGTGGTGTGGTGGGGTGTGGAGTGGAGGGATGTGGTGGGGTGTGGAGTGGAGTGGAGTAGAGTGAGTAGTGTAGTGTAGTGTAGTGTAGTGTAGTGTAGTGTAGTGTAGTGTATGTGGTAGAGTAGAGTAGAGTAGAGTAGAGTAGAGTAGAGTAGTGTAGTGCAGTGCAATGTATTGCAGTGGAGTGGAGTGGAGTGGAGTGTGGTGTGGTATGGTGTGGTATGGAATGGTGCAGTGTAGTATAGTGTGGTGTAGTGTGGTGCGGTGTGGTATGGTGTGGTGTGGGGTAATGTAGTGTGGTGTAGTGCAGTGCAGTGCAGTGGGCAAAAACAGTTGCATACGCAAAATCTCGCTTTGAAGCAGTAGCCGAGGAACCGGGAAAAATTCCAACCAAAACCACACACACCAAAGTGAGACGAATGTCGTTGTTGTTAGTGTTGTTGTTGATGATGTCTTGCAAGCGAAATGAAAAGTATGGGGATCTAAACATGACTTTTACCATCAATGCACGTGCCGTTCCGTTGGTCACACGTGTTGCCCTGGCAATGACCTTTGCACTTAAGGTCACACGTGTCCCCATAGTAACCTTCCTGGCATCCTGTTTTACAGAAGGCATGCAAAATCAGATTTGGGTTTGAGTGGGTACCTATCTCTCGCAACCTCCTCTCACCCCCCCCCCCTCTCCCCTCCAATCTCCTGTCTCTGTCGATTTTTTGTTTCTGTCAGGTCCTGTCTCTCTCTCTGTCTCAGTTTCTTACAGTCATTGCAGATTTTATTGCATGAAATTCAGGCTGCTCTCCCCTGAGACACCGTGATGCCACAAAAGCAGCAGCACTAAAGTTTTTCTCTTGTTCTTTTCTGTTTGCATGTGTATTTATTTCCCTATGAAAATGGTCTTTTAATATTTTTTTTTTACAGAATTCTTGTTGCCATGACTTCTTTAACATGCGCTGAATCACATTGCTTACCGGACCTTGATTTATTGTCTCATCCAGAAGACTTATCACCCAGACCATCACTCAAGGTCTGGTGGATGGGATAAAAAGTTTGGGCTCCAATGTGGATTGAACCCGCGCTTCTCACTTTCTAGGTAGTGTGCGTTACCTCTAGACCACCAGTGTAAATAGCTGTCTCTACCTGTCTCTGCTCCCCTCTCCCTGGCTCTAGTTTTACCATAATCAAAGGTTTGAGTCAAGTTTTGAAGGAGGGAGATGGCAGGATGGTTTAGGCATTCACCAGCCTAACAAGTAAGCCGTAAGGTTCTAGGTTCGATTCCCAGCCTTTCCTTTTCTTCCCAGTTTGACAGGAAAATCGAACTGAATGTCAAGTCTTTCAGGGAATAATAATAATAATAATAATAATGCATGGAATTTATTAAGCGCTGAATCTTGTAAAGCAACAAATTAAAGCGCTCAGATGACTTTTTTTTTTATATCGAGGATAATGGAACAAGCACTAATGTTTTGTGTGGTTGTTTTTTTTTCTACATCCAGTCCCCGTGTGTAGGGAAGACTATAAACCACCTGGATCTATGTGCTTTTGGACTTACACTTTAAAAAAAACCCACGACAGTTGAAGACCGGGAAAAGCAGGAGGGTACCTCCAAACTTTCTTGGCAAAATTGGTAGGCTCAATTCCCAACTCTATTCCCAAAGTCGGAATGCGGCTACCTTAATGGTGGGGGATGAAAACGGTCGCGTACGCAAGAAAACCCTCAAGACAGAAGAACCTCAAAGCTCTAGCCGAGGAACGGAAACAAAGCAAGACAAAAAGTCAAATATGGGTAAATGATTTTTTTAAATATCAAACTGTGCCGGATTATTACACAAAAATGTGAAGTCAAGAAAAAAACCACAAACAAGCAAAAATAAAAAATACACAACCAAACAAAGAAACAGATAAACCCAACTTTACCTTTAAGACACGTGCCATTCAGAGGGTCGCATGTGTTGCCATG